>JBAIZL010000001.1:376720045-377137545 GCA_036971475.1 Prosapia bicincta
ATTAGATATATATTATGAAAATATAAATAGAAAATTAAATAAAATGTATGAAATAAAAATAGAGATGAAGGAGGATTTCAAAGTAATAAAAGATGAAATAAGGGAGGAAAATAGGAAAGAAATAGAGGATGTGAGAAGAGCCTTAGAGGAGAAAGATAGAGAATTAGAGGAGAAGATTAAGACAAGTTTTGAAGAAACAAAAGAAATAATAGCTGATGTGATAGAAATTAATAAAAAAGAGGTAGAGAGAGTAGAAAATATAACAAAGAAAAACACAGAAGAGTTAGGAGAGTTGAAGTTAAAGGTGATAGGAGAAAGAGAGATAACAGATGAGCGTTTTAGGAAAGTCGAAGATGTAAGGGAGAAAATATTAGGAGAGCAGGGAAGGTTAGAAGATAGAAATAAACTAGGAAAATTAGAAATATGGCAAATAAAAGATTTAACAATTCAAACCACAACTAATAAGGAGATTGAAAAGATTAATAAAATGAAAATGGTAATAGGAGAAATAGGAGGAGTTAAATATCCGTCTCAAGGCTTATTGAGAAAATTTATCAGAGGTACGGATATGTTAATGAATGTGGAGGCACAACTCGAGTTTGGAAAATGGGAGATGGAATTTAAATATGAGAATAGCAGAGAAAATAGAAACTATGAAGCAGATGAAAGATACAATGGAGATGTAAACGGCGTTAAGGCAAGGACAGGCGTGGGGACAAGAAAAGAGTATGGTGCCCACAGTCAGTCGGAAAACTAAGACAATCAGAAACCCAGAAATAGAAATTAAAATAGAGGAAACAAGTTTACAGGCAATAATATGACATGTATCCAGGAGAACTGGAAAAGGAAAATAATAATAAAATAGGAAGGGAGATATTAAATATAGGTGAAGGAAGCAATATGAGTAAACTCTAGGTGACTATGTGTATAAGAAAACGTTAGCAGGAGATAAGTTTTAAGGGATGGTAACTATATCTACGATAATTTATTGGAAACTTCGTCGAATAATGAATAAAGATAAAGATGAATCTATGTTAATAAATATTGAAGCATCGTTGTAATAAAAATATGGTAATTGTGTATTTAAACTTCGTCGTATTGTAAGGGAGAATCTGCGTTGATAAATAATGGAACTTCGTCGTATATATTATATATTATAAAAGAAATATGAATCTATGATAATAAATATTAAAGCATCGTTGTAATAAAAATATGGTAATTGTGTATTTAAACTTCGTCGTATTGTAAGGGAGAATCTGCGTTGATAAATAAGTATTAAAACAAAATTTATATTCGTTGATATAGGGACAGTGTAATCGAAGGAGCTATAGATATGATCAAATAGAGGATATGGGATTGCAACCTTTAAAAATATTAGATGTTAAACTTCATACAAAATAAACTGAAATGATATAAGAAAATAATTGAACTGGATGTGAGATTGGAAGGGGAGATAAAATACTAACTTAGAACTGAGAGTTAGATGAAGCTAAAAGCAAAAATAATATGAGATAAATAATAAACAAGGAATAAACAGAAATAAGGGAAAGAGAAATGTAAAATGTCTAACTGGAGAGAACGGGAATTTTACGTAAGCGACCAGCAGAATTTTGATATTTATTAAGTTGAGAAAGAGCGCTATAAAAATAACTTTAGTGGACTTTTAAGATAATAGAGAAGTTTAAATTTGTACATTAGAATATCTTGTAGTTAATTAATAGTAAGAAATAAGAAATAATCCAGTTCAAATAGTTTAGCCTTTTTGCATATTCAAAATTTAAGTATTTCCATCCGGAAAATATTTATTAAAGCTAATTTCAAAATTTAATATTGTTTTTTCAAAATTTATTTAATTAACAAAAGAGTTAATATAGCCCATGCTATAACCCCGAGATAATAAGAGATCGTAAAATTAGCCTAGGGTATATTGTAATTGTGTAACTATAAAATCAAAAGAAATAAGAGTTAAACCGAGTTTGTTAAAACTTGTTAAGTTTAATTATTGTTCTGTGTATTGTTTAACTGTTGAGATGAAATTGTGATAATAAATGTTAATGAATTGTTCCTGAGTTTGTGTTTTAAATAGAAATTAAATATCATTCAATAAAATAATAAATAATAAAACCCCGTTGCGTCTGTTTTATAAAAACTTTACAATATATATATATGAAGTTAATATATTACTATTGTAAGTAATTTTATCCACCATTAAGTGCAATAATTTTACCTTGAGTGATGAGGCACCTTTCGGTCAATTGACCATTGTCGAATCACTCTGAGTGATTCGACAATGGTCAATTGACCGAAAGGTGCCTCATCACTCAAGGTAAAATTATTGCACTTAATGGTGGATAAAATTACTTACAATAGTAATATATTAACTTCATAAAGTCAGTGCAACGGAAAAACAATGGATAACGTTAAATATCAAGAATATATATATATATATATATATAAATTTCTTTTTGTGTTTTCTCTTTGATTGACAAAGACCACTATGTGGTTTATTGGTTAAGTGCTTTTATGTGTTTCTATTTCAAGACTACAGAGTGGACTCTTACCAAGGTAAGTCTGTCAGTCTCCTAGTCCAAAAAATCTATATATATATATATATATATATATATATATATATATATATATATATATATATATATATAATCATGTAGTTTAGTTTACTAAAAAAATGATTTACCTTTAATGCACCAGCTCAAAATATAAGCATTAACTTTAAAAAAAAGTAGCCTAAACTTTACATATACTAGAAAAAAAACAAAAATCATGTCTTATCTAACTCACCACCTAGTGAAGATTATTGTTTTCCATTTATTTCCACCACGAAGGTGAATCATATTGATACAACATAAAGAAAATTGTCTTCAATTTCTACAATATCACACACTGATAATCATTTACAACAAAATTCATATTCAATTTACCACAAATTTCAATTTTTTGCTAAATAGTAGGGTTTGTTTACGTGTCTCAAATAAAAAATTGTTATACGTTTTATTGACTGTATTTATTTCAAACAACTATACTAAGAAAATATGTCAAGTAAAACAAACAACACCAGATAAGAGCTAATGAGATTAAATCTTGATACACACATGGTCATTTATCTCATATACATCTTATCCATATTCAGATACAACTTTGGAAACTTCACATGTGTACATGTGAAGTTGATACAACTTCTTTTACTATATCAAAAATATATTTACTGTTTTGAGAAATTTTCCTAAAATGTATTTTATTATGAGTTCAAAATATAAGCAAAAATTCAGCTAAAGAAAATTATACATTAATTACTATCGTTTTAAAACATTAAATCTCTTTATGTAGTTAACCAATTTGTACAATTATATACAGTTAATGAATTTGTGGTATAGATATGAGATATCCACTATTATGATTCCTTCATTAATTAAATGCATTATACATATTCTGAATCTAATAATTGTTATTTTGTAAAATATAATTTGTAACACCACGTAGATTAATCACTATTTTCATATAACTCACATAGTAACATAAATTTTGAATATTGCACTATTTTACCTAAACTTTTAACAACATTAAACTTTATTTAAAAGAATTCAATTTAGAAGTGAAAGACTGTACCAATTATTCATCACTTAGGACTTCCGCCATGTTCTAGTTTAGATTGGCTTGAACATAGCATTGTGAGATGTAATTAATTAGACTATTTAAAGCAAAAATAAAAACTATACTTTAACAGCTCGTTTAAAAGACTTTACATAGCAAAATTTCAACTAAACAGCTATGGATCATATTTTCATAATTCCTTTTGCCTCGAACTTAATGGATTTTGAACCATTCCTCATCCCTTGAGGAGCACATGGTGAAGAAGGAATAATTAGAGTTTCAAGGCAACTATTAACCTTCCGCGATTAACCTCTGCGCGCATCTCAGTTAGGACATGTTTGATGGTCTGTGGAAATCTTATACCTTTACCATTTTTTCACATATATTGTTAATGAACTAATTTACAATTTTTTAAATTTATTTTTAAATAAATATACCAATTTGTTTTCTGAATGCTGGTAAAAAATATTAATACTATTTTATTCAATAAAATAATTTTACAAATCTGCAATGTGGTCAAGATACACGTGGGTAATCAAGAAAACAGTTAGTTTCTTTCTGCTACACTACTAAATATACCTAGATTTATAGAAGTTATTAAAAAGTGTACACAAATATTTTTTAAACCCTCTAAACTCAGATATTCTGATTAGCGCTCTGCTATTTGCCTTGCTTTCTGATTGTTAATAAGGATAAAAGCAGTTTACATGAGCTGCAGCTGCTCATAGATTTTAAAACAGATAAGTTTGAATAAATGTAAGCAGATACAGTCCAAAGTAATAAAATTAGTAAAAAATATTTACACATTTTTATAAAATAATTATTAGATCTATATTTAAATACGACAAAGAACATTTTTCCAAGTCATTTTTCAATAACTTTAACATTTTTAGATTTATTATTTATTAGTTTTGGAAAAAACTAAAAAACATAAAAAATTGTACCTGCAGGTTTTTTAGGTTGAGGTCTTTGTATAGGCCTTATTGGACTAGATTCACCACCACTTAATTGCTCTGTCAAACGTTTTGGTTCTTCTTCAACCATTTCAGGGCCTGGTGTTACCCTCAAAGGTACTGGATGGAGAATTTTTGGGTCCTGTACAAAACGTAATATTAAATTTCAAGCAAAATCTAGTTCAAGCTATCTACTAAGATTTACAGGGAAAATAATTAGATACCATTTACCTTTTTATAAAATATTTATAGTTATACAGCAAAACCTCATTACAAGGGACCCTAATAAACCAAACATTGCTTAAAACGAAAACTCCCCTAAATATTTTATAAACAAATGCTCCCCTAAATGCTGACCACATTTGCCTGAAATTTTGTTTCAAATGTCCTCAAAACACTTTTAAGATAAATTTGACGATTTGTAAGTAATATAAAAAATATTTTTAAGCTCTGTGATTGTGTTTCACATTTCAGTAGCAGCAGCGAATTTGTTTAACAGTTTATTTTTTTTTTTCATTAACTTTATAACGGACATTCATTAAAACAGACAACTCTCTGCCCTAGGTATATATACATAACTACACACATATAATAAATAATAAATTTATATTTTGTACATAGCAAATAAAAAAAACGCATGACTAAAAACTAAATTAAGAAGATGAAAACAAAAAATTTATAATTATGATATAAAACAATAAAAGTAGGAATAAACATTAAATCAACTATTAAAAGTATTAGGTTTTAGATTCAATACAAGAAATAAATTTTATTAAATAAATTTAAACGACACAAAAAGGCGATATAATCAAGGGTGTTGTTCCCTAACTTCCCCTTTAAACTCCTAAGATAAAGACCAAAACATTCATGAACAACGGTCAAATCGCCACATTAAAAAAGTATATGCTTATGATGACATAACTGACATATGTTCTGTAACATATGTGTATGCTTCATAGAACTGTCACATTGATAAATCCTCATGATGAAATTAAATATGCATTAACTGGTTGCATATGGAGGACTGGTTGCTGGAAAGGAGAGTCCCACCACATCATCGCTATGTTTTAAACAAAAGTAATACTTCCATGGACAAACAGAATCCTAAATTTTCCTTAGCTTATTTTGATTTATATAGTTTGCCATTCTTTGCTCCAAGGAGAGAATAAGACATGTTTTCCAATTCATAAATAATCAGATGGTATTCAAAGTAGTGTATTGTGTACAATATTTGTAGAGATCTTCACTGCTTTATCTGTTTTTATATTTCTAGGTATTCCACAGTGATTATGTACCCCGCAAAGTGATAACTCAACACTACTCAATTGAATATTTTATATTACACACAAATGTATCCAGCTAAACGATTTACAAAAGACATATCCTAGAGTGCATTTTTGGAATCTGAACACACGAAGTAGTGGGAAGGTCTAGATTTAGATATAATTAATCCTTTAAGAATAGCAGAGTTCCACTGTAAAAACTATACAAGCTGAAATAAATTTGTACTTGTAGATACGAGCTGACACATAAAATATACATCCAATACCAGTTCTGAGTCATCTGCAAAAATAATTTCACTATTTCAGTAGAAACAGTAAATATCCAAAAACTCCTGCTAATATCTGAAGTTAAAACAGAGGATTTCTGTGTATTCATCATTCTGTTGTGGAACAGGTAAATATTGTAAATATATGTAGATGTTTCTTGAAAGAATTTTTTTGTGGAATTCAAAATGGTCATGGGGAATATGTTAAGCATTCCAACAATGGTAATGAGATAATCCCTGTTCAGTGACACTATATTTTGTAAAATTCTATGAGTTGGCTTTTTTAAAGACCCAAAAACAATTTCAAAAGTAACAAGACGAAGTGTCACATAAAATGGATCTTCCTAAGAGAGATGGTGAGTGTTAAAATTGCTCAACAATATGAATGGAGGCAGTAATTGGGTCACTAGGTCCACTACATCACTTGTAGATTGTCATTGGGTGGCAAGTACAGACAACAAATGGTAAACTTATAAGGGCCAGCTGTTTGAACAGCTTGTTATGAGGTTCAGAGAAACAGTATCAATACATTCACAGGTCAGAATGGCTACACCATATTTAGCTTGAACTTCTTTAACGAAGTCAGATCTAAAGTTAGGACTTTAGGAACTGGTTCAACAATAGATCACATATACTAATTTTCAGCCCCCTTGTATTCTTAGGCAGAGCATGCTCATTGCACATTAAAATTTATAAAGCTCTGAACCTTTCAGCACTCCCAAAATACAACCAGTTTATTTCTATGTACTACATAACCAAGTGGTTGATCTTCTCCAGTAATTAGCGTAAAGATCTTATTAGATAGATTGGTCTATAACTACTGGGACTAGTTTTACCTTTTCCTTGCTTTAATAGATAAATTACTGTCATTTCTAGTCATGAATTTGAAGCTGGGACAAGGGGGGGATGCTGCAGTGTCTTCGGGCACATACGGCGATACCCTTTGGCAAAAGCTAGCAATTGTCCCAGTTAGTTACCCAGAGAGACAACTCTCGGAAGAGATGGCGTTGGAGCTGGAGGAGCTGTTCTTCTCGGAACTGCTGTCCGCTGAGGCGGAGAGTGGGGATAGAGGGTTCAGGACAGCATACTTAGAGAGGGGGGCTCTAAATGTCGTATGCTCCTCACGGGAGAGCCTGGAGTGGGTCCTTCGGGTCCTGCCAAGCTTCACTCTGAGTGAGGGGGTAAAGTTGAGGGCAGGGCCACCCAAGGAGATCTTTTGCATTGCAAAGGTTTCAATGTGGGTGCCCAAACCCTACAATGACAAGGAGCCAGAAGAGATCCTGAAGGTGGTCAAAACCCAGAACCCTGGGATAGTTCAGGATACTTGGAAGGTGATTGTTAGGAAAAGGGAGGATGCAGGTATTACCCTGATCCTGTATATAGGAGAGGGCTCCCTCAGAGTACTGCGGAACAATAACCTGAGGGTGAACGTGGGGCTGAGACAGGCCACGTTCAAGGTGCTCTCTAGTCCTGGGGCTGCTCTGCGGATCCAGGCAACTGCGAAGTAAGCAGAACAATGATCAAGATCCTCCAAGTGAACCTACAGCATAGCAGGGCGGCTAGTGCTGTCGTGTGTAGGATGCTGGACAGGGGAGAGGTGGACTTGGTTCTCATCCAGGAGCCATGGATTTCTGGAGGACGAATATGCGGGCTGGCGACATCTGGAGGTAAGTTGTTGTATGAGAAGGGCTCCGGTGTTCCCAGGACGTGTATCCTGGTTAGGAGGGGGTTCAGTGCTTTTGTACTAACGGACTTCTGCTGCAGGGACTTGTTAGCAGTGATGGTGGAGTTGCGGGCGGAGGGGAGGATGAAGAGGCTGAACCTGGCCACGGCATATCTTCCCTTTGACTACGCGGGGGCTCTACCAACACAAGAGCTGAGGAGGCTGGTCGAGCACTGCGGGGCTGAGGATGAGGAGCTGCTGGTGGGGATGGATGCTAACTCCCATCACACTTCGTGGGGAAGTACAGGTACCAACACTAGAGGTGAGGAACTTTTAGCTTATCTTAGCTCTAAGAATTTACTAGTCTTAAATCAGGGGGAAGAGCCGACGTTTGTCACTAGGGCCAGACAGGAGGTCCTGGACATTTCGGTGGCATCGAACCAGATGGCTAGGTATGTACTAAATTGGCATGTGTCGGATGAACCATCTTCTTCTGACCACAGACATATTAGGTATGATATCTCCCTAAATCCAGCCATGCTTCGGCCAACCAGGGATCCAAGAAGAACAGACTGGGACTCCTACAGGAGGGACCTGGGTGTTCGGATTGAGGAGGCTGGATTGGAGTATGGTGGGAGGAGAGAGCTAGAAGACTCTGCCACATTGGTTGGCGAGGCTATAGTAGAATCCTTTACTGATAACTGCCCTCTCAGTGAGGGGAGAAAAGTAGGGGATCCGTCATGGTGGAACAAGAAGCTAGCCAAACTTCGGAAGACCACCAGGAGACTCTTTAATAGAGCAAAAAAGAACGGGGAGTGGGACCAGTATAGGAAAACACTAACCGAATACAACAGGGCAATTAGAGAAGCACGCAGGAAGTCCTGGAAGGAGTTTTGTCAAGAGATTGACAGTCGTGAAGGGGCACGACTGCATAAAGTGCTCTCTAAGGACCCAGTTAACCCGGTGGGGATGCTAAGAACCCCACTGGGAAATATAACAAAAACTGCAGGGGAAACTGTGGAAGAATTAATCAGAACACATTTCCCTTCCAGTACTCTGAGGAAACTTGGGGGAGCAGACACTGAACCAGTTGCCAAACTCTCCACAAGACGTGGTAAGAGGGAGGACTGGGAAGTGGCAAGGAGGATAGTAACTCCACAAAGGGTAAGATGGGCTATTGGCACATTTAAACCCTACAAATCTCCAGGTCCAGATGGGATCTATTTGGTGCTGCTGCAGCAGGGAATGGATTTGCTGGTACTGGTACTTACTAAATTATACAGGCTAAGCATTGCTCTAGGGCATGTGCCGGCAGCCTGGAAATCTAGTAAGGTGGTCTTTATACCTAAGCCCACCGGTAACCAATCGGAAGGGAAAGGATACAGACCTATCACACTCATGTCCTTTGTTCTCAAGGGACTTGAAAAACTGGTTGATAGGCATATTAGGGGGGGTGCTTTGGCTATCAAACCACTGCATTGGAACCAGTATGCTTACCAACCGGGGAAATCTTGCGAGGGAGCTCTCCATCAAGTGGTTGGTAGGATTGAGCAAATGATCGCTAAGAAAGGTTGTGCCATAGGTGCCTTCCTCGACATTGAAGGGGCTTTCAATAACCCCTCAGTGGAGACGATGGTAAGTGGTGCAAGACGTCATGGAGTGGATGCGACCACGTGTGGTTGGATAAGTTCCATGTTAACAAACAGAAGCATTTCTGTAGAGGTGGCAGGGGAGGTCAGAAGGGCGGAGACAAGTCTGGGCTGTGCACAGGGGGGGGTTCTCTCTCCTCTGTTGTGGTGCCTAGTGGTTGACAACCTTATTGAACTCCTGAATGAACAGGGGTACTTCTGTCTAGGATATGCGGACGACATAGTTGTTCTGATCCTGGGCAGATTCCCTGATACAGTCCTTGAGGTAATCAGAAATCCTCTACGACTGATTGAAGAGTGGTGTAATAAGGAGAACCTTAGGGTAAATCCGAAAAAGACTGCTCTTATTAACTTCACCAGACAGCGAAAAGATCTGACGACCAGGATGCCTCGCTTGTTTGGTGAATACCTTGAGTTTGTGGGGGAGGTGAAGTACCTGGGAGTTACTCTGGACAGGAAACTCACCTGGAACCCACATCTTGAGAGGACAGTTAACAGTGCCAAAAGGGCACTGATGACTGTGAGAAGAATGGTGGGTAAGAAATAGAGACTGAAGCCATCAATGATGCACTGGATGTATCTGAGGGTGATAAGACCTATGATTACCTATGGTGCTCTAGTGTGGTGGACAAAGGCCAACCAGGCACAGACAAGAGCTCAACTGAGCTCTATCCAGAGATTGGCTTGTCTGTGCACACTGGGAGTGATGTCAACTAGACCTGGTGCAGCAATGGAAGTAATGTTTAACCTCCCCCCCCCCCTTGAGCTTGTCCTTAGGGGAGAGGCGAGGCTGGCGGCATGGAGATTGCGCAACTCGAACAATTGGGCTAACCTCCCAGATGTTTCGGGACATATGAGTATCGAGTGCGTGGTAAAAAAACCCGTCTTGGAAATGGGCAGCGACCACATTACTCGAACGTTTGCACCTGACCAGGTCCACCAAACTATAATGGAATGGTCAGGGACATTAACATCGGGAGCTCAGATCTGGTACACAGATGGCTCCAAGATGGACTTCGGCACTGGAGCGGGGGTGTATTGTAAAAACACAAGGGTAAAACTAGTTTTTTCCTTGGGGAGGCATACCTCTGTCTTTCAGGCTGAAATATATGCTATAAATGCCTGACTGGGAGAGATAGCGAGAAGGGGAACACACGGGACCTGGACTGCTATTTTCTCCGACAGTCAGGCAGCAATTAAGGCACTAAACGGACATGTGGTCACCTCGGCCATAGTCAGGGAGTCCCTAAATAACCTACAAGCCCTGGCAAGGCACAATCAAATCAAGATAGGTTGGGTGCCAGGGCATAGGGGAATACTTGGAAATGAAGCCGCAGATGCGCTGGCCAGAGAGGGGTCTTCGACTCCCCTGATTGGACCGGAGCCTGCGGTAGGTATTTCCAAATCCATGGTCAAGATGGCAGTGCGAAGGTGGATGGCTGAAAGACACTGTGAGCACTGGATCAGGGCTGAAGGGATGAGACACAGTAAGCTAACCCTTAGGAAACCTTCCTTGGGGCTGCAGAAGAGTCTCATCTATCTGTCTAGGCAGGAATTGAGGATAGCCACAGGTCTACTCACGGGACACGGTGGACTAAGGAAACATCTGCATAAAATGGGTATCTACAAAGATGAACCCGTGTGTAGATTATGCGGGCAGGAACTGGAGACTGCCACACACATTATTTACAGATGTGAAGCACTTGCCGAGAGGCGCTTCAACCTCTTTGGTGATGGAACGGCTCTGGTGGATGCTGAAGGTAAAACACTAGTCAGGAAACTCCTAAACCTGGTAAGAGGGAAGGGGCTATTTGACTAAATCAGGGAGGTAAGTACAATATACCTTAAGGTAGCAGTGCTTCGGGCAGTTTAAAACCCGCTCCCAAAACAAACAAAAAAAAAGTCATGAATTGGGAAGACATTGCTCCTCGAATAAACAATTAAACACCTAACATGGAAATTTAGCTGTTTGAGAAGATTTATCTCTTGAAGACACATCTCACAAAATTACCTTTACATCATCCCTGTGACTCCTAATGCCTTTGATATTCCATTGTATCACTGACTTATTAGGTGATGATTTTTAATGTAGAAAGGCATTATCTGACTCCTATTGACGTTTTCTATTTTACCTGAAACAATGACAGTCGTCTCAGGCCTGAAATCCTCTTGTTCAGGGATGGAGTTCAAGAAGTTTTTTTTTATTTAAGAGGAGAGATAGCAGATTTACTAAGCCCTGCTTTAAAATTTTTTGACACCAGATTGGGTTGGGGCAGATTTGTTCGGACTAGTTACGATTTAGTTATATCAACTGTCTTACCATTTTGCAAACTAGTCTGAATAATTCATGTAGCTTATTTAAAAAAAGTGATTTCTAGTGAAGTCTTATGCTTGAAATTCAGCGAGAAACTTACTTTATGTCCCTATTTATGCATTAGAGGTGCCTGGAAAAAGCTAAATCACAGGCCATGTTACCAGGTTAACTGAGAGGAGGCCCATTTATAGCAATTTCTTTAAGGCAAGTTACTAGTTCTATTAAGGCATACACGTTTTTCGCCAGATTAGCACATTTATCTCCAGAAAACTTTGTGGCCAAAGCCTACAATCTTCCATCATTATTAGAAAAAGCCGCTTCCAGGCCATGATGCTCAGGAACCCTTATCCTCTTTGAATTTAATACAGACGAATCATTGAGCTGGTTGATTGCCCCCACAAGTGGCACACTTTGGAGCACATTATCATGATTTTCAATATCACACTAGCTATATGACTTCTGATTTGAGTCATTCAAGCTAATATGATTAATATTATGCCATTTAAATCATCCCAAACAAGTAGAAATATATATATCTTTACATATGGCCTTTGATAGCCTGTGTGTAAAAATTCAGAAATTATCAGTTTCCTGAAAATATATGTGAGGCTTTTGCAATCTTTTTACCCTGATCTACTTTTATAGTGGGTACTTTGTTTATAACTGCCTAGGATGCCAACTAAAAATTAATTTTATCTAAAGAAACATATATTAATTTTTGAATATCATAGTTATTTACCCTTCCTATCACTGTTGCATAACTGTAACACTCAAAATATTGATATATAACCTAGCAGAAACTTAGAATGTTATCATAATTTTAAACATACATTAAGTCACTACATTGAGATATTGCAAGACATGCGGTGAATCACAGATACCTTGAACCCGTCAATGAAATAGGTCATTTTCAGAAATGAATGAGAATTTTTTCGTTACTTGTCACTACAGAGTCCTATTTTTTAGTTTTCTGATCAAAGACACAAGATTTGCTGTGCAGCAGTAACTGCTTTGTTAATAAGGAAAGGTGACATTTTTGACAGATCTTTAACCCCTTAGCATAAGTATTTTGGTGGTGGGAGTTCCAGTGTCATTGTCACCATCAATTTCTTACAATCATCTTCAACTTTAAACTTGTCAAATGAGTCCTGATGAAGCCTCTTTGATCACCAGTTTGACATTGTTTTATGTTTAATGAATTTATTTAGAGCCAACCATTGTGTCAAGTGTTACAGATTGACTTTAGGAACTGGTTCAATAATGGATCAAATATACTAATTTTCAGCCCCCTTGTATTCTTAGGCAGAGCATGCTCATTGCACATTAAAATTTATAAAGTTCTGAACCTTTCAGCACTCCCAAAATACAACCAGTTTATTTCTATGTACCACATAACCAAGTGGTTGATCTTCTCCAGTAATTAGCGTAAAGATCTTATTAGATAGATTGGTCTATAACTACTGGGACTAGTTTTACCTTTTCCTTGCTTTAATAGAGAAATTACTGTCATTTCTAGTCATGAATTGGGAAGACATTGCTCCTAGATTAAACAATTATATACTCAAAGATAAACTAGTTTTGCCAAAGATGGTAAATGTTTATTCATGGAATACACAATGCCACCAGGACCTGAAGAAGAACCCTTTGTAGACAGAAACCTAAATCCAGTTTAACAATAAAGAAAGAATTGTTTAAAGGAGAATTTATAGAGAGCCCAATAGTAAAAAGTGTTCCCTCTTCCTTAGTTTTGTAAATCTGAAACTTGTATAAGTCTCTGTAGAGACAAATCTCACAAAATTTCTTTCAGAGCCTCTATGCACTTTCCTATGCAGTTGTAGTTCCATTGTATGTAACATCATTTTGTGATAAGATGACTACAAAAAGATATTATTTGACTTCTTAGGTGTTTGTTTCTCCTAAGCTTATCAACTTATTTAGGGATGGAATCAGGAGGTTTTAGAGTCCATGTCAAAATAAAAAATAAAAACCATGCTGATTGTCTTTTCGACTGATGTGGCATTGTTCACAAGTTCGTGCCCACTGGAACGACCATAAATGCTGCATTTTATGAGCAAATACTGCAAAATTGTGTAACGCACATGTGACCAGCCATTGTGAGGAATTGGAAACTTCACTATGACAATGTGTTGTGCCACGGTGCGATTCTTGTGCAGCCGCTGCTGCCAAAATTTGGTGTGGCAACGTTGACTCATCCTCCTAAAGCTCAGACCTGACTCCACCAGACTTTTCCTTGTTTCCGTGAATGAAAAGGGAGCTCAAAGGACATCGGTTCGACTCCATTGAGGTGGTTCAAGAGGTGACAACAAAGGTTTTCAACAGCATTCCATAAACCTTTTGGCGAGTGGTAGACACACAGAACTAAGTGTATCGATGCAGGACGAATGTATTTTGAAGTTTATTAAGTATTGTAATACTTGCAATAAATTTTGACTTTTGGAACCAGTCCCGATACTTACTGAACAGATTCTGTAGTTGCCCTCCTAATTTGTTTTAGCATTAGATTATGTTGGTGCTGATTTGTTGGTATAATTATTACTTTACCTTTCTCAACTTTACTTATCAGTCTAATTTCTGTTACCTTTTTTTAAGAAGGCAATTTTTGATGCTTTGTTGTGGTTTCTGTAAGGGGCATATTCCTTGTACCAGGCTTTTCAGTATAGGTTTTCAGCACAAAATTAACAAATATAAGTTAAACAAAAATTAACAATTTCAACTAAAAAAAATATATTGTATTCTAAGCAACATACCAGGGTTTTATATCTATCCAACCAGTAAAACTAAAATTATGGAATTTAAGAATGAAAAAAAATTACTTCTGCACAAATTAATTGGATTTTCTGTGTAGTTCCTTGTCTAGAGAAGCTAGGTAGGTCAATGGGTTAAGAATGGGTGTAATTAAATCCAACCTTGAACGTTACATATCAATCAAATAACATACAAATGAAATACTAGAATGACATTTTATGTCAATGACTTATAACTACGTTTTATACTATAACATACCAAAATGGAATCTTCAAAAGAACCTGTAATATAAACATTCAGATTAAATATATATATATATATATATATATATATATATATATATATATATATATATAAGATATATAAAAAACAGAAATTTACCTGTTCAACTGCTGACTTATGAAAATCAAAATTAACAGGTTTTGGACCTGGTGATGAAACTGAACTTGTTGGTGAATCTACAAACTTGGTCCACTGAAATCAAAGTAAAATATAATTAGTGGTAATTAAATTACTTTAGAATTTTAATTGTACATTTATTAATTACGGGAGAGCATCAAAGTCAAACAAACAGGTGCACATTTCCACCTTGAAACAGTAATTTGAGAAAAAAACAACTGACAGAATGACACATCAAGACGGGGCTACTTCAAATGACCAAAGGTCATCTAACCAAAATACGCAGCTGTCAAATAACCAAATTCGCGACTTTCAAATAATCGTAATACACGAACTTTAAATAACCAAATACGCCCATTTCAAATAACCAAAGACACGGACTTCAAATAAACGTAAAGTTGCGGGTTATCGCTATGCCGCTCAGCAGGCGTTCAACGCACAACTTGAAGTTAATAAATAAATGGGAATTCATATTTCTATAAATATCTAAACTTAGTAGTTTTTATTACTACCTTTGAATTATTTCTCAAAATGCTACGGTTTAACTTTATCATTATTAAAGTAAATGTAATGCAGGAATATCATTAGGTTTAATTAGACCATAGATCGTAAAGTATCTTATTATAATTATAAATAGTATACTTTTAGTCTAATCTTTTAAAATATTAGGTGTAATTACAAAACTATGGGAAATAAGATACAGTGTTAATTTTTGTAAACAATTGCAGACTTAACAACATATTGAAACTTAAATAACTAACGTAATAAATATTTAAACATCGTGTTGAATAAGTGTAGTTACAAAACGATAATTAATATAATAAATTGATAATTTTTCAAAAGTTTTTAAAAATGTTTCTAGATGTAAACAGCATACTGATACCTTAATATTAAAGTAAACTAGTCAAAGTAAAAGGTAAACTAGTCTTTCATCAAGGCACTACAATTTACAATACATTGTTATAAAGAAGAAAACTTGTCACGTTTCTTTTCATAAAAGCATAAAGTAATTGGAAACAACTAAAATGTTATCTATACTAATACCGTACATATTTTTTTCTTCTAATCTGTGTATATATAAATGAATATTTGTATGTGTGTATGTATCTTATTATAATTGTAATAGTCTACTTAAACATCGTATTAAACATTAAGTGTAATTTACAAAACGACAGTGATATGATGTAGTGTTTATATTTAAAACAATTATAGATTTAATAAAATACTGACACCTAAATATTAACGTAATTAACAAATCGCCCAATATAACTACCTATAAAACCTAAAAAATGCATTAACCAAAATGTACACACACAATTTACGCGGCCGTTAATTAACCAAATACGCGACATTCAAATAATCGTAATACACGGACTTTAAATAACCAAATACGCGAATTTCAAATAACCAAATACACCGACTTCAACTAAAAGTAATGTTGCGGGTTATCGCTATGCCGCTCCGCAGGCGTTCAACGTACAACTTGAAGTTAATAAATAAATGGGAAGTAATATTTCTATAAATATCTAAACTTAGTAGTTATTATTACTACCTTTAAATTATTCTCAAAATGCTACGGTTTAACTTTATCGTTATTAGAATAAATGTAATGCTGGAATATTATTTGGTTTGATTAGACCATAGATCGTAAAGCATCTTCTTATAATTGGAAATAATATACTTAAACATCTTTTTGAACATTTAGTATAGTTACAAAATAATGGGAAATGATACAGTGATTATTTTTGTAAACAATTACAGATTTAACAACTATTGAAACATAAATAATTAACGTAATTAAAACCTCATAACTTTTTGTCTAAAATAGCCATATCTTTCGACTTGGTTATAGCATAGCACATATTTATTGCATCTTATTATGTTTTTAAATATCGTTTTGAATAAAAGCCTAATTACAAAACGATAAGTAATATTATTATTATTATCCAACGCCCGTCTGTGGCAGTTGGGCCATTTGACGCCGAGCCTCCCAGTACCGAGCAGTGATGTCGTAAAGAGCATGGTTGAGTTTTGGGCAGGTGAGCAGGTGACTTGCCACCATAATTTCTGTGGAATTAGTAATAATTAGTAATTTCTGTGGAATAAGTAATATTATGAAATTGAATATTTTTAGAAATGTTTCTAGACGTAAACAGCATACTGAGACCTTAATATTAAACTAAACTAGTCTTTTATCAAGGAACTACAACTTACAATACATTATTATAAAGAAGAAAACTTGTCAACTTTGATTTAATAAAATCATAAAGCAATTGGAACAACTAAAACTTTTATCTATACCAATACCGTACTTAAATATTTTTTTAATATGTATATATAAAAATGAATGTTTGTCTGTATGTTATAGACGCCTAAACCGCTGAACTATAAATTTGGAGGGTTTGTTTAACATTTTCCCTTCATCTGTGAAATTTGGTGTATATCCATCCATCCAGCTCCAGAGGTTCAGTGTACAGCCTTCCATAAGTCTGATGTTAAAATGTATATCTTAATTAGGGTTACGTAATTAATAAAATAATTATAAACATCATGCAAAAATAAAAATACATTATACATATTTTATATTGTTTAAAATAGGTAGATTCTATGTAAAATTAGGCCTATTGCTATCACGCATATTAATATTAAAAGCAAGGTCGACGATAATACTCTTGCGAAATTTGAATCCACCAAAGTTGTGCCAGACTATCCACAAAAAAACTGACAACCAACTTGAGCTAAGCAGAAATCATAGGGGACAAGTTCAAAGGAGAGATGGTTTTAATTTCATCAGATCTATTGATCATTGATTTCAAACGACTATAGTTTCCTTTGTGTCTTGCATTCGCAATAACCATAAACAAGGCACAAACCCAATCGTCGACCATTGCTGGATTAAATTTTGAACATTCGAACTTCAATTTCTCACTATTACATGTTCCGACACCTAAAATTTGTATGTTTATAAGCATAATGTATTGAAGAAAAACACTGTCTATCCTCTAGCGTTGCAGTAAAAGAAATATGTTTAATTTGCTTTTCATATTAGAAAATTATGATCTCAGGCGCAGCAACGTGCGCAGGGAAAAGCTAGTATTTACATATTTGTACTAAAGAAATTCCAAAATAAAAGCTATGTATATTTTTACATAGATAAAAGGGAGAGCATGGAAAGAAATTGCTAATAGGAAAGAGCAAATGAATAAAATACCGTATAATAATATAGAGTCTGCAATTTTTTTTTTCAAATATTTGAAAGTACAAATTTTATTGCCAGTTCGTCACGAATTTGGTTACCTAAACAATAATGTGAAGCAGAGCAACATTCACATATTTTTATTTATTAGCAATTAACTCGACTAGGCAAATAACACGAATTTGTAGACTCACAAATGTGTCTTCAGAATTGCCTAAATTTATTTTTTTAAAGTTCACATTTTCTAAATGAATAGCCTATTTCTTGATAATAACTTGTGCAATTCTTTTATGAAAATAATGAGAACAGCTTTACTGTATTTAAAATATAAACTGGGTTTATTTTATTGCTTACTGTAATCACAACTCCGAAAAAAGACTAAATTTAGTGCCCCACAAACAAGATTGCAGTATTACCCGCTCAGAAATTCATAGATGTAATACATTGTCTACATTCTAGACGCAACGATATTGGTAAAATTATACCTGCCAGATCAAGAAAAGGAAGCATAAAATATATATATATGTATATATATATTTATATATACTGGTAAGAATGGGGGGGGGGGTGATTTTTACACAACAAAGTCATCTTTGTGTCGATATAAATATAATCATACCACAAATCGGCACGCCCGACATTGGCCTTTTTCAACATTGTCCGCTTACAACTTGCATATTACACATGAGCAATACAGATCGCGTCTACAAATGACCTCAAAAGGTTTTGTAAATATACTTTGCTGGTTCAGGTTGGGTTTGATAAACCAAATTTTGCTACCGTTGTGGCTGGTGTCAACTCTTACATTGATACAAAATGCAATCACTTCCTTGTTTATATTTTTTATGCCAATTACCTGGAAAAATCCTAATTATAACCACAGCAAAAAATTATAGATAACTAGGCTATCAACTTGAAGCAATGCATTTACATACTTGTCTTTGGCTAATACAATAGGTTTATTTGAAATAATAGGTAAATTAATGCCTCTCGACACTCTCGAGAATACTATAGGATAATGTTATTAAATGTCAAAATAACGTTTAGCACATTTGTCAAAAATATTATCTCCAATTACAGCTCCATTATTTAGGTTACAATGAAAATATTGGAAAGAACCCCAATACAATCAAAAATAACAATTTACATAGGATTAAACCCTTATGTACATTTCGATGACCATATCATCATCAGAGGGTCTTATTACAAAATTACAATCTAGCAAACAAGAAGTAACAAACTAGAATCATCATTCTAGTTTGTAACTTCTCGTTTGCTAGATTGTAATTTTGTAATAAGACCCTCTGATGATGATGACATGGTCATCGAAATGTACATAAGGGTTTAATCTTAAGTAACTTGTTTTATTTTTTATATTTTGTGGTATTGGGGTTCTTTCCAATATTTTCATTGTAATATATTGTAGCACTGTGCTCTTGATATTGTGTATTAATTAGGTTGTTTAATTCGACACAAGACCTTAGCTGTCATGGGCCACCTCTTTCTGCTTATGTGGGAGGAGGGGGGAAAAGTTGTACAATTTTTTTTACTTTGTGGAAAACTTTTTTAATTTAAACTTTAAAACAAACAGGTAGTTTCGTCTCATTGTGATCTATAAATGTACTCTGATAACCTACCAATTTCACATCTAAAATAACTATTAAAAACCCCAGTCCCAGTTAGGCAAAAGTGAAACTATCATAATCTGAATATTCTCAATTACCTTCATGATTTTTATGCCATATTGGACATTCTCACCTTTAGTTTTACATTACCAAATTGTAAACCTTTATGAAATACAATAGCTTCAATTGATTTGATGGACACGAGTGCCCTAATTAGGGATAAAATATAGGTTATCGATTATGTCACAATTTCATCACCAGCTACAACCCCTTTATTTGAACAAATGTATGCTTACCTTACAAAATTGCAATTTAATTCTAAAAATTAGAATAAATTATTTTTAACGAATATAAAATATCTTGAGGTGTGTAAAAAAAAAACATAACTCTTAATAAATTAATGTTCTAGAGCAAATAAAGTTTTACAGTTTTCAAAGGTGAAATGGTTAGGTTTAGAAATAAAATACCTGCAGAGTAAATTAAGTAGAGTATAATTGGAAATTACAATTAAAAGTTGGCAAGCGATACTAAAGAGAAGTGGGACACGTTTTGTAAAAACGTTAATGTAGCGAACAAATATTTGAGCGAAGTTAAAACATTTCCAAGAAAATTAAGCAGATTGATAAGAAATATATCAGACAGACCTAATAACCAAGCTTTGCTTGAAAATGAAACAATAATAAAAATTTACCCAGTGAGAAATGGAAATATTAAGTAGAAGTTTAAATTTTGATATTAGGAAAGAGGTACAGATAAGTGAATAGAAATTATTGAGTGGTATAACATTTTAAAATAAAACGGATACAAATTGAGCCAGGAAAGCTTGTAAAATATATTGTTGAAAATTTAACATTAAAGAATTGAAAATAAAGTCAAGAATAATGATTTTTAACAAAGTGTTGCACAACAGATTGATTTCAATGCATTTTAGGAACAAAATGATGATACAGCTAATCACCTTTAATTGCCAAACTATATGAAAAATTTTGAGTGGAAGTAAAGAAATAAACAGTTGCATTTTCCTAAACTAAGAAATTGATGTAGAAGATATTCTCAATATTAAAGAGCATATTGAACATTTCTTAATTTATTATCAATATATCAACAATCAACATAAAATTTACCTATGAAATAGAAGATAATAAATGTTTAGTTTCAAGTATTAGAAACAATAATAATAATAATAGCCTACTGAATTAGATATAGTGTACATAAAAAAATACAAATAATGCTGGGTAAATCCCAGTAAATTCTATCATTGTAAATCTCAAATTAGCTGCATTCAAGTATATGGTCAATAGAATAATTACAATTCCTTTGAATAAAAATAATTTGAATTTTGACAGAATCACATAGATAAATTTAATGGATATAATTCCAGAATAAGGAATATATGAAGAAAACAAAATTCAAAAAAGATTTCACCCCTTTAGTAAGAGAAAATATTAAAAATAAATACATTAGGCTACCATTTGATATGGATATAACAATAGGTTTAGAAGTTTTTTTTTAAAAAAAAGGTAAATATAAAAGTATAAAGACTGAAATATTTACCAGGTGACCCAAAAGACAAAATACAGTAAATAAGTTAGATAAATCAGGGAGTTATAACAAACAATTTAATTCTCTTAAAGTTTTCATTGACCAAACAAAAAAACTTCAAAAAGACTCAAAGAGCATATTAGCCATATAAAAATTTTAAACCTGAAAAATCAAGTATTGCTGAACACATCTTAAACACTAAACAGGCTAAAATAAATTATCTTAAATTAGTGAACAATGTTAAAACAAAAAGGCTGTTAAAGTGTTAGAAGTTTGTGTATTAATTTATGACGATATCATTATAACTACTGATAAAGAGCCTATTTGGAACTCTCAATTACATTGGTTAATAAGGAGATGGTTCTAATTTTATTAAAAAAAAATATATTTGTATTTTGGTAAAATTGGAAAATGTGTTATAGTAACTCTCTAACAAAGAGGTTAAGAGGCAGGACCTTGCTGCAGAGGAAATTATTACATCATTAGAGGGACAATGTAAATAAGGTGTGGAAAATTAGTGATAATTGTATATATTTGATGAAAATCTTGTTATAAATATAATTTATTGTGTTAATAACCACTGAGGACGGTTGCCGTGGAATCGAAATATGAAAAAGGTGTTGAAAAGGTTATGTGGTATAGGTTTTATTTATTTAAATTAACTATAACTATATGCCCTTAGGTATTCACTTAGTTAAGAATCATTTAATTATAGCAAAACCAAACTGTTGAAAAGATTCCTGTAGGCCTATCGAATTTTAATAAAACATTGTAGCTGTCAAAGTATTATGGGGGAGCATTTCAAGTAATGTACAGGTAAAATAACTTATAAAAAAATTAGAAAGATCAGTTAAGGTGAAAAACAAATTCACATGATAAATAAATGTTAGTTACTTAGGAAAAAGTTGAACAGCAATTAAAAATATTACAGAATAAATTTATTAAAGTTTATAATGGCACCACTACGTTTGGACTACAATAACTGCGTTAAATTGACTGTACTTAAAACGTATTGAATTAACAAACTCAACTGACACCCTAAAAATATCACTGTGTTAATTTTACTGAGGCAGCTGAATTTCAGGTTAAATCTTTGATTCTGTATAACTCACTTTTCAAGATTCGTGTTTATATGAACTTTTTCATTATTTTGGTGAGAGGATTAAGTTGTGCAGTATGACAAATTTCTCCTGAAACACCCTATATATACATATAATTGAGTACAGTATGAGTACAGTACTCTTGAGTACGATTTAAGTTTTGAAAATGGAATCACTCCGAAACGCGTCAACATAGGGAAATATTGTAACGTCGGGAAAGACAGAAAACTGTACTCAAAATATATATCCTGAGTGACTGACAGAATTAACGTGGAGTCGAAACTATGAAAGGTAGATACTTTAAATTTGAAGTGTACATTAAGGTGTTCATGGACGTACACTAAGAAAAGATTTTGCAAAATTTTGATTTTAAAGGTTAAAAATTGCAAAATACCCATTTCAAATGCACGGAGAGAGTATAATTTCAGAGACTATGCCTCTTCTATATTTAGTATAAAGTCTTACTAGATAACAGGTCAGCACTAGAACTATTCTAGTCAAATTCATTTCAAAATGTGATTAAATTGTGCTCAAAGTGTGTTACTCAAGTATGTAATTACAACTGAATATGATACTACGCGGTCGTTGAACTGAAAATGCTACAAGGGAAACGTAAATACTAGCATTGATATTATTCCCTTATACTTAAAACACTTGAGAATTTATTCTAAAATTATTTTACAATTGGTTAAATGGAAAATACTTTTGTTATAAGCACTAATGACGCAATAACACAACAAATAAAAGAGACTATTTTTAGTAGTTTATACACATGAAAACTATTATTATTATCTTATTTCACAATTACAATAAACCTTACCCCATGTACAGTGGTGTTGTCATTACGGAACGCTTCTCAAACTGAAACTGAATTGGAAATACGAAAACCTTTCTATTTCTAACAGCAATTCCTAGCATCGGCTACCTCCTGCAGTTTTACCACACTGTACAGATGTAAGTATACAAAAGGTCTTAAGCCTTTTTGTTGGGCAATAATTTCACATTTACTGACGGACCGTAAAAATCATGCCTTTGAAAACATTAGTCATGGGTCAAAGCTGCAATAAACTATAACCTTTCGGAGAGCGCTGTACCCTTAAAGCTTTGTACAGAGTGAAAAAGGCATAGACAGGCTATTTATAACCCAAGGGCAATGATACTGCTTTTATAAGGAAGTGCATTTTATTAAATTGCTTTACAAATATATATCGTTAAGCAATTTAAAAATATGTCTTTAATTAGGCTATATCATATTGCCGGGTCAAAAGTATTTAATTATTATGATATTTTAACACCCTAACTAATTTTGAAATTGCAATTAAATTCTCATATGTATGTTAACTATAATTGGCGATGTTATGTATTCACATAATATGCACATTAAATTATTTACATTTTTTTAAATTTAGACTTAATAGTTTTAATATTTACAAAAATCCATTTTAAAACATAGTTTCACTGATTAATGCATGCTTTAGGTTTAGGAATTAGCTATAATGGGCGATGTTATGTATTCACATAATATGTATTATGTATGAAATATGATACTTTGTAATTTATTAATTTCTTATATTTTAAATGACATTAGAATAATTGTCTGTATAACGTTTTGTTTTTCAAATGATTCTGACTACAAAAGTAACTCAAAGTCAATACTCAAATAATTGTTCAATGTGTGTTATTTCCGATGGAATTTTCTATTAACTTAAATATGTAATCGTTAGTTATTTTCCACGTAACAAGTAGCCTTATTCTAGAACATTTGATGTAATCATTGACCAATGTACAAGTCAACTAAATAAGTTGTATATACACCTAGCGCGAGCGGAAAGTCAGTTCTTGTCAAGTTTTCCTCCAGTTCTTGTCTAGTTTTCGTCTATTTCTTGTTAAAATCTCGCCAGTTCTTCTTAAGTCTTTTTCAGTTTCAATCACTGTGAAACTAATTTACATTTTTAAATTCAAATATTATATCATACATACTATTATTTCTCGTACGAACTTCTATTTCCTAATTCGCCTACTATTTCTCATACGAAACTACTATTTTATAATTCAATTACTATTTCTCGTACGTAACTACTATTTTATAATTAAATTATTATTTCTCGTAAGAAACTACTATTTTATAATTTACCGCGAATTATTCAGTTTACTTATTGCAAAATCTTGTATTTGTTTATCAAATAAATTCTTGTTATACTCAAGTGCGTTTTTCATTGGTCGCACCCCTTGCAGGGACACAACAGTGATTTGTTTACGGTAATATTTTGGTCTCGGTATTTTTTAAAATCTAGAATTGTTTTAAATATAATCGCTACATCATATTACTTTCGTTTTGTTATTATACTTAATTTTTAAATTGATGTTTAAATATCAAAATAAAAAAGATGTTTATGATCTATGGTATAATAAAACCGAAAAATATTGCTACATTACATTTACTCAAGTAACTATAAATTTAGAAATTAGAATTTTAAAAAAATATTTAAAAGCATTAATACAAATTACTTTGCAAAGACAAGACTACTTCAGATTTACTAATTAGGTGTTAATTACTTTTAAAATAAATCTGATATCACCTTTATCATATTGTTTACAGTTTTGTAATTGCGCTGCCATTCTTCACGAATTTAAATTATTTATTGAAATATTACTCAACAATTATCAATTTCAACTTTAATTTGTACGTTGAACGCCTGCGGAGCGGCATAGCGATAACCCGCAACATTACTTTTAGTTGAAGTCGGTGTATTTGGTTATTTGAAATTCGCGTATTTGGTTATTTAAAGTACGTGTATTACGATTATTTGAATGTCGCGTATTTGGTTAATTAACGGCCGCGTAAAGTGTGTGTGTACATTTTGGATAATGCATTTTTTAGTTTTGATAGGTAGCTATAATGGGCGATTTGTTAATTACGTTAATATTTAGGTGTCAGTATTTTATTAAATCTATAATTGTTTTAAATATAAACACTACATCATATTACTGTCGTTTTGTAAATTACACTCAATGTTTAAAAAGATGTTTAAGTAGACTATTACAATTATAATAAGATACATACATACATACATACAAATATTCATTTATATATACACAGATTAGAAGAAAAAAATATGTACGGTATTGGTATAGATAATATTTTTAGTTGTTTCCAATTACTTTATGGTTTTATGAAAAGAAACGTGACAAGTTTTCTTCTTTATAACAATGTATTGTAAATTGTAGTTCCTTGATGAAGGACTAGTTTACCTTTTACTTTGACTAGTTTACTTTAATATTAAGGTATCACTATGCTGTTTACATCTAGAATCATTTTTAAAAATGTTTGAAAAACAATCAATTTATTATATTAATTATCGTTTTTAACTACACTTTTATTCAACACGATGTTTAAATATTTATTACGTTAGTTATTTAAGTTTCAATATGTTGTTAAATCTGCATTTGTTTACAATAATAATTACTGTATCATATTTCCCATAGTTTTTGTAATTACACTTATTATTCAAAAAGATTTTCAAGTATACTATTTACAATTATAATAAGATACTTTACGATCTATGGTCTAATCAAACCTAATAATATTCCTGCATTACATTTACTTTAATAACGACAAAGTTAAACCGTAGAATTTTGAGAAATAATTTAAAGGTAGTAATAATAACTACTAAGTTTAGATATTTATAGAAATATTACTTCCCATTTATTTATTAACTTCAAGTTGTACGTTGAACGCCTACGGAGCGGCATAGCGATAACCCGCAACAATACTTTTAGTTGAAGTCGGTGTATTTGGTTATTTGAAATGCGTGTATTTGGTTATTTAAAGTCCGTGTATTACGATTATTTGAAAGTCGCGTATTTGGTTAATTAACGGCAGCGTAAATTGTGTGTGTACAGTTTGGTTAGATGAAATTTGGTCATTTGAACGCAACCCATCAAGACCTATGTGTGACTAGTCGGGTAGTGTTGCAAAAGGTCTAGAAAGTAAGTTTAAGTAAATGTGAATATTGGGGCACTAAATGTTTTTTTGTGACATTTTACACAAATTTAGATTTAGCTATCACATTACATGACATGAAAGTGAATCAAACCAGGACAATTATAAACACTTTATTGATTGGGTTTACATAAGCAAGTTAGAACAAGAAGAAAACTACAAAGAAATCAGGTAAAAAATAAAAAAAGGAGTTTCTAAAATTCAGTTCATGTCAAAAAAAAAGCTGTTGCTAAAAAAACTACCAAAAACCAGTTAGTTATCTTTGTATGAAAGGTACAAAAAAAAAATTTTCCCCTCACTTGCGTGTATCACCAACCATGAGTAACATAGCGTCTTTCAGGAGGCGGTATTTTTAGTTTGGGTGTAGGGGCACCGATCACTGCCGCACCTATGAATCTACGCCTGTTGACCTTCTGCTGGTAGCCAAACCACCACTGTGGATATATTTTTAATGTTTTCCATCCCTTTTTGAGTCATTTCAGGTAGAATAGACACAAATTTATGGGTTATTACCTCCTTAAGGGTTTTCAAACTTTGGGAACAGAGTTGGTATTCCTTGTCCTAGAGTTATCCTTAGAAAAAAAAATTGCAGTGTCAAAACTGATGATCATGGCAGCATTCTGATATCACCATTCACAAAGATAATGTGTCCAGGAAACATTTCTCTCAAAAGTAACACCATCCTGTTGAAACCACACATTATATGCACCATGTTTATTTAAAATTTTGACCAATATAGGTTGGACAAAGTTCTCTAAGATTGCACAATACCGTTCACTATTACATTGATACCATCTTCTCCAAAACACCAAAGTTGAAAATGCCATGCCACACTTTAGGGTAATGAAGTGGCCAATGATAAAATTCCCTATGGTTAATTGTAGATCAGTATCTGAAAATTTTGTTTGTTGACTGTACTTGAAAAGTAGAAATGTATCTCATCTAAAATTTAAAAAAAAAAACACATCTGTGGGTTAAACGTGGTGAAGGAGGTCTTGAAATAACATTATCTGAGGTTCATAGTGTCTCTCACTCAATTCTTGTGCAACCATATGTTGTAAGGATGCATATTTATATCTCAATGAAGAATTCAGTGTACACTTTGCTCAGACAAGCGTAAGAGTCATGTGTTTTCTTGCAGAACATTGAGGAGACTGATCAACTGAAGCTCTCATTGCAGCAACATTTTCTGGACCTGTGGCAGTGCAAGGTCATCCAGGGGATTTTCTTTTGGTAAAAATGTTTTTATTGGGAATGGTTCCAGTTTAACCAAACTAGAAATTGATGCAAAATGCAAACTTCATTGCTAACGGCAATCCATCGCTTTTTATAACCTCTCAACAATAAAACTATGCAGCTGTCCTGCTAGCTATGGCTAACACTGAAATCAGGATGTACACAGCTATTATAATATATTATCCCCACCCTATCTAAAGATACACCTCTTTAAAACTGGGAACTTTATTAAGTCACACCTAGATCTAACAAGTGGTACACTTGTTTCAAATTTTTATTCTGGTGGTTATCTTTCAGGTAAATTCTGAAGAAAACCAGCCAAGACATGATGTGATTACCAAAAGTAAGTTTGGCTGCTGCAACACATACACATATTCATATAGCATATATTTTGTTATAAAACTGCAAATAAAACATGTTAAACAACAAAAAATAACTACCTCTTTGCCTCGATGAGGTGAGCATGCAGATTCAGCTGTGCTTAATGTAGGACTAGAAGCGTGTGGGCTACCGTGTAAAGAATGACTAACAGTATTTGGTATTAATGATGCAGGTAATGTATCAGGCAGTGCAATATTATTTCTTCTTAGCACAACCAAGTGCATTGCAGTGTTGAATTCTGACAGTGATAAAGCACCATCTTTTGTAACATCTGCTAATTGCCTGCAACCACAAATAAAATGTATTATATAATATTTTGTACTTAACGACAAGTGGTTTTTACAGTTGTACATAAAATCAAAACAATGACAAATAAAATAACTATTATTTAAAAAAATAATATGAACAAATGAGATAGATTTCAAAATCAAACGATTTAGAGTATAATTGAATTTAAATTTTTTTGTTTAATAACACCTTAGATGGATAAAAAGTTTTTTTTTGTGTGTATTCTCTTTGATTGACAAAGACCACTGTGTGGTTGAAATATATCATTGTTTAAGTGCTTTTATGTGTTTCTATCTCAAGACTACAGTATGGACTCTTACCAAGGTAGGTCTGTCAGTCTCCTAGTCCAAAAAATCTAAATAATCTTTACCAACCAAAACTAACCTAAATATATATATATATATATATATATATATATATATATATATATATATATATATAGATTTTTTGGACTAGGAGACTGACAGACTTACCTTGGTAAGTGTCCACACTGTAGTCTTGAAATAGAAACACATAAAAGCACTTAAACAATGATATATTTCAACCACACAGTGGTCTTTGTCAATCGAAGAGAAAACACAAAAAGAAACATGAGAGAATGAAATAAAATAAATATAAGTTGTAATCACAGATTGTGTAGAGTAGAAATCAGATGTCACAGATGCACAGATTAAAGATATATATATATATATATATATTGTTTCCATGGGCATGATTATAGTTTATATAAGTCTGTCAGGGGAAAAGAGATTGGAGACATCTAAGGCTATTGGGGGAAAAAAAAAATTAAAAAAATAAATTAATAAATGGATTTATCTGATGTTGAGGTTAGGGGATTCTCTGGACTTGGTATACCACTGGTATGATAGTTCCCACCTTCTCAGTTCTGAGGGATTGCAATCAGGGGGGGGAGTGATTTAATTATTTTTGTGGTATAGCAGTCATCAAAAGTTGTGATGTTGTGACTCGCAGCATGTTGAGCTGTTGGTCTATCCATATTCATAATTTTGACATCATGTCTGTGGCCATTCATTCTGATATTCAGACCATCCGTGGTCAGGCCTATGTACTGTGCTGAGCAAAGTTTACATTGTAGCTGGTATATGACATTTTTCGATGTACAATTATGATGACCCTGTATTTTGAAGACCATTTTTGTTGTTTGGCTGTTGAAACTATTTGCTGAGGGGTGTATTGGACACGTCTTGCATCTAGGTCTATTGCATGGGAAGGAGCCATGAGGAAGTTTGTGTGGTTTCTCTGCATCAGGGTCTGGTAGTTTAGGATGTACTAGGATGTTTTTCAAGTTGGGAGGTTGCTTGTACCAAATTTGCGGTGGATCGGTGAAAAGATTTTTGGTGTGGAAGGAAGCTTGAAGAATTTTGAAGCCATCTCTCAATATCTTGTTGAGTTTATGTAGACCAGGATGGTAGTCTGTTATTAAAGACAGTTTATTTTGTTCTGTTTGTGGTTTATGGTGAACCGAGGATTGTGCTGAATGAATTTGGTTTTCAATGAGTTTTTTTGGGTATCCTCTTCTCTGGAAGGCTGTTGATATCTTTCTATTAAAATCTTCCAATTCCCTATCATTCGAACAGATTCTCTTACCCCTGATTGCTTGACTGTATGGAATGGATCGTTTTATGTTTATTGGGTGGTTGCTGTCGAAATGGAGATATTGTAGGTGGTTTGTCGGTTTGATGTGAATTCCTGTGTTGATATTTCCATTCTGGAGTGTTACCTCTACATCCAAAAAGGTGATGACTGATGTAGATTTCTCCCAGGTAAATTGAAGTGTGGAGAATTGTGTCAGGCTGTCTAAAAATGCCTCAAGTGTTGAAGCACCCTGTGTCCAAATTAGGAAGATGTCATCTATATATCTATACCAACATAATGGCTGGTGTGTTTGTGTCTTTAGAAAACTTTTTTCCAACAATCTACATAAACTCAACAAGGTCTACATAAACTCAACAAGATATTGAGAGATGGCTTCAAAATTCTTCAAGCTTCCGTCCACACCAAAAATCTTTTCACCGATCCACCGCAAATTTGGTACAAGCAACCTCCCAACTTGAAAAACATCCTAGTACATCCTAAACTACCAGACCCTGATGCAGAGAAACCACACAAACTTCCTCATGGCTCCTTCCCATGCAATAGACCTAGATGCAAGACGTGTCCAATACACCCCTCAGCAAATAGTTTCAACAGCCAAACAACAAAAATGGTCTTCAAAATACAGGGTCATCATAATTGTACATCGAAAAATGTCATATACCAGCTACAATGTAAACTTTGCTCAGCACAGTACATAGGCCTGACCACGGATGGTCTGAATATCAGAATGAATGGCCACAGACATGATGTTAAAATTATGAATATGGATAGACCAACAGCTCAACATGCTGCGAGTCACAACATCACAACTTTTGATGACTGCTATACCACAAAAATAATTAAATCACTCCCCCCTGATTGCAATCCCTCAGAACTGAGAAGGTGGGAACTATCATACCAGTGGTATACCAAGTCCAGAGAATCCCCTAACCTCACCATCAGATAAATCCATTCATTTTTTTTTTTTTTTTTTTTTCTCCAAATAGCCTTATCTCTTTTCCCCTGACAGACTTATATAAACTATAATCACTCATATGTTCATGGAAACAATATATATATCTTTAATCTGTGCATCTGTGACATCTGATTTCTACTCTACACAATCTGTGATTACAATTATTTTATTTCATTCTCTCATATTTCTTTTTGTGTTTTCTCTTCGATTGACAAAGACCACTGTGTGGTTGAAATATATCATTGTTTAAGTGCTTTTATGTGTTTCTATTTCAAGACTGCAGAGTGGACTCTTACCAAGGTAAGTCTGTCAAGTCTCCTAGTCCAAAAAATCTCTCTCTCTCTCTCTCTCTCTCTCTCTCTATATATATATATATATATATATATATATATATATATATATATATTATAAAGTTATTATTATTACTTGTAAATAATTTTTTCCATCACTAAGTGCAATAATTTTACCTTTTGTGATGAGGCACCTTTCGGTCACTTGACCATTGGCGAATCACTATATATATATATAAAGAACAAAAGTCTAAATACAAATACAAGAATTATAATTGAATTTACAATTCAATTATAATTCTTGTATTTGTATTTAGACTTTTGTTCTTTATTAATACACATGAAAACATACTGCGATATGTATATATATATATATTGTAACATTTATAGAATGGGCTATATAATGTTCTTTAAGAATTGGAAAAATAAATTAGAAATAACTCACACAAAATTTAAAAAAAGAAATTCATTAAAAGATTGATTAGATTAAATTGAAACTAAATTTAGGTAAAAGCCTAGAATTGTAAACAAGGTATTTGAACTGTAAAATCGATTACGAAATTTGTTATATCAAAACCCCTAACACATAAATTAAAACAAGATAATCTAATAATAACAATTATATTTAAAAAAATTGTAAATATTAGTAACATAGGGTATAAGTAATTACTTGAAGGAGAAAGTGAAATACGATTGTAAACAATGAGATTAGAAAGGTTATGTTTCTATGAATTCAGCTCAAAACACACACAATTCGAATTATTACAAAAGTAAAACGCAAAGACACTTCACACACTAATAATAATAATTAAATAAACACTGGAAGGTTTGTTAAGGATCGGAAAATTGAAACAGTATGTTAACAAAATTAAAACTGGTGAAAACAATCGCGTTATTGCATCAGCTGTAGAAAGCAAGAAGTAGGTCAGTTGCAGTCGACTCTAGTGAGAAGAAATCGAACTGAATTATAGCAACATGTGTTTTAGAAGAAGGAGGCCGCCATATTTGTAACATTTTAAAAGAAAATCGAAGCGTTAGTCTAGTCAGAGATAGCGTGGGTGACGCTACGAGATGGGACCTGGGATGACCAGTCAAAATTTTACATTGGAAGGAATTCGTCAAAATTATACCGTTTTGTGAAGAAACTTGGCAAATTTAAATAAGGATAAGAAAATGTAAAGATAAAGTACAGTGGTAATATAATTTGAAGGAACTAAAACGAATTTAAGTGTGTAAAAAGTGAAATTTGAAGAGAACGGAATCTTACGTAAGCGACCTGCAGAATTTCGGTATTTGATAAGTTAAGTATGTATAGCGCTATAAAAAATAAACTTTAGTGGACTCTTAAGATAATAGGGAAGTTTAATTTTGTACATTAGAATATCTTGTGATTAATAGTAATAAGAACATAATCCAGTTCAAATAGTTTCGCCTTTTTGCTTATTCCAAATTAATATTTTTCCATCAGGAAAATATTTATTAAAACTAATTTCAAAATTTAATATTGTTTTTCAAAATTTATTTAATTAACCAAAGAATTAAAAAAATATAGCCCATGCTATAAGCCCCGAGATAGTAAGAGATCTTAAAATTAGCCTAGGGTATATGGAAATTTGTAACTAAAAATCAAAGAAAGTGAGTTTAGTATATTGTGTTAAAATTTGTTAAGTTTATTTTTGTTCTGTGTATTGTTTAAAGGTTGAAATAAAAATTGTTATAATAAAGAAAAATGAGATGTTCCTGAGTAATTGTTTTTGTTTTAAATAGAAATTTGATATCATCAATAAAATAAATATTTAATAGAAAAAAAAAATAATTGTAAAGCGTTTTATAAAAACTTTACATTTGGCACACCAACGTGGGGTACGATTATTAGAAATAAATAATTATAATAAAGAATTTTAAATTATTCAGGAGTTTGTGTTTTGTAACTAGAGAAATTAATGATTTTCATTCAATAATAAACCCCGTTGTTGTGTAAGAAATATATGTTATAATTGGCGCGACAACGTGAGGCTCGATATAATAAGAGATAAAATTTATTTAGAGAGATTTTGAAACAAAATTAATTTAGAACTTTTTATATGAAAAACATTTGAACTGGAAATAGATTTAGAAAAAATTGTGTAAAATTAAACACTGAGTTGAATAGAGTCAAGGCTAGGTTTAGTAGTTTATAGTATATATATAAATTGTTTAATTTTGTAAAAGAAGTTTACTAATAGCTAAAAAAAAAGAAAAAATATGTCTGATGAAAGGGAATTGTACAAATTGCGGGGAGAAAAAAAAACTGAAAAAAACAGAAAAAGGAGATCAATTAGAAAAGGGTAGGCGGAAAAGGGTGATAGAAACAGAAGGGGCTGCTCAGGGAAGATTTGTTAGTTTTCAGGAGGGGATCGAAAACAGGGAGGAAAATATTATAGGCGAGCTGGTAGTTGTAGGGGACCAGGAAAGAGGGACGAGTTTGGAAGTGCAGGAAGTAGAATTGGAAGGCACAAATATGCCAATAGGAAACATTGAGGTAGAAGAAGCTAGGGGACTACCACCTATGCAAACCCAACAAAAAAAACAGGGAAATAATGAGAATGAAGATTTAAGGGAGATGATGAGAACTCTCATAGAAATGAGTGAAAAAGGGAGAGAGGATCTAAATAGACAATTAAATATAAATAATGAAAAAATAAATAGACAATTAGATAAGATAGATGAAATAAAAGGGGAAATGAAAGATATGAGTGAGGATATGAGGGAAATAAACAAAAAATTAGAGGAAAATAGAGATGAAATGAGAGAGATGAAGGAAGATTTCAAATTCATAACACAGGAAATAAGGGAGGAAAGTAAGAAAATGATAGAGGATATGAGGAAACAGTGGAGGACAGAGAATAATACTGTAATAGAGGATGTGAGAAGAGACATAGAGGAGAAAGATAGAGAATTAGAGGAGAAGATTAAGACAAATTTTGAGGAGGCAAAAGAAATAATAGCTGATGAAATAGAAATTAATAAAAAAGAGATAGAGAAAGTAGAAAATATAACAAAGAAAAACACAGAAGAGTTAGGAGAGTTGAAATTAAAGGTGATGGGAGAAAGAAAGATAACAGATGAGAGTTTTAGGAAAGTCGAAGATGTAAGGGAGAAAATATTAGGAGAGCAGGGAAGGTTAAGAAATGAAGTAGGAAAGATGGAAGTACTGCCAATAAAAAATTTAACCATTCAAACCGCAACAACTAAGAAGATTGAAAAGATTAATAAAATGAAAATGGTAACAGGAGAAATAGGAGGAGTTAATTATCCGTTTCAATGCTTAGTGGTACCAGGCTTGTTGAGAAAATTTATCATAGGTACGGATATGTTAATGGATGTGGAGGCACAACTCGAGTTTGGAAAATGGGAGATGGAATTTAAATATGAGAATAACAGAGAAAATAGAAACTATGAAGCAGATGAAAGATACAATGGAGATGTAAACGGTGTTAAGGCAAGGACAGGCGTAGGGACAAGAAAAGAGTATGGTGCCCACAGTCAGTCGGAAAACTAAGACAATCAGAAACCCAGAAATAGAAATTAAAATAGAGGAAACAAGTTTACAGGCATTAATAGACACAGGCAATAATATGACATGTATCCAGGAGAACTGGATATTGAAAAATAAAAATAAAATAGGAAGGGAGATATTAAATATAGGTAAAGGAAGCAATATGAATAAACTCTAGGTGACTATGTGTATAAGAAAACGTTAGCAGGAGATAAGTTTTAAGGGATGGTAACTATATCTACGATAATTTATTGGAAACTTCGTCGAATAATGAATAAAGATAAATATGAATCTATGTTAATAAATATTGAAGCATCGTTGTAATAAAAATATGGTAATTGTGTATTTAAACTTCATCGTATTGTAAGGGAGAATCTGCGTTGATAAATAATGGAACTTCGTCGTATATATTATATATTATAAAAGAAATATGAATCTACGATAATAAATATTAAAGCATCGTTGTAATAAAAATATGGTAATTGTGTATTTAAACTTCGTCGTATTGTAAGGGAGAATCTGCGTTGATATATATAAGTATTAAAACAAAATTTATATTCGTTGATATAGGGACAGTGTAATCGAAGGAGCTATAGATATGATCAAATAGAGGATATGAGATTGCGACCTTTAAAAATATTAGATGTTAAACTTCAGTCAAAATAAACTGGAATGATATAAGAAAATAATTGAACTGGATGTGAGATTGGAAGGGGAGATAAAATACTAACTTAGAACTGAGAGTTAGATGAAGCTAAAAGCAAAATAAATATGAGATAAATAATAAACAAGGAATAAACAGAAATAAGGGAAAGAGAAATGTTATAACCAATTTGACCAAATCTAGACATACTATGACTCGGATAGGATGGGATTTAAAGACACGGTATCAGAGAATATATGTTAAATAAATATTGAATCAGACTTATGATTGGAAGGATTCCAATTGTAATAAATGTAAAAAAAAAAAATATAATTATGGAAGGAATTGTAAATACCAGAACATGATTTATTGTTACTATATGTTAGAATTGTTAAAGAATTGTTGATTGAATGTTAGTTATAAGTATATTGTATTGTTAGAAGATAAGTTAAGTAATATGTAGCTTGAAGTTTTCAGCTCAGTATTTGATTGTTAAAGAATTAAGATAAAATTGTGTCGTAGAATTAAGTATAAATGGACGAAAGTGGACAGATGAAGGTATAAATGACTTTTAAGTGGACAATTCTAAAAGTGGTAAAGACAATGGACGATAAGTTAGCCAAAGTGTTGAGGTACTTACTCAATAAAAAATGTGTTCAATTAGTTATTAAATAAAATGTACAATTAGGAAATAAATGTTAATTTAAATTTAATTAAAAAAAAAAAAAAATATGTATATTTAATCAAGCTTGTAAAATGTAAAGAATGTGTAATGTAGATATTTGGAATATTTTTTTATTTAAATTAAATTAGGGGACATTGTAACATTTATAGAATGGGCTATATAATGTTCTTTAAGAATTGGAAAAATAAATTAGAAATAACTCACACAAAATTAAAAAAAAGAAATTCATTAAAAGAATGATTAGATTAAATTGAAACTAAATTTAGGTAAAAGCCTAGAATTGTAAACAAGGTATTTGAACTGTAAAATCGATTAGGAAATTTGTTATATCAAAACCCCTAACACATAAATTAAAACAAGATAATCTAATAATAACAATTATATTTAAAAAAATTGTAAATATTAGTAACATAGGGCATAAGTAATTACTTGAAGGAGAAAGTGAAATACGATTGTAAACAATGAGATTAGAAAGGTTATGTTTCTATGAATTCAGCTCAAAACATACACAATTCGAATTATTACAAAAGTAAAACGCAAAGACACTTCACACACTAATAATAATAATTAAATAAACACTGGAAGGTTTGTTAAGGATCGGAAAATTGAAACAGTATGTTAACAAAATTAAAACTGGTGAAAACAATCGCGTTATTGCATCAGCTGTAGAAAGCAAGAAGTAGGTCAGTTGCAGTCGACTCTAGTGAGAAGAAATCGAACTGAATTATAGCAACATGTGTTTTAGAAGAAGGAGGCCGCCATATTTGTAACATTTTAAAAGAAAATCGAAGCGTTAGTTTAGTCAGAGATAGCGTGGGTGACGCTACGAGATGGGACCTGGGATGACCAGTCAAAATTTTACATTGGAAGGAATTCGTCAAAATTATACCGTTTTGTGAAGAAACTTGGCAAATTTAAATAAGGATAAGAAAATGTAAAGATAAAGTACAGTGGTAATATAATTTGAAGGAACTAAAACGAATTTAAGTGTGTAAAAAGTGAAATTTGAAGAGAACGGAATCTTACGTAAGCGACCTGCAGAATTTCGGTATTTGATAAGTTAAGTATGTATAGCGCTATAAAAAATAAACTTTAGTGGACTCTTAAGATAATAGGGAAGTTTAATTTTGTACATTAGAATATCTTGTGATTAATAGTAATAAGAACATAATCCAGTTCAAATAGTTTCGCCTTTTTGCTTATTCCAAATTAATATTTTTCCATCAGGAAAATATTTATTAAAACTAATTTCAAAATTTAATATTGTTTTTCAAAATTTATTTAATTAACCAAAGAATTAAAAAAATATAGCCCATGCTATAAGCCCCGAGATAGTAAGAGATCTTAAAATTAGCCTAGGGTATATGGAAATTTGTAACTAAAAATCAAAGAAAGTGAGTTTAGTATATTGTGTTAAAATTTGTTAAGTTTATTTTTGTTCTGTGTATTGTTTAAAGGTTGAAATAAAAATTGTTATAATAAAGAAAAATGAGATGTTCCTGAGTAATTGTTTTTGTTTTAAATAGAAATTTGATATCATCAATAAAATAAATATTTAATAGAAAAAAAAAATAATTGTAAAGCGTTTTATAAATACTTTACATTGGATACTTTACAATATATATATATATATATATATATATATATATATATATATATATATATATATATCACTTTCACTATATGTACTTAAACAAGAATCTTACTTGGTATTTATGCAATTAACTTTCAAAGATTGATAGTATCTTCATTGTCGAGCATCAACTGTTGAGGTAAGTCTACCAGTCTCCTATCTAGTCAACAATTCCTAAATAACTTAGTTGTCAATTCCTATTTGCAGATTAATTATAATAATAAAATTGTAGATAAATCAAAATGCGGTCAAACTAGATTTGTTTAAAAATCAAACAAAAAACATTTAAAATTGTTTTTATTCCTTGTTTAAAAGATTACACACATTCTTATTTTGATCTTATCCTACTATCAATCTATTTCTCCTTTTCCAAAACATCTACCAGTTTATTATAATACTTTCAAAACTACTTTTTTAAAAAAAAACTTATAAATAATTTTTTAAAATTTATTCTAAAATACAAAAGTATTTAAAATTACCATATTTTACGAAGTTCTTGAACTGGTAGTCGAGATTTTTCAAAAAATTGTCTTGCCACTGATCCTGAAAGTAGGCTGTTAGGATCTGGTTGTAAGTTACAAAATTGAGCTCTATAGTATTCTAGCTGCTCATCATTTATCACCCAAACTTCATTATCGCCCTCATCTTCCCCATCACTACTATGCCTATCAGAAGATTCTTCCTCAGTTCCCAATAGCTGTCTTTGTTCCTCACAAACTAAAACAATTAAATTATATATAATTGAATAACTTCAGTTGTTTTTTATTATTATACAAGAAAACATATTATATAAAAACACACACATATATATATATATATATATATATATATATATATATATATATATATATACACAAACAAAGAATATAAGTGTAGCAAAATTTCCTCATTCATTAACCAACATGGTTACAGGTAAAGGAAAATCTGCTTACATTTCGATGGTTACACCAATGTTAAAAGTACAACAGTAGTTGTTTTACTCTGGACATATGCAATTATTGTTTTCTTTTAACTAAGCCTCTCCAAATATTCCTTTTTTCACTATTCCTTAGAAATACCAAACCAGTCATATCTTAATTTCTGATCAGACCTCAATTACCATCAAAGTTGTCCAAGACAAATACTGTTGTATTTAATACAAAGTGCAACCAGTGATGTGATAATTTCTGTTTATAATTGGACAGAATTTTTGAGGCAAAAACAATAGGTTAGCAATGAAAAATGTATTGCACAAACTTATCTGAGCCATCGAGATTATAACGCATTAACAAGGGTCAACAGACTAAACATTCAACAAACAAATTTAGTTCCTTGGATTAAGAACAAATATAAATAATGTACTGAACTCTGTATAACCAATATTATGTCGTGGAACTGACTTTGTCCATGAAGTGCAATTGGTTAAATAATTTTGATGGATAATTTCCAAAATTGATAATTTGCAAAGGTTGCATGAATTAGCATGTATTATCAAGAGTTGGCAGTACTAAAAAAACCTAGTTTTATGAATTTTGAGTACAAAACTAACTAGCAATTATTGATTTTAATTTTAAAATATAATTCAAACCTCCATTACCAGTATGCATAAAAAAAATTAATCTAAATTAATATAAAATTTACCAATTCCTTGCCAATGAGATGGCCAATTCTTTTCATGTACACTATTGGTAGGTGTTGGAGAATCACTTGCAGTACTTGAAGCCTCAGGCGATGCAGTGGTGGCTTCACTAGATACTAGTACAAGCCCATTCTCCTGGATAGAATCTACTATCATACTCTTTGTCTCTGTATCAGTCATTATGACCATACATACCTATAAATAAAAAACTATTTTAAGTACAGTTACCAATTAACAACAATTAAATTTTAAAATTAAATGGGTTTTTCTTACTTAATGAATTTGAACCTCGATTGAAAGAAAATAAGTATAAATAAATTCCATATTTTTTACTTTTCCTTAAGATATTAAAAAATACACCAACAAGTGTATGACACACACAAAAGATTTTTGTAACCTTTTTCCTTTGTTCTGGCAAAACAATTGAACAACTGACGAACTTCTGAAAACTCGCTGATCATTAGTAAAAGAGCCACTCGTTTCTAAGTAACATGTTGGAATTCTAGTAACCTCTATTGCAAGAAGATTCTAGAACAATGTGACTTACTGTGCCCAGTAATTTCTATCCGTTCACTTCTAGAAGGTTCTCGCATTAAAGAGAAGATATAGTGTTTTTCCCACTCAAGAGTTAAAGAACTTGTACTTATCAATTCGTATGCCACTAATCATAAGCAGATCATTGTATGTTACATTGCCTCCTCTTTAAGATTATTCTGTTCCAGAGCAGTCATTTCTGTCCGCTGGGCTCGAATTGTGCCTTTAGAGAATAACGTTGCAGCTCCATAGCTTAAAGACCATGATATCAACACCAGAATCCTTGAAGATCTCTTCTATCATGCCTCTCATAATTTTTCAGTCCAATCCATCAAATGTACAGCCTAGATTTGGAGTAGCAGGCTTTTTGACCCCCAACAGAAGATGATCCAGTAGATGCACCAGGCTTTCTTACAAAGTTTGATATGTTGATTTAGGCTAAAACTGTTTTTTTTTTTTTTTTTGTTATCATGTAGAGCAGATGTTGATCTTCATTCTGTATGTGCAGAGCCTTTCTGATATTGAAGTCTTGACCCTACAGTTCTTCAGTTCAGCCAAACTTTTTCCTGAAGACCATTGCTATTCCCTGAGACATGCTTAAGTTTGTACTTACACGGTGTGCCAAGGCATGGGATCATGTGGTAGTAGAAATAAAGCCTTGTAGACTGCTGTCATGACAGGTGATTCTCTCTTTCAAGTCGAGCCGCTGCTCTTCGCACCTCCTCTGCTACATGATGGTCTCTCAAAGCCCTGCTCAGTGGTCTGAACTCACTGCTCTTCCTGAAGATTATGGTCTTCTTACCTTGTAGATGATATCTTTTATTTTCTATAAAACTTCATATGTGCCTTCCCATAACTTTTGCAGCTCATAAGAGAATCCACAGTGTATTTGGGGATAGTATAACCATACAAGATCTATTTATCTGTAGCCCGTTTTCTCCACCCTCACGTCACAGCACTCCTTTATTCTGTTACTGGACTCCTCGGTATTGAAACAATCCTGCTCATGGACTTCATCCAATATCTTCTGGAGATTGGCAACATAGTCCTCTACTGCAGAAGCCTTGTCCGGTTTAATCCCAAATTCTAGTTAACAGGGAAGCAATACATTAGCAGGCATGTGTCTAGGTGTCTTGTTGGTGGAAAAATGATAAGCCAACAAAATAAGACGCAAATATTGGTCTAAATCTTGCTGATAATCAGAAATGACCTATGACGAATAATATCCTATCGTTTTGTTTATTCGCTCCACCTTCCCATTTAATTGCGGGTGCAGAGCAGTTGTCCTGGTTTTTCGGATGCCAAGTGATAACCTCATCTTGAAAAAGAGCATTTACTCAAAAGTTCCTTCCTTGATTTGAATGCATCTCTAAAGATTATCCTACAGATTATCTTGTTACTTTCATTTTGTAACTAACTTTTGTCACCTTCCTTAAATCCTCTGCCTCCTATGGTAATTTTGTGCCATGCAGTCTCAAGTCTTATGCTGATATTCAGAATTGATCTGTGAAAAGATTTCACTGTACCTGAACTAAACAAAATTATTGGTTTAATTTATAGGGTTATGATTAAGTGAATGGAATTACTAAAAACATTTACTGATCATAGTTAGATTTACTGATTTTGAGATTCATTCATTTTGCTTATAAAAATCCTAAAAAAACCATTCAAACCCTTACTAAAGATATTTACAAGGTGAGGTTGCTCCTTGATCACTTGAATACAAAGATAAAAAATATTTACTACTCTGGCTATGATCTATCAACTGATGATGGCACTGTGTTTTGGTGAAGTTTTTTGTGTTTAAAGTAGTACATATACATATCAAAGAAAAAAAGCCACAAATACAAGATCAATTTAGACTCATTATGCAAAGTAGTAAATTAGTACTTTAGTTTATGACGTATTGTGAAAATGATATAAAATTAATTAAAGTCAAATAATAAAGGTAGTAAAGTATCAGATTTGAGGGATATTTATTGTAAGTGATCTACTTCAAATGAGTATATTGTTAATGTACAATGATTATATAAGGTTTCTCCTAGCTTCTTATCTTCTTGTATATAGGCATATATGACTTTATGATTTCTTTTTCATGCATATGTATGATGGCAAACAGTTTTATAAATAAAATCAATTTGGTAATCACCAAGGCCATGTACTAATAACCAAAACTGAACAAATACATACATATTTATTAACTAGAACAAGACGCTGCAGGAATAAATACAATATAAATATCGAAGTTAGTATCCTAGAACTAGTACAAAAAAATGGATTGAGACCTTTCCCAGATATCTACAAGGAATAAATTTTACTTTAAACCTGAGCTATCATAGAAAACATAACCTATTAACCTAAGATTGAACCAATATCTATTGATTGTGACAAAAAACCACATGCTTATAATTAGGTCATATTTTTTAGTAATATTTGTAAAAAAGAAAAATCAGACTTGGCTAACATTTTGTAAAGTTTTACCAAATCGAAGATATTAAGATTAATTATGTCATATCACAAACATTTTTATTGCATTATTCACGTCTACTTAATTCACAAACATCCAAATAAACGTAACATTTAACACAGCAGCCAAAGTACTTTTGTTATTATTACATTTTACATAAGTTCCTCAAAAAAATCTTGAGAAAGTAGTGACTAGCTACATACAGCTGGAACTACATAAAATTAGGACTATATTACAGACATTGAATTTAACGATACATTTAGGTTTCATATTAAATTAGTATCATATTTCTAACTGAAGTCAAGAAGAATTTGAGTATTTAAATCATGATATATACATATAAAACCAATTAATTAATTTTATCATAACCCTACTTACCGAAGAAAATCGAGTTTACATAACACAATTAGGATTACCACTCAGTTTCTTTAATCTTTAAATAAAATATAACATAATTGTACACTTTTAAAAAAAATCGTCACAAAATTACTGAGCTTGCAACAAATTAAAACTAATACAACATGAAGGCCCTCAATACTTATTACCCTAAAAAACCTTCATATTTTCTGTTTGTTACTTCACAGAACACAGTAATGAATCTGTATCAGTGCCGGTTTAGAAATGTAAATCTACGTAGCAGCTAATTTGAATTGATATTATACCATGTAGATTTTACACATTCACTTTGTTCTTTTAGTTTTACGCAGAAGAAAAATTAGCAAAACACCAATTCTAATGAGGTTTTCAATCACCAATTAAATAACACTTTAGTAAGTATCGGTTTAAGAGTGAGCAGTCAAGGGTTCGGAGAGAATGAGAAATAAACTATAGCTTCCTAAAGCAAATACTTTAATTGGCAATTTAAAGCTTCTAGAAAATATTATTTACGTATAGTTTTGTTCAGTGAATTCAAAATGATTACAACAAGCAACTTTAAAAAATTCATATAGTTGAATCCATTTCCACGTGGGCTACTAGTTTTCACTAAAACACTGGTAAATATTTTACAACTTGCCTACAGTAGTACTAAAAATTTGTTGAGGACAACCGTTTCGGGAAATGTATCCCATTGACAACTCGGACAGCTTTTATTATCCTTCCTCGTCCAAAAATCTTTCAGAACCTCCATAAGATCTCTGCAGCGTGCACCCCCTTTCTCCCTCTTAGAATAGGTTTCTCGTCTTCTATAATAGGTTTTTAGTTTAAGATCTGATGCCTAATTTTTAAGCAAATCCATATTAGATTTAAAGATCATTTCATTCCCATTGCTAGTCATAGGTTTAGTCTAGTTAGATAACGAACTTGCATTATAGTTTAGTTTGTAATTTTAATTTCCTTGCATGTATTACCTTACGTTTGCCTTAGTTTTAAGTCGTTTTCTAAATATTATCATTATAAATCAAACTCCTTATGTAACAGTTTTTATGTTTTGTACAACATCGTATTAGGTTAAGCACATATACACATTCTACACGTTCTGCAACACTACACTCATGTATCTCAGATGTGAAAGTCTATCTCGATATTGAGAAAAAAGAAATAGTCAGTCAGCCAGCTCTCCCTCCTATTGAGCAAAATAACGCAGCCTCCCAGAGCAAGAACACATTTCTTACCATCCCATTCATTAAACATACTGCCATGCAGATACCCCTCCTCTCATCCAGCTATCTACTGATCCAAAATTTCTACCAGCCAGTGTCGTGTGACAGACACTCCTCGGAGGCACCAAACCCCCTCCTTCTCTGACTGATCTTTTAAGTTTATATTCTTTAAGAAATTAGTGAATTCTATGTTCAATCCTTTTGGTGCTTGTTTCAATAAAAAAAACTTCTCCTTAACTAATATATTCTTTAGAACCATTTTAAAATTCTTCAGTTTGAACCTTATAAATTTCTTTACTTGAATCGCCCTTTAAAAAGCAGTCTTTATGTCAAACAATATTTTTTTAAGGCACATAACTTAAAATTAATTTAATACTATGATAAAAATGTACAGGAGGTATTAAATGGGTCCCACCAGTAACGTTCTAAGCAACATATATTTTTTCTAATAGTGTTTTATATGCCGTAAGGTTTTATGCGACATCGAAACAATTGGAGGGTATTCTTGTGTTAAAGTATATTGGTATAGCAGCCCTGCAACCAGTATAAAACTCCCAATTTCAGGTGTCGTGGTGCAGTAACGTTCCAAACGCCTGAGTATGTCGACTTCACCCTGCATTTGCTTGTCTCCATCCGATTTAAATGGGTTAAATTGCAGCAAAACGAGGTCAATCAACATCTTCTAGGAATTTTGACTGGTCAGAACTGTTGCGCGTTGGGAGTGCTGAAAAGGCCAGAGCTTGACAAACTCCGGTCTGGGATGCTGATGTTAGCTTGCTAACTGGTCTGCCAGCCCTTGGTCAGGGAGTGTCCACGGTACACAGTTGTTGGAGCCTGTGCACAGTATTACAAGTGCTCGACTGATGTCCATTAAGTCGAGATAAGGAGAAAAGCTTTAAGCCTCAGAGTTCTGCCATTGACCGAGTCATCGCTCTCTTGCACCACTTAAACATATTTTTTGAAATTTATTATATAAATATATACTGGTTTTTTATTTATTCATTTATTTCTTTGTGTTTATTTATTTAATTTTATTCTCTTGTTATAGTGTTATAAATATTTATCTGTTGTTATATTTATTTATACATATATTTCTTTGTATTTGCGTTTTGTGTATAAATATCTATTTATTCAACTTTATTATATTTTATTCTCTTGTTACAGTGTTATTAATATTTATATATTGTTATATATGTAAATTTTTGTTACGTTTTATTCATTATTATCTTTACACTGTTATATTGTTTACCATTGTTATCTTGTTATTTATTTATTGTTTTAGATTATATTGTTGGTTGTGTTAATATATTTTTTTAATTAAATATCGAAATATTGTTGCTGTTCATGACAAACTGGTTGTAAATTACTTATTACACTTTAGCTATTACTTGTGACCAGACTTTTTGTTAACTAAAGTTGTTAAATTGTTAACTTACACTTGGAGGAAACGTTTCGTCTTACGACTTCTTCAGCCTCCGAAGTCTTAGCCTTCCTCCTAGGAATCATGAAAGCAGAGTTACCCAGCTGCTTGGGTAAAAGATGGTCAGAATCTAGATTCAAGTTTATGTTTTTTGTTATATATCATGCAAGCAGTAGCTGTTTGAGTAAAAGCTGGTCAGAGTTTAGATTCAAGTTTATGTTTTGTGCTATTATTGACAGTCTTTGTTTTTTCTTTGAATTATTAGTCTATAAATCCATATAAAATCAACAAAGATAATGATCTGGTTATGTATTTGCTTCAAACTCCGTTTTCTTCAAAAAATGTCTGAAAGACAAAGAGCCACTGTCATTATTGAAAATTGTCGAAAAGGATGGAAACCAAGTAAGAACTTTCCAGTTCCAATGGTTAGATTATCTGTGGCTTATGACAAGTGTGAAAGACTTGTGTTTTATTATGTTTATGTGTTACTTGGAGTTGATAGTGAATAAAATGGGATTTTCATGGAGGAGCATTTAAGTACCAAATTTTAAAGACATAAATAAGAATAGTAAGCAATTTCTTCTTCTTCACAGCTTCTCTTACACAAGTTAGTAACTCATAATCGATGGTAGATTAGTTCAAATGGTGTGTTATGTTGGAAAACATGAACTTACCTTATGAGAAACATGAACCTAACGAGAGTATAAACTCTGTAAATAAATAGCTACCTTAATATTAATAAGAGGTTTGTTGGTTTCCATGACTTCTAAAAAAATAAAAGTGTGACTGGGCTGACAGCTGTAATTTTAGATGTCATAAGGAAATTAGGTGTAGATAAGTTATTTTGTCAACTTCATTTGACACTATTATATGGATTAAAACCTATAGAGTGTCTTTTAATGTATGATTTTACTTCCTTTCATACATATTTCAGCAGGTCATCTGAGACTTGAGTCCTGGGAGATTAAGGTTTTAAACTTCTTCGTGCATGCAAAACTCGATGGAACTTCCATTCTAGAACAACACTAGCAATAGAATCTTCCTTCAAGAACCTGAAAGATACTATTGTTTTTGTCATTGATAATGGACAATGGAATGGATACAGTGAACGGTGCTATAGTACGGGTTAACTCAATATCTGGTGTAGTCTTAATTGCTAGAAAGTTCCTGGTGTAGTAGTGTTTATTTACTTGTACTTTACATGTTCAATATCTTATTCATCTCATATGTAAATATATTCTGTTTCAGGAAAGTGTGCAGAATGCGATGTTAAAAATATATATGTATATTAGAAAATTGTAAATATTCTGCATATTGAACCATAAATGATTCCTTCTAAACGTAATGGAAAAAACGATTTCAAGATATAAATTTTGTATGAAACATTTTTATTGCATGCATAAAATAAAGTTTTACTAGTATAGACATTAAGAATAACATAGTGTGTGAAAAACAGTATGAATGTGTCGACATGAATTTTGAAATAGTATTAACGTTTTATAGGTTGTTGCACTGTACAAGTTTTATGATTAATTTTAGTTTGTCATTTTGTTTCTCCTTATTTTTTTACTAATAAATTATAGATTTAGTATTTTAAAAAATTGAAAAACAAGTAACTTTGCCTAATAAAATAAATTTAGTAGTTACCACAGAAGAAAACCGATATTATCACTTTGATAACCCAAATAAACCTTACACTAGGAGCATAGTTAACCCAGAAACTGACCATGTCTCACCATAAACTGAATGAGAAATCTTTCCAATAACAAATATTACCAGATATTAAGATAAACATTCCTAGAGTTTGTCCTTTATTGGAATCTTATTACAAAGATGTTTTGATTAAAGCAAACAAGATGTCCATAAGTTTTTTGTTAGGCCATAGTTTCACTTTCACTGACAGGTCATAATAATAATGTCTTCGAAAGTGATTTGTCAAACAACACAATGCGGAGTCAACAGTAAAAACATAACACAAATATATGACCACATTCAACAAACTTCTATTCACATATATTTTTAGATTATACTGACAGACATTCCTCTTTATCCTCGTTGACAGTAGGAATATTTTAAGCAGGTGATTACAAACACGTGAATTATAATTTTCACCTTCTTATATTACCATGAGATTACTCTACCATCCTTAATCACTTACCTTTATTCTTACATCTTATTACCTCACTGCCACACATTATATTTGAATCCTTGTTATGTAGAGACACATGGATAGGGTACACTAAATTTTTATAATTAAACAAATAATTTCAACATTTGTTGATTCCATCTTCGCGTGAGCTACTAGTAATCACTTACACTTTTAAAAAATGTTTTAACTTGCCTAGTACACTTTTTTTACACAAAAAAAAATATTAAAAAAATAATAAAAAAATAAACATAATAACCCAAATACAAACACACAAGATGACAATCCCATAAAATACTTATCAATACCTTACAGATCATCCAAAACCCACAATCTAACCAACACATTACGAAAATACAACTACAAAATAGCTTACTCCACACACAACACTTTCAACAAACAATTTAAACCCAACAGCAAAATCAACGACATTTACAACACCACTGAAGTTTACAAACTAACTTGCAGTTCATGCCCCAGTTTTTACATGCCAGACAGGGAGGTCATTCTACACACGTTACCAAGAACATATAAAAGCACTAAAAAACAATAACTACCAATCAAGCTTCGCCGATCATCTCAACTCCACAAAACACGACTACATAGACATAACATCTAATCTACAAATTCTTCATAAACAACACAGAAATAACCAACGCACACAACCGAACAATACGAAATATATAGGCACTTCAAACTACACCCTACACACATACTCAATACACAATTACATTACAACTCACACGCACTTTTTGACATCATAACTCCTAATACACACAAAATACACCCACACCACCAAAATATCCCACCCCCACTCTAACCTACATAAACCTTGAGATCAGTTACGGTCTGAGTTGACAAAGGGACACATCTCCCGAAATGGCCGACCTCAACAAGCAAAGTAAGTGCTACTATAGGCAAGTTAAAACATTTTTTAAAAGTGTAAGTGAAATAATTTCATGCATATAAGATTTGGTTAACTGTTGTTGACTTGAGTCTATCTTAGTAACATAAGTCACACAAGTGCTGCTAGATGTTGGTCTTCTGATTTGTTTACACACTCCACATTTATAATTGTATTTTGGACCCTCATTCTTATCATAAAATTCAGTAAATTCCAATAACAATTTTGTAAGGTGTGCAACAAAATATTAACTACAGGTAAGATAAAATACTTTTAGTCGGTTGTAAGCAAAAGCACACTAAAAAAACTGATATACATATTGATGACAGGATGTCATGCTGAGATAGAAATATAATATGTAGAAGTGGAAAATCTGTAATAAAACATCTATTTTAAAACAAATTATATAACTTTAAAATGAATGGTATAGATAAAGAGATAAGAGCATATACCATCTTTTTTGTGGTATGGTCACAAAGAGATAATGAAAGAGAAAATTCTTGAATTTACTAAACACCACTGTATTTGATGCATACTCCGTTCTGAAATAAAAATGGGCCTATAATAAAAAAGATTTTGTAAACAGCTTAGCAGAAGGGTTAGTAAGACATGATGATATTGTAATCATAATCCTGAATTCAAGATACCTGGGTGAAGATGAATATGCAATTGCATACTTACCTAGAAAAGTTTGAGCTTAAGATTGTCTAATAAATTGAAAAAAAAACAATATTGTTTACCTAGATGTAACTACAGAAACACCTAATCTGCTTACATAAATTGTGACATTGTTATAGCCAGGAACAAAGATAGGAAATAAGGTTCATGATAATGACAACTACTAAAAATTGACCATTTCAACTTAATACATAGTTTTAGATTTTAACAAATAACCTTTTTTATTGTAAATACAAATGACATTTTTTGTTTGTTATAAGATTATCATAAATTTTTTTGTTTGTCTGTTCTCATACTGCATGGTGCTAAATATAAAAGTTTTAAAAAAATTACAAAGTAAAAATCGATAAATTAAGTTAAAAAAAATACACATTTAAAAAACTCTTTAAAAATTACAATATTTACAATTCTTCAAAGGATAGCCTCTCTGGGGGCTGAATTAGTTTGTCTTAGTAGGACTACATCATTTTCAGTTACAGGATTAAGGAGGATCGTTGATTTAGTAGGGTGGTTGGGGCAAATACCCTCGACACCTTAGCAACAGTAAAAATGAACTTTAAAAATCTAACAAAAGTTAGATCTACATAACCTTTTTTTTAAAGTTAAATACTGTATAACTAAATTTGTAATATATAAGGACATAAAAATACAGCGACCAACCCGCCATGCAATTTTGCTAACAAACTGAAGTAATTAACTTTGGTGGACATTATGCAGCTTGGAACTTATTAAATTCTTGTTGCCTCGAGTTGTGTCGCTCATTATGTGTTTAATCCTTATATTTACACATGTATTTAATAGTGTTATGTCATATAGTTCGTTTTGTGTGAATCCATAGATAGGTTTAATCTTGGGTGGGGGGACACATGGGTTTGAGTTGGGGGGAGGGGGGCTGACAAAATCTTGCCCCAGGTACCAACAAACCACACAACACCTCTAGGGTGTTAAGAATGTACCTTCAAGATGTATACAAAAAAATTTGTTTTTTTATATTGCTAATTTTTTGTTTAAAAATGTATGCCATTTCCTGGATAGCCCTTGTACTCATAAAAGAGTATTGCAATAAGCAACCATACGCAAGCACATTCCCTCCTTATTCCGAACCAAGCAATTTTACACATTTCTTTACTTCTGTCTACAATTATAATATTCTCCTTTAATGATGATAGTCAAATTGACTGGTTGCAATGAATAAAATAATGTTTATGTTATGATTGTTTGTGTTTAACATAACATACATGGATGTAAATTTATGAGGTAGAAATAAATAATGCAAGTAATATTTAAGAGAAGCATGGTATAAACAATGAATAAATTTTCTAAAAACTATTTTTAAAATATGTTATAGTTTTAACCAAATATAGTAATTTTTCTAATTAAATTTCATCAAAATTACTTATTTTAAAACTGCTAAACATAGGTAAAATTTGATTGAAATAAAAATTTCTGAAATTGATACTCTATAAACAATGTGTGAAGGTAATGTATTTTTTTAAAACACAAACAGTGAAATAAAAGACAATTGTATTTATTATGCTATATTAGTGTATACATCTTTTTTGTGTGTAAAACTTTAACAAAATAACTTGTATAATTATACATTATAGTACCTTATTTCATTCTGCATTTTAAATAAAACAAATCTGAACATACAGAAATGAAAAATTAAAACAAATGTTATTAAATAAAATTATTATAAACTATAAAGTAAGAGAACTACTAGAAAGAGGGAAGACAAAGTATATATTTTTATATGAGTCAAATAAGTTCAAGCTGGGATAAACATGTGATAGAAGAAAATGAGATTGAAATAAGAGTATGACAAGAATATATTAACCTAATCATGTTATTATTCTGAGGTGATTTAGTAAATAACTGTTTTGAAGGAGAGGGAAATTAGGTTTAAAATATTTCCCAACAGGGTATTGTTAGCGAGGAAATAAAGAGCTTTAAAAAAATTAAGTAAAAGCCGCAATTGTTACTAATATTACGACTTTTTCCTGTGTCACATTACTTTAGCCAAAGTTTTTATTAAAATTAAATTTTTTTTTATAGTACTTAGTACTGAAACTAAATACAGGGGTAGATAGGAAATACAAATCTAGCTTCATACCCTGAGTCATGAAGACAGCTGAAATACGGTTAAATCATTGATAACTAAGTTTCATAAAATGATGCAGTATATTTCCTCCAAAAACCATTAGTAATGTTAAGATTTAAACAAAAAAATAAATTTGGAATAATTAGAAAAAAACGATGCAAATGAAACAAGTCTAAAGCTTCAAATAACTGACCTTGTTTAGATAGCATCATTATAAAATAAGGATAAAAATGAAGACAATAATGATAAAAAATCTTTAAAAATAATAAATATTTTCTATTGAATCTCTGAAGAGAAAAAAATGGAGCTTTGATTATCCCAGCCTAGCTAACCGAGTTCCGGGTTATTAGAGGTATAAAAAAAAAACAATAAGTATAAACATTCTGGCTCTTTTAGAACAACAATGTAAAAATATATATTTAATTTTACAGCTGCAAAAGCATCTCTCTTTATGTAGGAAAAAAAATAATAAAAACAAAAATCTGTAGTTAATTGGTGTTCTTAATTCTTTTTTGACAAACTATTGTGGTCAATGTGTTAATATTACTTTTCCAACAATGAATTAAGCTGTCAATACTTGCTTACACTAATACAGTTTACATTGAAGAAAATCACTTAACATAGAAAAAATCATTGTTTTAGAAAGTTTTTTATAAATTTTTAAACCTAGGCAAACGCAGATTGTTATAGATAACAATATAAATTACTTCTATTAATTATTTATTAAAAGTTTATAGGTAACTATATATATATATATATATATATATATATTCTTGATATTTTACGTTATCCATTGTTTTTCCGTTGCACTGACTTTATGAAGTTAATATATTACTATTGTAAGTAATTTTATCCACCATTAAGTGCAATGATTTTACCTTGTGTGATGAGGCACCTTTCGGTCACTTGACCATCTCATGGTCAAGTGACCGAAAAGGTGCCTCATCACACAAGGTAAAATCATTGCACTTAATGGTGGATAAAATTACTTACAATAGTAATATATTAACTTCATATATATATATATAATCTTTACCAACCAAAACTAACCTAAATATATATATACCTGAATTATGAATATATTTAAAATAAATTTTTTTATATTCAAACTTTTTTTAAGGATTTTTATGCAAAAAAAACCTTTGAAATTAAACATCCTCTTAGTAGCTAAACATTTACTTATTACATACATTAATGAACTAATAACGAGGTATTTTAAACTGTGGTGTGCCAGGTTCTTTTGCTTCAATAGGTACCTTTCTCTTTTGTATAATATTTTGAATTTTGTTCCATTCCCGATCCAATTCAGCGCGTTCATTTTTTTCTTTGTTATATTTTCTTGTTCGCCGCCCATCTGCCATTTTAACTCCATATTGGAATGCTGCTTTGGGTAAGGCTTCTTTGCTATTCATATAATGACTGTATTCTTCTTGCGTATCAAAATCCCATCGTCCAACAGGCCCTTTTTTATTTCCTAAGTCCATCTTTGTATAATCAACTTCATCATCTGAATCATCAATAGCATCTTGCATTTCATCTTGTCCGGGATAACACTCTGCATATCCTGTCGGTTCTGCTGTCAAACGAGAAAGTATACCAGCAGCTATAGAATCAGTTTTAGGTCCTGTAATTTGTGGCAATTTCTTTTTATCTATGGCTGGTTTTGCAACTTCTTGGCTTTCTATTTTCTTCTCATTAGTTGGTGCATTAAAATAGCTTGCTGTTTTCTTTTTTGGTTGCTCTTTACTTCCCTTGGAGGTTGCTTGGTCATAATCACCAATATCTGGGAATATATTTTCTTCAATCTAAAATAATAAAAAACATTTATATTTTAAAATTAAATTTCAAATTCAAGTACTTTTGTGATGAGCATAACAGCAATTAAGTAAATCAATAAAATGAAATGTATTCTAATTTAGGAAAACATTCCAAGCTCATTTGAACAACTTACAATATATTTTACACTCTTTTCCACAAAAAATGTCTTAATCTAGTATAAATTAACAAAAAAGATAAACAACATCACTTTTATTACTATACAAATATTATTGGACACTAGCCAAATTATATAGCTTCAGTAATACTAAATGACGTTTTTGTCTCCTATTATTTTATAACATTTTATATTCTCCTATATTTTATTTATTTTTATCTCCTAATATTTTAAAACAGAAAAAAATACAAATTGACTTTAAATATTCGGTTTTATTTGCAACAGTTTTATTTTTTTAGTAAATGTAATTTATTTGTTTTATGTATTAGACACCCCAAATCAAAGAAATATAATAAAAGTCGAACAAACAAGATAGATCCAGAAAAAAAACTTGATGCAAGCCAGCCAACAAATGATAGCAAATAGTCGAGACGACATGCTGAAATGAGAAGGGAAAGGAGAAAGCTGCCAATGCCTAAATACTAAGACTTGAGCAAATCTCGAGAAGTAAATAAAAATAATACATTTTTAACAGTTCGCAACTGTTAAACTAACGTCATAATAACGGTTAGTGTGTAGAAGTTCGGTCTGAGGGGCTATAATGTTGCCTACAAAATTTGCTTCTATTGTCTACTTATAACATAAGTTAAAAGTCAAAAATCGTCCCTTGTTACTTCGAATTAAATAATACAAATAATTAAATTACAGCTTACAATAGTTTTCGCTGTCCAAGGACGTAGAGGAGCAAAGGAAGAATCAAGACAATGGAAAAAATTGGCAAGTCATTCTCAAATCAAATCTAACAAACATAAACCATGACTTCACTATCAATTTTCTTTAATTACATCTTAAAAAGTAAATCTGTAAAAAATGTAGTTTTAGTGTTACAAAAAAACTTTTAATGTCACGAAATAAAATTTACAAAAAAGGTAAAATAAGGCAATTTTTCAATATAATTTAGGTAATTTTTATTTGAAAATATATAAATATGTTTCATTACAAAGAAATTATGAAACAGAAAAAAAATTAATGTAAATCAGTCAATGGTTTCGACCAAAAGCAGTCACCTTCAATGACAAAAATTTATGAAAACTTAAATGACACAGGATACTAAATGTAAATGAGCAATTTTATGAAATAGTAGTAAACAATGTTAAATTTATTAGGAAATAATCATATCATAAGTCATAATATAAATAAATAAAGATTTTCAATAATAAATATTTTAAAAGAAAATTGTTTAATATACGAGGTGAGGCTAGAAAAAAACCGAACTAGCACAGGTGAAACAATAAAACGAATGCAATAAGGCTGAAAGTCGCCTGGCCTGTCACGTGACTCTTGCTCCGCCTACTGCTCGAGTTTCATCTGCCTCCTGCACTCAGTCTGCCCATGGCGTCTGTTCTAAGTAGTTGACGTTTTGTCTGTGCGTCGGAAAAATGTTGAGTGTACAGAAAGAACAGCGTGTTAACATCAAATTTCTTTTCAAACTTGGAAAATCTGCAAGTGAAACGTTTGTAATGTTGCAACAAGTGTACGGCGATGATTGTTTATCGCGAACACAAGTGTTTGAGTGGTTTAAACGATTTAAAGATGGCCGAGAAGACACAAGTGATGACGCTCGCACTGGCAGACCATTGTCAGCAAAAACTGATGCAAACATTGAAAAAAATCGGTAAACTTGTTCGAGAAGATCGCCGTTTAACAATCAGAGCAATGTCTGAGTTGACAGGAATTGACAAGGAAAGTGTTAGGCAGATTCTTCATGAAAGTTTCAACATGAACAAAGTGTGTGCAAAAATGGTTCCAAAGTGTCTCACAATTGAACAGAAGGAACGCCGAAGAATAATTTGTTCTGACATCCTAGAAAACATTGAAAGTGATCCCACCTTTTTACAAAATGTTATTACTTGTGATGAATCGTGATTTTTTACTTACGATCCCGAAACCAAACGTCAATCGATGCATTGGAAATCTCCTGATTCTCCACGACAAAAAAAGCACGAATGTCAAAATCGAAATTCAAGGCAATGATGATTGTTTTTTTTTTATGTCAAAGGGATTGTACACATTGATTGGGTACCAGAGGGACAAACAGTGAATCAGCATTACTACATTAGCGTCCTGACTACCCTACGTGAGCGAGTACGGAGAAAACGGAACGATTTGTGGAAAAAAAGACATGGATCCTGCACCAAGACAATGCCCCAGCTCACAATGCGTTGTCAGTGAAGACGTTTTTAGCCAATCACAACATTCCCATCTTAGACCATCCACCCTACTCACCTGATTTGGCCCCCTGTGATTTTTTTCTTTTCCCTAAAGTCAAGTCAGCTTTGAAAGGAACTAGATTTGAGAGTGTTGAAGCAGTAAAAGAAAAAGCGACGGAAGTAATGTATGGACTTACCGAAAATGATCTGCAGCATTGCTATGAACAGTGGAAAATTCGTATGGAGCGGTGTATAGACCGAGGAGGAGAGTACATTGAAGGAGATAACATCAAATTGTAAATAATGGAAAATAACATTTTTTTATAGCATCAGTTCGTTTTTTTTCTAGCCACACCTCGTACAAATGTTATTAGCAATTTTAATAAATGAAATACATTTTTTTTTAAATAAATATTTTATAATGTGAAAATATTAAGAATAATATCTAGAAAGATTTTATAATACAAAATTGTTTTCTAAAGAAAATCAAATGCCACAAGGAAATTAACCGAAATTAAAATTAAATATGTTTTAAATGTTTTCTGTTTGATTAAAGAATGTAAAAAGCATTACAGAAAATAACAAAAGGAATACTTTTTTGTTACATTTTATAGTACAGGGAGCGACATAAAAACCTGACGGTTTTGTTTCGTACGAAGCTGACCATTGGTGGTGGAGGATGGTGGGGACTGTCACATTCTCAAGCCTACACAATGCCATTTCAGAAGCAATGGATCAACGGCTAAATGAACACCAAGCGTTTGTCGTTGAAGCGTATTTCAAAAATACTGATTTTTTTTTTGTAACGTGAATTTTGTAAAAGATTCAATGTGAGTCGTAGGGAATGGATTCCATTGTGTAACAATTATTCTATAAGTGAATAACTTCAGAACAACAGGTTCAACCTCAAAACGGAACCTACAAGTTTTCAAGTTCAGCCAGAACACCAGATAAAGTTCAGCAAGTGTGACAAGCTGTATTGAATAGTTCACATTGACCTTTTTGAAAACAATTTGCCGCTCTTCAAATATTGGATTGTATGGAGAGAAGTATATTGCACTACGATTTACACTTTCATCCGTACAAAATTGCCGTTGTCCAAAACCTTAAGCCTCATGATTATGCAAATCATAACAAATTTTTAGAACAAATGATTGATTTAATGGATGACGATAACATTCTCGTCATGAGTGATGAGGGACATTTCCTTTTCGATGGGTATGTAAATAAACAAAAGTTTCGCTATTGGTCAGACTCAAGCCCTCAACATTTGCATGAACGACCACTGCACAGTGCCTAAGTTACAGTGTGGTGTGAGGTAACCTTTTTCGCTCTGAAAATAAAATTTCCTTCCAACAAGATTGAGTCATGTGTTCCTAATGTGGTCATGGAGTTTTTAAGGAGAAAGTTTCGTGGCGAGATTGCTTGGCCAGCCTGTTAGCCTGATCTCACTATTTGTGACTTTTTCCTTTAAAGATAACTCAAATCAAAATTGTACACTAACAAACCCCGGACAATAGAATCACTGAAAGATGCCATAAGCAAAATGATTGCCACCATAACACCTTAGATGTTGGGAAAAGGGTTACTTGTTGGGAAAGTTTCACTGCAAGACTAAAAGAATGTATGTCAGCAATGACAATATACTGACATGTATGGCTATTAAGAACTGACAATACCTTGAAAACCAAACTCGCTTTAACGTTAACATTAGGAGGTTTTTGGTTAACTTAAAAACATCATTTGGTATTTGGTGAGTTGAATGGGTGGGGTGGTAAGTGAGGTAATATGAGTGAGTAATATGATTTGCCAGAAAAATATACAATAAAAAAACTATATACAATAAAATGTAATAAAAAACTGCTACAGATGATACAACGTTGCTGATAGTGGGGTAACATTGGAAGAAGCAACTAAAAAACTGCTCAACAGCTGCAACACTAATTAGTTGCAAATCTCCCTCCAACATTTCTAAACCTTTAATATCATCCTTTAGCACTGGCGTTCTCTAAATTTCGGCCTCTCCACTTCCTTTTATAACAATGACATGAGGTCAGGCCTATTGTAAGAATTATAATCTGTAAGAGTATGAAACTGAAAGTGGTTAAGTCAATTAATGGAGAAAATTATAATAAATTAAGGCTCTTAACTATGCTCCAGAAAGTTATGCTTTGTAAAATAGGAAACATTGTAATTTTTAAAAAATCATGTTTCACACCTTGTAATTTTTATATGGCTATAGCTGGCACAAGACGGTAAATGAACAAAATATGCACAATTTTATAATGAACTAAAATTATCTATCTATCTATCTATCTATCTATATATATATATATATATATATATATATATATATATATTTTTTTTTTTTTTTCAGTTTGAGGGAAGGAACTACCTTCAAATAAAGGGAACAGCAATGGGCACCAGAATGGCACCATCGTACGCAAATCTGTACATGGGACTGTTGGAAGAAAGTTTTCTAAAGACACAAACACACCAGCCATTATGTTGGTATAGATATATAGATGACATCTTCCTAATTTGGACACAGGGTGCTTCAACACTTGAGGCATTTTTAGACAGCCTGACACAATTCTCCACACTTCAATTTACCTGGGAGAAATCTACATCAGCCATCACCTTTTTGGATGTAGAGGTAACACTCCAGAATGGAAATATCAACACAGGAATTCACATCAAACCGACAAACCACCTACAATATCTCCATTTCGACAGCAACCACCCAATAAACATAAAACGATCCATTCCATACAGTCAAGCAATCAGGGGTAAGAGAATCTGTTCGAATGATAGGGAATTGGAAGATTTTAATAGAAAGATATCAACAGCCTTCCAGAGAAGAGGATACCCAAAAAAACTCATTGAAAACCAAATTCATTCAGCACAATCCTCGGTTCACCATAAACCACAAACAGAACAAAATAAACTGTCTTTAATAACAGACTACCATCCTGGTCTACATAAACTCAACAAGATATTGAGAGATGGCTTCAAAATTCTTCAAGCTTCCGTCCACACCAAAAATCTTTTCACCGATCCACCGCAAATTTGGTACAAGCAACCTCCCAACTTGAAAAACATCCTAAACTACCAGACCCTGATGCAGAGAAACCACACAAACTTCCTCATGGCTCCTTCCCATGTAATAGACCTAGATGCAAGACGTGTCCAATACACCCCTCAGCAAATAGTTTCAACAGCCAAACAACAAAAATGGTCTTAAAAATACAGGGTCATCATAATTGTACATCGAAAAATGTCATATACCAGCTACAATGTAAACTTTGCTCAGCACAGTACATAGGCCTGACCACGGATGGTCTGAATATCAGAATGAATGGTCACAGACATGATGTTAAAATTATGAATATGGATAGACCAACAGCTCAACATGCTGCGAGTCACAACATCACAACTTTTGATGACTGCTATACCACAAAAATAATTAAATCACTCCCCCCTGATTGCAATCCCTCAGAACTGAGAAGGTGGGAAATATCATACCAGTGGTATACCAAGTCCAGAGAATCCCCTAACCTCAACATCAAATAAATCCATTCATTTTTTTTTTTCCAAATAGCCTTATCTCTTTTTCCCTGACAGACTTATATAAACTATAATCACTCATATGTTCATGGAAACAATATATATATCTTTAATCTGTGCATCTGTGACATCTGATTTCTACTCTACACAATCTGTGATTACAATTATTTTATTTCATTCTCTCATATTTCTTTTTGTGTTTTCTCTTCGATTGACAAAGACCACTGTGTGGTTGAAATATATCATTGTTTAAGTGCTTTTATGTGTTTCTATTTCAAGACTACAGAGTGGACTCTTACCAAGGTAAGTCTGTCAGTCTCCTAGTCCAAAAAATCTATATATATATATATATATATAAAGTCATCCTACATGCAACAAAAAAGTGGTTTGTAATAAACTAAAACTGAAAGTCTATAAACACTTGATTATCACTTTCTTTTTCCTGGCTTTATTTGTAGTACTATAATAATGTAATATAAACCAATATAAATCTATACACAATATCAAGAGCACGGTGGTACAATATATTACAATGAAAATAATGGAAAGAAACCCAATACCACAAAAATAATAAAAAATAACAAATAAAATATTTTACTTAAGATTAAACCCTTATGTACATTTCGATGACCATATCATCATCAGAGGGTCTTATTACAAAATACAATCTAGCACACAAGAAGTTACAAACTATAATGATCAACTAGCATCATTCTAGTTTGTAACTTCTTGTGTGCTAGATTGTATTTTGTAATAAGACCCTCTGATGATGATGACATGGTCATCGAAATGTACATAAGGCTTTAATCATAAGTAACTTGTTTTATTGGTTATTTTTGATTATTTTTGTGGTATTGGAGTTCTTCCCAATATTTTCATTACAAATCTATCCGAGATAATATGAGATAGGTTAACCATGTAACATAAGTCTCACAACTTTAATAGGAGAGGTGACACTGTTTTTTAATAATTGGTTTTAAATGTGACAAAGAACACCTTAGGTCACTATCAACATCCAGCATTGCTTGATATTTTGATTTGATGTATGCTAATGTAGGAAATATAGATTTATAGAAATATGTTGTAAAGTCTGCCTTCATTTTAGAATAACATTTTAGATTTATTACTTGTTTCTATATTTGATTAGGAAGCTTTTCTATATCAATCTGAAAAGGATCTCTAGTCAACTTAAACTCCAAGTTATCTGAACAACTGGAAAATACCCTCTAATTTGATTTTTAAATGTTACCAAATGGTCTGACAAATTCTTGCAGTTTATTTATTAACTTATTGGAAGATTTTTTTTATCTTCGAAGAGGTCATTCAATCTAGGATAGAATGAAAAATTTGGCTCTGAACCCTGAAGGGACATTCCTAAAGAGCTACCTTTTCTCTAAAACCTCTCCCATTATAATTTTTCAGAATATTTTTATTACCTTGTACCTTCAGGTTTAAAAGGTTGAATGTTGTGAAACAATCTAAATCCACCTATAAAAAATAAATTTATCATATGTAAACTTCTGTACAGATCATCATTCAAACTCATGAAAAATAATTTAACTCCTGATTTCTAAGTTACATAATCTAGCAAGCATGTTAACTTTGGACAGCCAATGTCATTCTGTGTGGAAAGGAGAGTCACTATTCAATTCTTGATACAATACCTAAACTAGTCTTGTGTTTAAGGCATTAGATTTGATGTGATTTATGATTTTAATTGTTATGTTTAAAGCAACATTGAGTGACTCAGGTAGAGTGTTGCAGGCTAACGCCTGTCTGTGAATAATACAATGTGAACCTATTAATTTAGGATTTTTTTCCCTAGCCAATTGTATAAATCCTAATCTACGTCCTGTCATTCCTTGGGCTCCATCAGTGTATATTCTGTTAACTTTCTCCAAAGAAAGGTGACTTATATACTAAAAAAAATAATGAAGAGCATAAAATATATCAGCAGCTTTTGTTGTTAGAAATTATTTACACATATTTACACTATCTAATAACAACTGTTTTAATTTTGAAGATCTTAAGTTTTCAAAAACGTAAATACATAACTGACCGTTAGTAAAAACTAGGCTAAAACCTTGACCCAAATAGACAAACGATAAGTTTGTTATAAGAACAAATAAGGATATAAAAATCATATTTATTTTCCTTGTCAATCGGAGAATGCATTAGGACGGCTATTAACTTTTTCGTTTTCTGATTGTCCAAGTGGTGATGACATTCCCTTAGAGATAAGAAACGTTTTGAATGGTTATTTGAAGTACAGAAATCGTAACTCAATAACAAAGACTAAACATTCTACAAAAACAATGACATAGTTTAGTACGAACATTTTTTACGTCACTCTACATACTGCTACACCTAAATAAGGACTCTCACTCGCCTGTAGACAGTTTCAGTGCACTTAGCCATGCCTCCCGTGAAAACTTTAACAACCTCTCAGTGAGACCTACCCATAGCATTGAGAATTCCTGCTCTACCAAAGTAACAGTGGCTTAACATAGAACACTGGCAACAACATTGTTGATTATAAGTAAACAGTTTCCTAAAACAGTTGGTTATATGTTTAGACTGATCGTATCTTAAAACTCTACAAGTGGAGAGAGCTATCACTTAACTTTATTCCAAGAGTAGCAGTTGTTTTCTATTCCAACAAAAATCAGTGTGTCAGTCTCTTTCCCCCTCAGCAAGGTTTAATTACAAGATTACCATTTAATTATAAGGTCTTAATCAATTATAATTTCCTTCATTAACTGACTTAACCATCTTCAGTTTCATACTTAGATTGTACATCGTGACCAAATATATATGGGAGGGGGCTTGACCTCATATCATTGTTATAAAGGGGGACGCAGAGCCCAAAAGTTTGAAAACGCCAGTGGTATAGGATGATTTTAAAGGTTTAGAAATTTTGGAGGGAGATTGCCAACGAATTAGTGGTGCAGCTGTTTTGTATTTTTTTGTTGTTATTCCAATGATACCCCAAAATAAGCAATGTTCTATCATCTGTAGCTGTTTTTATTATGTCTGTTTCTGGCAAATCATAAGTGTGCAGGCAACATAATGTTCAACTAGGTCTACTAGGTCTGTACTGATAAAATGACTGCATCGAATTCCAGCAATGACCACAGACAACAAAATCCACAGTGTATTTAGTAATAAACAAAATTAGGTTTCTCAAAAACCTAATGTACATTTGAACACCATTGCTAGTTGCAAGAGTGATAAAATCCATGCTACTCATTTAATTAAGCAATTTGTTAATTTACAAAGGAGACATTATTATTTTTTTAATAACCAAAGTTATCTTAATTTAATGCTTTAATAAAACATAGTGTAGAAATTTCTGAAGAATTACTTGATAAATGTTTGTAAAGTTAGGTTATGTTTGTATATCAATAAATAATACAGCTTTTAATAACTATTTATGGTTAGCAACACGTGTTGACAAAAATTAAGAAAAGTAATTCAATTTGTTGGGAATAAACTATATTGACAACAAGAATATCATAAATATCGTAATTACGTTTTTACAAAAATATCATCTTGACAATAGAAATTTGGATTGTCACTAAAAGTTGGTATCAATTAAACGAAGTTGGTATGATCTGTTGCCAACAAATGTTCCAGTACCTTTCTTATTTGGCAACGGCCCTAACTACCTCGCTGCATGGTATCACGATGACACTTTCTAAATTTTGCTAGAATCTAGTTATTGTATTTAATAGTAAAAGAATATAGTTATTAAAAAACCTTTACTAAATGTTGAAAAATTTACTAATTAAAAATTTTATTCAATGAATTTAATTGAAATTGTTTTTTAAAAAGTGTCTGACACGCATTAGAAAGCTTTTCAAAACGTAAACTTATATACTTAATAGATGATAAAAAATATTTCATTAACACTGGACAGTAATAATACACTAAAAATATTGCATTAAACTAGTTATTAATGAACACTTTTGTTCCATGAACACTAAACACTCGTGCAAAAGTATGGAAAATAAGATGAGCATCCTCCACACATGCAACAATGGCCATAAATTAAAACACACTAGAACAGTATGAAATATATAGACATAGCAACACACATAAAAATGATATCCTAAATGAACAAACACAGCACAAATCACACATACTCTTCGATCACATCACTTCTAACTTTCAAAAAATGGTACCGAGGAAGCACAACTGCAGCATTCCTAGTGGCAAAAATACGAGGCTGAAGAAGTCGTAAGACGAAAACGTTTCCTCTAAGTGTAAGTTAACAATTTAACAACCTTTAGTTAACAAAAAGTCTGGTCGCAAGTAATAGCAAAAGTGTAATAAGTGATATAAGAAGCAGTTAATACTGCTATTTTTGTGTGTTCTTACATTAAAAATGTTTTGTAACATGCAAATTTAACCCTAGAAAGCTAATCTATCATAAAAATTACGAGCGCGTTTTGTTTTTGTTTGGCTACTCCCCTTTTTCTGCGTTAATAGACTCGCCCAACCAGTTCCGTGCCTTACTGTGGTATGCTTACGCATTAGTCATCGTTTTGTACTGATGCGGCTTGTCATTTCAGCTCAGCTACAAGTCATTCGTAAAAATTACGATAGTTTAGCTTTGATGTTCGGATTTTTTCGCATACCGTTCTATGCATGATGGATTGTTTTTGGTTGAATAGTGATAGAATTTTGTTTTTCTGAGTATTTTTAGTGCTAAGTTTAAAAAAGTTATTAAGTTTAAAAGTTAATAAGTTTAAAAAAATGAGTTGGAAACTTAATGCAAGTGAAATTGATAAATACTTACAACAGAGTGCAAGTGATGAATCTCACAATGATTCTGAATCAGATTATGAAGTGGACCAAGTTGAGTATGAGAACATTATAAATAGTGATGATACCGATGCAGACTACAACCCTGGTGCAGACCAATTGCTGTCAGAAATTTCTAATTCGGATGAAGAAGAACCTCTACCACCGGCAAGGAAAAAGAAGAAGGCTGCTGAATTAAATCCTGTTGTTCCTCACTCATCAGAAGCAATGCAACCAATTTCAGTTCTTACTAACACATCTTCACCTGTCAGTCAACCTATCACAACCACCCAAAAATTTGGTATGCCTAGTAACAAAGCAGATAGGCCCTCAACCTCAACAGATGATTCACACTTGGTAGTTTGCAGTACAGTTAGCCTCCGAGGGAAAGATGGACATCGTTGGACAAACAAACCAACAACTCACGGAAATAGATCTTCAGTAGCCAGAAATATTATTCATATATCACCTGGATGCACTGATACTGCAAAAAACCAACTAATACCGGTGAATATTTTCAGACTTTTTTTAACTCACGAAATCAAATCTAAAATTGTTAATTACACTAACTTGAAAATCCAAGAAAGAAGTACCAAGTATAAAACTCAGACAAAAACTGTTGGTGCTATGAGTGGTACTGAGTTTGATGCTCTATTAGGGTTACTTATTCTTTCAGCTGCCCAAAAAGACAACCATCTACCATCTTCTGAGATGTTCAACCCAGAAATCAGTGGCGAGAGATACCATGCGACCATGAGCTGTGACAGATTTGATTTTCTGTTGGAGTGTTTACGTTTTGATGATTCTGGTACTAGAGCTGATAGGAGGGAAACAGACAATTTTGCTCCTATGAGAGAAACTTGGGATTTATTTATTAATGCCTGCCGAAGTTCTTACAAACCTGGTTCATTCTTAACTATTGATGAACAACTACTTGCATTTCGTGGGAGATGTAAGTTCAGGATGTATATTCCAAACAAACCTGATAAATACGGCCTCAAGTTAGTTTTAATGTGCGACAATTCTACAAAATACATGGTTGATGCTATACCGTACACAGGAAAAACGATGTCCACCGAAGGTTTACCTCAAGCCGAATTCTTTGTGAAGAAGTTGTCAACGGCTTGTCATGGATCCAATCGTAATATAACTATGGACAATTGGTTCACGTCTGTTCCATTGGCAACCTCACTCTTAGAAGATCCATATAAACTCACTATAGTAGGCACACTAAGAAGAGATAAGCGAGAAATCCCTCCTGAAATGAAAAATCCTAAGGGCAGAGCCATAGGGACGAGTATATTCTGTTTTGACGGGCAAAAAACTATGGTTTCTTACAAAGTAAAAAACTCAAAAGTGGTTTTACTACTATCAACCTGCCATGAAAAACCTGTCATCGATCAAGACTCCAAAAAACCTCAAATAATTGAAACCTACAATGCTACAAAAGGAGCAGTTGACACGTTAGATCAAATGTGCCACCAGATTTCTTGTAGTCGTAAGACTAAACGGTGGCCTTTGTGTGTATTTTATGGCATCCTGAACATTATATTAGTGAATGCCTATGTCATTTATGTTACAAATCTGGTAAAAAGGGGACAAAAACCACTTTCAAGAAGAAAATTTGCTATGGAAATTCACCACAGCCTTATTGAGTCCTGGCTTCAAGAGCGGCTCCAATACCCAACTTTGACCCGGAAACTCAAGGAATCTATTGCCGATATCTTGAAAGTTCCAGTGCCAAATAGGGCCCAAGACCTTCCTCAAAACACACCAAGAACAATTTGTGGGATTTGCCCATCGATGAAGAGAAGAATGACCACAGTCTACTGCTGCCGCTGCAACAAACCAATATGTGCAGAGCATCGCGGAAAGTGCTGCGTTAACTGCGTAGAGGACTTGTAAATATTCAAATTTCACACAAACATGTTTGTAATGATATAACGAATCCAATTGTGTTCATTAAAGTTTTAATTTGTATCCAAAAATATTTTTATTATTTATTTTTTTCCACATTCGTAAATTTTACGATAGTTTAGCTTTAACGTAATTTTTTGATAGATTAGCTTTCTAGGGTTAAAGCAGTATATATATTCTGCCACAACTAAAATCAACTGATTCTTGTTTAGAATGTATGGTTTTTATAATGATTGCACGATTTCTTCCATATATGTAAACAAAATTCCTTTATATACCCTAAAACAATATACCCAATTTCTCCCTCCAAAAGGTTAATTATTTTACAAATTTTGGTATTTATTTCCCATGCCTATGTGTACGATTTAAGCCAAAAAAATTATACCCAGAAAGTTATCAGATACAAAAAAAATATTACAATTCTCGCTAACGCCTCAAAAATTAACAATTAATTAATAGTCCTGGTAAAAATGCAAACTGTCCACCCCCAATACAATGCATATAAAATGAATTAAAAACATGCCCTCAAGTTATATTAATAATTATTGTTTGTTATTGCCTCGGAAGGTTAATTTTATATACTTATGAAGTATCCAGTCAGGATAGATTTGGTTGTACTTTTATACGTTTAACCAAATGTACATACAGTATATAAGGCTAGAATAGAGATCATGTGACATCACCTGGCCAAAAGTATTACTCAGTTTACGTCTAATTAGGTAGTGTTGTATAAAATTATAACCAAATCTATCCTGACTGGACACTCTACAGGTATATTTTAATATAGGTATATAGTAATGTATAAAATTACGAAAGAATCTAACCGGAGACTTCATAGGTGAATTTAAATATATCTATACATAGTATGGTGGGCTGTTTATACGTGGACAGTAGTACTTCATACTACTCTGCACTGAATTCTTTTACTCAACTTTAATTTGATAAAATTGTATTTATTTCCCTGAGCAAGAGTTTTTGTAATTTTTCGTATCTCTGATAACTTTCTGCATCGCCTGGTATAATTTTTTTGCTAAAATTGTATATGTTGGCACAGAAAATACATACCCAAATTTTTGAAGGGAATGGTTTTTTGGTATGCATTATCAATGACCAAATATACCGAATGTATTCTTGATAAAATTTGTAAAAATAAAACAAAATTGAAGTTTATCCCCATTTTTTCAAGTATTACGGAAAACTAATCTGAATTATGTAAATTAGTAGGTAAATTCTAATATATTTATATATTTTAATGTAGTAATATAAAAGAAATGTTTACTTTATACTATTTGTATATGTTGCTACATTTAGAACACATTCTTCAAATTTTAAGCTGTATTTATGTTTTGTGCAGCTTAAAACCATCTATTTCTTGCTTAGTGTGTATTTTTGGATATCATGAATAAAAAAAAAAATTGAATACCCTTTTGTTTAGAATTATCCATTTTTTATAACTTACCTGTTGCCGTTCTTTCTTTTTTGATTTTTTCAAATGTCTTGGTCCTTGTCTTAAATATGACAAAATTTGAGCTAATTTGTTAATTACAATATCATTTGTTGTCAGCGTAGGAGTAGTTTCTAAGCTCGGAACATCTGTTTTACTTCTAATTAGCGTTGTTGGAATGTCACTTTCAGGCATTTCATCAACCAAATCTACTACATATGCCATACGGCCTGGAGCAAATAATGGATTTCTTTCGTTACCAACAGGATTCATGGCAACTCTATACAAACTCCGACCCAACCTTGTTTTAAATTGCATTTCTTCTTCTTCTTTAATTTTTTTTTCTTTTTTTGGCTTTGAAACTAATTTTTCCATCTCATCTTCTTGCTCTTGTTCTTTAACTTGAATCTCACTTCGTACTTTTTGTAATAGGGCATAATCAAGGCCTTTTACTAAATGGGTGTGTTCCATATCACCACCCAAAAATTTAGATTCTTGAATCATTTGACGTCTCCTTTCAGCAGCATCTAGACCAGATTTTAAATCTGGAGCAACTGCTCTATAACCACTTGCAGTAGACAATGGATCTTCCGCCTGATAATCTGGATTTGCACCTTCTCTACGTTCACGAGCTCTATCTCTATACTTCTCAGCCAATTCAGCCATTTTATCCTCTTCTTGTTTTTTAAGTTTTGCATAAAAACTTTTCTTTTTTCTTCTTCTTTCTGCTCTGTCATCTTCTTCAGCTGGTGGTGAAGTTATATCAGTTTCAGAAGATAAGTGTGTTTGAGAAAAAGAAGGTATGCCTAAAGATGAAGGTACAGAAGACCTAGGTGTCATTAATAACCTACGAAAATCATCATTGGTTAACCTCTGGGACCTGTCCCCATCATCATCATATTCGTTTTCTGGCATTTTCAATAAGTACAATGGTATAAACCAACACTAAACTTTAAAACTATGTCCAAATAATAGGAACTTGGTTTATTAATTCAAAATATGAAGTTGTTTATAAAATAATGCGTTTATATCTTTTAATAAGCAAAGCACGATTCTTTTCAAAATAACATTTAATATGGAGATATTTAATTATCACTATCACTCATCGCTAATGTTATACTAAACCTAAACCACAACTATATAACAAAATCACAAATTAATCAGCTGATGAGCTGATCCTAGCACCATTATTAGTTCTACCCATTCTGTGAATAACCCTAAATCATTGTGGCTGTGAAATCCAAAACCCATCCACCATTCTGTAGATTAAAAAAACTAAATAGTAACTATTAAGATAACTTTTATCTTTAAAACTTGCAGTTTAATGTTTATACATCTAACTATAAAAACTGAGGTATTTTATAAATATTTACTTACTTATTATACTTGGCAACAAACCATAACTTACTGATGTTTTTTAGCATAAGCGATACACTCTTGTTCAGTATATTGTTCCAACTACAATATACTCACGCTTGGTTATTCACAGAATTGCGGGGCGATACGCCTCTACTAAAAACTTCGGTAAGTAGTGGTTTTTTCGCAAAATTATAGAAATAAGTAAATGGTTATATTTAAAACTTGCAGTATATCTTGAAGCTTTTAAAAAAATGTTCTTATTGATAACAATCAATAATTAATTGTTATTAATAACCACATTCATGTTTCTGTAAAGCTTTTGAACATATTTATATTCTTAAGAGGTGATTATCAGTGACGTTGCCAGGGGAGACACATGCGCCCCCTCCAAAACCAATCAATTTTAGGGAAAAATGGTAACCTATAAAATAGGACTAGGTTTTCAGCAAAACAGCTCAACGACTCAACAATTGTGTAATTTTAAGTGCCAAAATAGTATAAAATATTATTTCTAGAGATAAAAATGTTTAGGAAGGTTCTTCCCTCTGACACTCCCAGTCATGCCCCCCGAACTATAATCCTGTCTACGCCCTTGGTGGTTATACTTCGTTTTAAACTTACAAACTTAAACCACACTATCTAGGAATGCTGAATTAGGTGAAAAATACCATAATTAGGCAATAATACTAATATATTGCACTTGTTGTGGGACTGCAGCTACCATCCACTACATAACAAATAGCGGTGTAGTTAATCAAGAGAGAAATTATTGTACTATTATTAACTGTCTGGTAATTCGTTTTCTGCATTCTCCGTTATACTTTTAAATATATGAGAGAAATGGTAACGTGTAATACTATATAAGTCTTATAGATCATATAACTTTCAACGAACTTTGATTCCTGAATTTTGTAGTCCATTACGTTCGGTGAATCTTATTAATCACTTAAACAATAGTTTATGACCATCCACACTTTAAATTTAGTAAATTAGTTAAAACTTACTGAGACAGAACGTTTTCGATCGCTGTGCCGATCTTCATCAGCGTCTTCTGCTTGGAGATATTGGGTCAAGCGGTGACGGTTTTTAAGGTAGGTTTTCGATAGTATCGAAGAGTATGTGTGATTTGTATTGTGTTTGTTCGTTTAATATGTTTGTACTTTGTGTGCCTGTAAATTTCATATTGTTCTAGTGTGTTGAGATGTGGTCCTTTTTTGTTAATGTGTAGGATTTCTAGGTTATGGTAAATGTCTGTGTATTTGTGTCCTGTTTCTTTTATGTAATTGTAAAACTTTGAGTTGGTGTTCTGTTTGTGTTCCTCGACTCTTTGTTTAAAGCTGCGACCCGTTTGTCCAATGTAGAATTTGTTACATATGTCACAGTTCAGTTTGGATATGCCTGATGCTTGTATTTATCTTTGTTGTTGATGTTTTTTTTTATTGTTAGTGCGTTTATATGTTCTTGGTAGTGTATGTAAAATGACCTCCTTGCCTGGCCTATCTAAAAACTGGGGCACAAACTGCAAGTTAGTTTGTAAACTCCAGAGGTGTTGTAAATGTTGATTTTGTTGTTGGGTTTAAATTGTTTATTGAGTGTTGTGTGTTGAGTAGGCTATTTTGTAATTGTTATTTTAGTAGTATGTTGGTTAGATTGTGGGTTTTGGTAGGTATCTCCTTGTAGGATCTGTATGATATCGTTAAGTATTTTATGGGTTTGTTCATGGCCGACTCTAGTAGAGTCAGCCATGGTATGTCGTGTTGTGCATACGTAATTAAGTTATTGAGTTTGTGTTTAGTTATTAATAGTGTTCTTCTTTGTCTAAGCAGGTGATATGTCAAGGTGTTGTAAGCAGCTAGTTAATAATGGTGTGGGTGGTTTGAAGAGTTGTGAATGGTAGTATTGGTGTTGGTGGGTTTTTGGTATATGTTGAATTTATGTGTTTGTTTGTCTGTACGTTTAATTGTAAGATCCAAGAAATTAGGAGAGTTGTTTTGATGGTGTATGGAAATAAGATGTTAAAAAAATATGTGTGCTTGGCGTGTATTGCCTTTGCATTATGTTATAATATCGTCGACGTATCTATACCAATAAATGATGTTATCTGAGTATTTATTGTTGTGTAAAATGTGATTTTGTTCAATGTGTATAAATATTTCTGCCAAGATGCTAGAAAATGTCATTGTAAGTAAAGTAGTTTTGAGATGTTATTAAATATGTTAGGCGGATGATTTCTTCAATGTGTATATGTGCTGTATTTGTGTCTATAAGCATGTTTATAGTTACTGGAATGGGGATGTTAGTGTATAGATTTGATATATCGAAAGAGACTAAAGTGGAGTTGTGTGGGATATTTACGTTTTTTAAAATTTTGTCGACAAAATAACACCATTAAACACACACCTGAGCAATAGGTTTCTCCGTGATTCGCAGCATTAAAAATGTGCTGATCTAGTGCGAAATGCGCCTGCTAAAAAAATATTAGTAAGTAGTGGTTTTTTTACCAAGTGATTCTTAAACGCTACTTAAATTATACAGACACTATACACAATCTTGTTCCAAGTACACTAGACAAGTTCCCAATCTTGTGAGCACAGGTCTCGGTGAAAGAGCAAGAAAAGGCTAGGAAAGGAAAGAAAAAGATAAGACCTCATGCATGGCCAGGTTGGATGAAGATAGACAAATACGAGCTAATTCGGAATAGCCGAAAACAACGGCATCAGTTGCCTCTATACAACCTATGCGTGATTCGAAAGAATTACTGTCTAACCTAATGCGAAACAACTGTTGTTTTCAGCCAACCTGATGTGTAGTGTTCATAATCTGATATCTCTGGAACAGTGACGTTGCTGTTGTTTGCCGACCTATTGCATAATTCCTAATATATTTTGACTAATTTCACTCTACAATTGATTCCTACGAGTATTATATCCGGATTACCTTGGCCGGCAAAAATGTTTCCGAACTGATTTCGATGCATAAAATCGATTTATTGCAACATAAAAATGTTATTAATAAAAACACCCTTTTTATTTATTTATGAAACAGTCATAAAAATTTTGAATTAGTACGAAAGCATTGAGGATGTAGTCTTTGGCGTTGTCTTGATAGCTACCAAAGATAAATACATTTATAATAACATATGCTAAATGTTTTTATTACTGTTAAAAATGAACAAGCAATAATTTTAACCCTAGAGATTCTCATCCAAACATTTTTTCGCCCTTATCCTAATTGTAAGAACAGCATATCAGGTTAATTGTTTAAGAGTAAGGTAAATCAAAAGTAAAACAAGGTTTATATTTTTTATTTGTATTTATATATTTTGTAAATGTTAAAATAATTTCTTATGTAGCCCTAATTATAAATAAATAAGGTTAATTGTTTTTACCTTAGGTAAAATAAGGTTTATTGTATATGTATTTTTTTAAATATACTAGGCTTACATAAGAAACATTTCTTATGTACTATTTATATCTCAATCATATTGCTGTAATCATCTTGAATTCACTGATTAAACTATAGTTAAATGATACTTAACTAAGTGAATACGTAATGGCTTACTTGCTGCGTTTTGAAACAATTGTTCCTTTTATGAAGCAAAGCCTCTACTGGCAGCGTCCCGCTCAGACAACATTCACATGAAAATTAAACATAAACAACATCACCAAACAGCCATGCTGACAAAACCACACAAAAAACAACAAATACATATCCCTCACCTACCACAGCAAAAACACACACAAAATAGCTTCATACATTAAAAAAAAAAAAAATAAAATCCTAATTACCAAATATCTTACAAAACAACAAACACTTCAAGACAGCACATACAACCCTTTCAAAAACAAACAGAAAAATACAACCTATCCGGTATTTACAAATTAACATGTAACAAATGTCCCAGCTATTATATCGGCCAAACTGGTAGGTCATTATATACACCCTTTGAATAAAACATTACTCAAAGAAACAAAACAATCCCAAAATCCAGCTACACAACACACCAAAAAAACATGCAACACAAACACACGGACATACATACTAATTTAAACATTCTACATATATTAAAACAAAGTAAAAAAACTAACACCTTTAGAAAAATACGAGATATACAAACACTATGCAACAGATAAAGAAAACATATTAAATGACCACTCACATTTTGAAGCCAACACATAGCACATAACCAACTTAAGCCACCCTCGCTATATTCCTAAATCTCATCCCGACAACCTTTGAACTGAGCTCGATGCCGCCAGAAGAGGCTGTGCTTCGTAAAAGGAACGATTGTTTCAAAACGCATCAGCAAGTAAGCCATTACGTATTTACTTAGTCAAGTATCATTTAATTATAATTTTAAAAAATTTTCCACCCCTGCCCCCTCCATGGTCACCTAAAACCTTACAAAATCAATGTTTTACATTGATTTTTGGAGGTTGAAACTAGAAAAATCCCTCAAAAAATATTTTAACTTACTACTGACCCAACAAAAATTACAATTTTTTGAAATATTACCCTTAAAACACAATTTACCTACAACACGCTTTGGTACTATGGTATAACACCGACCACAAACCTATGTAAAAGTTAAAAAGTGTTCTTATACTTATTTCATATTCATATTCATTTCTAACTTTTGCCTAAAAACGAACAAGTTGCCTGTGAAAAATGATGTGTCTTGTTGCCTGTAAATAGTGTATGTTAACGGTGATTTTTTTCAAAAAATTTTAATTTTTGTTGCATCACCAGTAAGTTTAAATACTTTATGAGGCTTTTTGCTAGTTTTAAGGTAAAAAACATTGATTTGGTATGGTTTTAAGGTGACCGTAGTGGGAGCATAGGGCGGAAGTTTTAATTATTTGGGACATAAAAATAAGTTTTTTTTGGTGTTCGTTATGAGTTTCTGCATTAGCTGGTAAAATTGTTCAGCTGAAATCGCTTACGTAGCTAAACGGAACAATTACCCAAAAATTATCATCCCTTGTTAAAAAATAATTCTTTGTGTTTTAGCTAAAAAAAAAATACAAACACATGGAATGTAGTTCTGTACACACAAGTAACAAGAATTTAAGAAGGCATGAACTTCTGAAACATAATAGTTTGGTTAGTAAAAAGGCAACTACAATAAGTTATTTGTAGTATAAAACTTTTGTAACTAGAAAAGATTTGTATAGGCACTGGGGCATTGTATAGACACTACTTGAATATGTAATTATTGAGGCTGAGGGACTTGAATTTAAGAAAATTCAAAGATCCTTTTTTGAATGGAAAAGTAACACATAATGTAAACAATAACAAATTTTATAAGGAATATTTCTGGATTTTCATCAAAAAGATGAAAAACTATCTTCTTTCAGGATAATCAATCCGATTATTTCACTTCAAAAAGTAAGGGACTCAGACAGTTAAAAAGACATGTAAAATAAATAGCATATGTCCTCCGAGGATTAAAGTAAGTTTTAAATAATGGTAAGAATATGGTACAATTTAGAAAAACATATATCTGTTGTGGACATGAATTGGAACACACAAAACTATTTAACAGGATATAAAACCAATGGGAAATTGTGGTTGCAAAAACTTCATGTGATACTAACGGCAAGTCTTTGGAAAATATTTCCAGTTACAAAAAAATATAAATGCATAGAGTACAGTGCTGAACACACAATTAGTAAGAATTTAAAAAAAAACATGAACATTTGAAATATGGTTTGTAAATACAAAAGAGTTGTATTTTAAGATACCTCTGAAGATGATTGCTGTGCAATTGAAATGTACATAAGGTTTAAAAAGTTATTTGTGGTTTAGAGGCTTTATTTATTTAAAAATAAACATTACACCATAGTTGCTACATACAATTATAGTTACTCATACTTAAATTTATTCTAACAAGGTGTCTGCACTACACAATGAATTTGGAACTAAAAAGTATGGAATATAATAAAAGTGCAGAAGCACTGCCTTTAAAACATTTGGAACTTCTTTCTTCAAATAAGCAATAAATCCATGATGTTACAACCATTGAGATCCATCGATGTTACCACCTGTAGCATTGGCAACAATATATTTCCAACTAATTTGTTATTTTATAAATGATGATTTATATCATTTAAATATCTTGCCTCGCTTATTATAAAATTGATTGGGAATAGAACTTCTTGTAATGTAATATTTTAATGAAATTATTCTATGTATATCAATAAAGCCTTATTTTCTGCAGTTTTATTTACCCCTTCATATAAGAAAGGAAAACTTTTGAGAATAGTTTATTTCAACATTAACTCCCATTTATTCAGTTTGTTACTTTAATGTACTATTGCTTAGAAGGATAGTTTACAGCTTGAGGTATATCTTGATGCATTCCTGTTGTGATAAATTTTTTTATTGCTGTTATTATAAAACATTTTCAATATTATATGATCTCAGAAGAAACTTACGGTGTGGAACACTTAATTGTTGTCATTGTACTCTTTTTCTATCATTATCACCGGATTTGCATAGTGTATACCTAGCTCTTTGCAGTAGCCAAATACCTACTTCCTGATATCTTCTGTAGTAAAATCTCCGCAGATCCAGCGATTGTGATCAACTTCACCATGGTTCTGAGTTGCAGCCCGTTTAGGAAAAGTAGTTCTTTGCATTACCTAATTCCCATTGAGCCTAGTTACAACTCAAAAGGACACATTTAATTCTTACACCGATCATTGAACAAAATTTCATTTTGTTTAGGCCTACTTGCTGCCTACAGATGACTCGGGAATGTGGATTTTAAAACTCTCATGACCTATTGCCGGAGGAAGTGTTTTATTCTAAGGTTCTATGCAGAGCTCCTTCAGTGTATTCCAGTATATATATCTTCTGCTCTTGTCTTCCAGTACTTGATATAACTCGGTCATTGCTCAATTGCCTCCCTCCATTAAAGGCCAAAAGATTAACCTCGGCATAATGATTGTGGAATAAATTCACCTCATCTGTCACAGACTCAAGTCTTGACCAGAACCACCTCCTATATATTAAGTATACTTCATACAGATTATCTGTTACCCAGTTTTTTTCTTTGTACACAGATTATTGATATTGTTATTTTTGGTATTTAAAAGGGGAGTGTTTGTTTTTAATAATAATCGTTACATAATCTGCAATGGGTTAAGAAATAACCACATGAATCTCATAATTTCAAATTACAGTTTCTTCGCTATCTAAAATCTGACTTTGTGACAGGAAAATATGTTAGATATTATAGCTCAACACTTTTTGTAGGAATTACTGATGCACATCTCTACAGCCAATTTTTTGTAGTGTTACATACCTGATAAATGGCAACTATCATTTTTGATGATTCATTTAATGAAATTAAAAAGTTGAAATAAAAAAAATAAAAAAAACCTTTTGAATTATTGTTTTGGCTACAAGGTTCAAATTATATGTAACCTGATTTATACAGTAGAAACCTAGAATCTGATTACTATAAAGATCTATTTAGAATATTAATCACCCTCATTGAAACCTAAAGAAAGCTAAATGGGAAAAGTTTAATGTCAGTTTAGTATCACTGTTAATGAAAATGATGCTTTCATCATATATTTTGGATGGAGTAAAAAGTTCCTTCCCTAAAAATCATTCCATCAACAACATACACCGTTCCATTTTGGAATGATAAACAGACATTTTCTTATTTACCTTAAAGAGTTTTTAGGAATATTCAACATTTGACTGATGAATAAAAACCTTGTAAAATATAAAATTTTCACTTATGCATAAACAAAAATAACGCAGAGTAGATAAGACGCATGGGAAAATTAAATTGGTATAAGAACATCTTTAAGTATTCTTATGGATAAAACCACAATATGTTTGCAGTACTTCCATTCTGTTATGATTCATATCTCTCAATACTCAGATGGAAGTCTGATGAAAAATACTGTCAATATTGCTAATGATCTGGGTACATTATTTTCAAAATTCTCATTTATTTGTGGTTACAGAGATAAGTTTTTATCTTACTAAATAAAAAGTGTCATCTTAGTTTGGTATAATCCAATCTGGCGATTCTTAATTAAATTTTATTTACATGAAATAGAATGAGCTCTGCCATCTATGAGGGATTCTGCTCCAGGTCCCGAAAATATTGTATATGACTAAACACTTTTCTTCATTGGGACGACTATTCCAGCTTCAGATACACAATCGTTTATTTGAGTAACATCATTTCCCCAATGCAAGGTTACAAGCCACAGTAATTCCACTTTTCAAACAGGTTAAAGGAAAGACCAATCATAGTAACTACTGGCTGATCTCTTTCACAAGTCATCTAAGCAAATATTGTAAAAAAAATGATCATCTACATCTGTTGTTTGGTATCTAGGAAACCAATGGACTTCTTACTAACACCGATGTGGTTTTAGACCGGAATATTCATCAGTTGATAATTTGGTTTCGTTAGAATTAGCCATCCAAAAACCTTTGCATTTTGTTGTTGATTATTTAACCTTAAAAATTCATGTGACATGATTTAGAGAAGACATTTAAAACATGGTGAAGTCATAAGAAATACAAGAGAATATTCTTACATTCATTAAAAACTTCTTTACCACAAGTGTCAGATTGTTTGAAGTTCTGTTAACAGTCTTACATATGGGGCAATATGTGTTTCAAATAAACAAGCATTCAACACTCCAGAGATGTCGTTAAGCAATATATATACTCAGTAATGCGTGGACAGCCAGTCAATCTTTTTCTTATCTATTCCGCCTTTTTATTTATTTTACTCCTCTTTATCTAATATTAGTGTATAGGTATGGTAGCTGTTAAAACTAAGACGTTTATACATACACAGGGCAAAATAACAATATTTGCATCATATGCTGCACACCTAAAAACAATCAACTGAAAATACACCAACTCAACTTGCCTCCTGATGACTAACTAAAACTACGAAAAAACCAGGTAGACCGGGTCAAAATATGACCCTATCCTACATTACCTGTTTATCCAGAAGCATCGCCGAACTGTTGGGCACAATTTGTTGGTGGAATATATAACCAGACTTGAAAAAGAAGTACAATGTTAGCTAAAACTTTTAATAAATTCCAAAGGGAGAATTCTTTATTAACAGTGTACCAATGTTTCAAAATGGTGTTACATTTATATCGTGTTTCAAGTTAGTAAAACTACAAATTTGGTTCCACAGGAATTTAGATTACTAAATTAATTGAAGCAACTCATTTGAATTATACTTTAATAACCCAAAATATAATAATATATTCCTTTGTTAGTTAAACATTTTTTCCACAATATTGCCAAAAATACAAGTATTGAGTGACATGATAAATTGAAAAAATAATCATTAAATTAAACAAAATAAATTTAGAATTTCTTTGTTGTTTTTAGTTCACATGTTTGTGATAAGATTCTTAAATTGACCTCTGGTGTCCTCAATAAACCTGTTTTTGTTAATCTTAAATATGTTATGCACATACAATTTATACTGAACATAGTACATATATGTGAAATATATGTAAACATGACATGTAACTAAATATTTTTTATTATAATGATAAAAAACATAGATATTTAGTTTATTAACGGGCAAATTAATTGTTGAAGTTTCAGCTCCATTAGCCAGTAAATCATTAAAAGTATAAGATTTGAAAATATTTTTTTGTACAATAGTTCCCATTTAGTAATCTTTTAAATACTCTAAACATTTAATTTATTACTTCCCTTTATTTTATATATAAGACTATTAAATAAAATTTATAATTAATTTAATGATAGTATGATACTTAACTGATTTAATTCTGAATGTCTGGCTTCCTGAATTTGTCGCTCCATTGATGAAGATCGATAGACCCTCTATTCTGTTGGTGAGATGTTAGCATTTTTTTAATTTTAACTTTATATAATGAAATTTATGATTTTTTTAACTGAGAAAATACTACTATATCCAGAAGTATATTAAATATATTTCTAGATATAGTAATTTCTAGAATATATATATATTCTAGAAATTACTATATCTAGAAATATTATCGTAGTTATCCATTTTGGTAGTGATCTGAAGCCACTGCCGCAAATGATTTTATTTTTAAAAATTTATATAATTTGAAATTTAAAATCCAAGTGCCCTTCTTGTCCAATTTACCGATTTCAACCATCTTTTCATTTCTTACCAAGTTTGACTTATTCAAATTATTTTTTCTTATTGGTTGGTTCTCTGTCTTGCATAGTGTTTTGTTTTTATCTCTTGTCTTTTGAGAAAGATATATGAATAATAATATTTTTGTATAATTATTTTATTTTATGCTTATATAATTTTTGCAGATTATTTTTATTCCATTATAATTTTCTCATCTTATGCTCTAATTAAAATTTTCAATTACGATAATTAGTTCTCAAGTTATTATTTCTATTTTTCTCCTTATTTCTTTCTTATGATGTAATTATTTGAAATATTTTATAAATTTAGCTTGCAATAAACTCTTTTTACGTCTTAGGATACTTGTTCAATACTTGTCCTCACTAATAGTTTTAATAGCATAATAACCAAAATGGATTTTATAAACCAGGACCATTCAATTTGGAGATAAGTGTTATTTACCTGTTGCATTATAACTTTGTCCGGCACAATACATAGGTCTAACCACAATTATTGGCTACAGAAATTATGTTATGGCCATGAATACATTCCAACAGCTAATAACATCATTTTTTGATGCATGTTATAGTATAAAAATAATTAAAGTATATGCTTCAGATTGCAACCCCCCCCTCCAAGAGATGGGAAATGTCTTACAGAAGGCACCAAATTAGGAAGCACCCAAATCTCGACCTTCCTTCTGAAACACTTAATTTTGTTTACTGATAAGTAATATCACTTTATTTCATATGATCTTATTTAATTGACAAAGTACAAGTCCTTCTGTAAAACTGTAAATGTTTTAGTATTTTTTTGCATCTGTGTCTGTACTTGAATACTGACCCAAGGAATATTAGAAGGGTATCTTACTACTTATTCTCGTATCGAATCAAATAAATCCCAAATAAGCTTTGAGCTCAAGCTGGACAAAACTAGACCTAATGTTTTGTTTTACATGGCTTCAGTTTAATAATCTTAGAGGATCCACTGGAGTAATGCTCAGAGAAGACCCTCTTTGTGACCAAAAGCGGAAACACTTTTACTGGTCTAGTGACTTTGACAATATAATTAACCTTTCAAACCAGTTTTTAAATAGCTTACCTCTCTCCTAATGCCAGTAATTACATTCCACTAATGACATTACATTGCACTAAGTGTGCTCAACGAAAACGGCAATGTCTATAAAACTGACTTTTCATATAATACATGTAAGTGCATATTATTATTTCAGTTGAAAATATCCATATTTAAATTACATTAAATCTGTATTGAAAAATAATTTCCATTGATGATCTTTACCAACGTTTAGTAAAAGAATTTTTGCTAATTTCCTTACTTTCAGATCATCATCATCATAAAACTATTATATAAAATTTATACTTATCAAATTGCATTCACCCCCATCAGATCCAATAGATGTCCTAGTGCCAGGAGCATTTGGATTGGTAGTATGGCCCATAATGCAATGAAAAACATAATTACATAATAAGAGCTCAACTCTTGATGTAAATGATTCAATACAAGAGATACAACTTGTAATCAATTTGCTAAAGTGCCCATGCTTTTTCATTTCTCTGAGGGCCTTAGACAATTTTTTTACACATGACAAAGTTTATAAAATTGTCAAGGTAATTAACAATATTTATAATGTAAGTAGATATCTGTGCATTAAGTATCTAAGATCTTCTAAATTATTAAGATGTTATCAACGCATTATAATCTACAGTAGTGAAATTGTATGAATCATAAGATATGAGTGTTGTTATAAGGAAGAACAGAGTTTTAAAGAAAGTTAGTTTAATGCCTACAAGATAGTTTTAAAACAATTCAAGAGATGACAGAGCAATGAACAATTCTGTAAAATTCTAAACAATGCATGCACTTACATGAAATGCCACGTAGAGTAAAATGTTTTCAGAGTGGAAATGTACCCAAACATTCTGGCTTGAAGGATTAATATTTATCAGTAAACCACCTTTACAATATTATTTGCACTTATTTTCTTAACAATGCTAATAGTGATAGAACAAGGCCTCCTTTTATAGCCGATCTGAGTGATGTGTAGTACTTTTAAAAAAATCATAATATATACTATAAGCATTAAACACATTGTATTACATAACATTTGTTTCAGTATAAACTGGAGAAAAATATAATGAAATAAAATGTTGAACACATCTTGGAACAGGCTCCCTTGGAACAGAAAAAAGGTCCTAATTTTAATTTTACAGTTCCTAAACTGTAAGACGTAGGTAGAAATGTTTAATGATAACATAATAAATGGTTCATTCGGATAGTAAAAAAAAAATATTATTTCTTTACATATATTGCTTATAGGTCCTAAACTGTGTGACAATAACAAATAATAAATGTTAATGAGAGGAGAGAGTATCTGTGTATGTTTCATGATATGGGTTTGGGACAGGTTTAGGAGAAATAATAAACGAAACTAATGATGACTCCTATTGCCCTTTTGAGAAATTTACAAAACCACCTCTGAGCAACCTGTAGAGTTAAACAAACCCTACATTAACTTTTATTTGATTTTGTTAATCATGTAGTGACAAATTACAACGAACTGGAATAAGAAAAGAAATAATAAAATTGGTTTTCACTCAAAAGTCTGTATTACTCAAGAAATGAATTGAAAGGTACAGTTGTGATAAAAGTTTGCTTTATAAATATATGAAATTAACTTAATTCTATTTTTTAAAAAATACTTTAAATTTAAAATTACTGAAAGCAATAACCTTAAAATCAGTTCAAAGAAAAAAGAATCACAGATGCTTAATTTATGAAGCCCCAGCCTCTAGTTCAGATGCAGGTGTTTCAGGTTCTTCATCATTGTATATATTTTCTGCCATTTGCCACACCTAAATAACATAAAGTATTCAAGTTACATTAAGAGTCAAATTAACTAAAATAGTCCTAAATTTGAATGTTTGGGTTTTGCTTGAATATAGTCTAATTTAGATGCAATTAAAAAATAATAATAATGCTCAAGAGCCTTGAACTTGGAGAGGTTATTATATACCATGATTTCTACACTAGAGTGCACTATTATAAATATATACATATGTATATGTATATATATATATATATATATATATATATATATATATATATAATTAATAAATTAAAAATATTTCATAAACAAGAATACTTTTAATGAATATATTTATTCAAAGCTTTTCGCCGATAAAATAGTATCAGCATCTTCAGGAAAATAATTATCTAATAAAATACTTTTTACAAAATTAAATCATATCCAGATTTAATCTTGATAATTTATCTGTAAATTAAATTTTACAGATATGATTTAATTTTGTAAAAGTATTTTATTAGATAATTATTTTCCTGAAGATGCTGATACTATTTTATCGGCGAAAAGCTTTGAATAAATATATTCATTAAAAGTATTCTTGTTTATGAAATATTTTAAATTTATTAACTATATTACAAGAAAACATATCACCATATTTAATATAATATATATATATATATATATATATATATATATATATATATTGTTATATTTCTTATAAAACGCAATACAAAGATGTTTTATTCTATTAAATGAAGATATATTATTTCTATTTAATAACCAAAAAACTACTCAGGAACAATTCATTAACATTTATTATTACAATTTTATTTAAACAATACACAGCACAAAATAAACTTAACAAATTTTAACACAATATACTAAACTCACTTTCTTTGATTTTTAGTTACAAATTTTCATATACCCTAGGCTAATTTTACGACCTCTTACTATCTCGGGGTTTATAGCATGGGCTATATTTTTACTTCTTTTGTTAATTAAATAAATTTTGAAAAACAATATTAAATTTTGAAATTAGTTTTAATAAATATTTTCCTGATGGAAAAACTTTAATTTGGAATAAGCAAAAAGGCGAAACTATTTGAACTGGATTATGTTCTTATTACTATTAATCACAAGATATTCTAATGTACAAAATTAAACTTCCCTATTATCTTAAGAGTCCACTAAAGTTTATTTTTTTTATAGCGCTATACATACTTAACTTATCAAATAAAGGCGAATGGCTGCTTGCTCACACGTAGAATTCCGTTCTCTTTAATTTTCACTTTTTACACACTTAAATTCGTTTTAGTTCCTTTAAATTATATTTACACTTTATTAACTCTTTCAATTCACATATCCCTGTTTAATCTTGTAAAGTTTCTTCACAAATCTGTATAATTTTGACGAAGTTTCTAATAAATAGAATTTTGACTGGTCCTGGCAGATTCGCTACCTTACTCGGCGTCCCACGCCAGACTGCCCTAACTACGCGTCCTTAGATTTTCTTTTAAAATGTTACAAATATGGCGGCCTCCTTCTTCTAAAACACATGTTGTTATAATTCAGTTCGATTTCTTCTCACTAGAGTCGACTGCAACTGACCTACTTCCATTTGTTTTTACAGCTGTTAATGTCAACGAACTATTTTCACCAGTTTTAATTTTGTTAACATACTGTTTCAATTTTCCGATCCTTAACCAACCTTCCAGTGTTTATTTAATTACTATTATTAGTGTGTGAAGTGTCTTTGTGTTTTACTTTTGTAATATTTTGAATTGTGTGTGTTTTGACTGGACTTTTCCAAACATAACCTTTCAATTTTTTGTTTACAATCGTTTTTCACTTTTTCCTTCAAGTAATTACTTATGCCCTATGTTACTAATATTTACAATTTTGTTTGAATATAATTATTATTAGATTATCTTGTTTTAATTTATGTGTTAGGGGTTTTGATATAACACATTTCCTAATCGATTTTACAGTTCAAATACATTGTTTACTAATCTAGGCTTTTACCTAAATTTAGTTTCAATTTTAACCTAACCAATCTTTTAATGAATTTCTTTTTTTTAAATTTTGTGTGGGTTATTTCTAATATATTCTTCCAATTCTTAAATAATATTATATAGCCCATTCTATAAATGTTACAATGTCCCCTAATTTAATTTAAATAAAAAAAAAATATTACTAATATCTACATTACACATTCTTTACATTCTACAAGCTTATTTAAATATACATTTTTTTTTTAAAATTAAATTTAAATTAACATTTATTTCCTAATTGTTCATTTTATTTAATAACTAATTGAACACATTTTTTATTGAGTAAGTACCTCAACACTTTGGCTAACTTATCGTCCATTGTCTTTACTTCTTTTATAATTGTCCATTTATACTTAATTCCTACGACACAATTTTATCTTAATTCTTTAACAATCAAATACTGAGCTGAAAACTTCAAGCTACATATTACTTAACTTATCTTCTAACAATACAATATACTTATAACTAACATTCAATCAACAATTCTTTAACAATTATAACATATAGTAACAATAAATCATGTTCTGGTATTTACAATTCCTTCCATAATTATATATATATATTTTTTTTACATTTATTACAATTGGAACCCTTCCAATCATAAGTCTGATTCAATATTTATTTAACATAATATATATTCTCTGATACCATGTCTTTAAATCCCAGCCTATCCGAGTCATAGTCTGTCTAGATTTGGTCAAATTGGTTATAACATTTCTCTTTCCCTTATTTCTGTTTATTCCTTGTTTATTATTTATCTCATATTTATTTTGCTTTTAGCTTCGTCTAACTCTCAGTTCTAAGTTAGTATTTTATCTTCCCTTCCAATCTCACATCCAGTTCAATTATTTTCTTATATCATTTCAGTTTATTTTGTATGAAGTTTAACATCTAATATTTTTAAAGGTTGCAATCCCATATTCTCTATTTGATCATATCTATAGCTCCTTCGATTACACTGTCCCTATATCAACGCAGATTCTCCCTTACAATACGACGAAGTTTAAATACACAATTACCATATTTTTATTACAACGATGCTTTAATATTTATTATCATAGATTCATATTTCTTTTATAATATATAATATATATGACGAAGTTCCATTATTTATCAACGCAGATTCTCCCTTACAATATGACGAAGTTTAAATACACAATTACCATATTTTTATTACAACGATGCTTCAATATTTATTAACATAGATACATATTTATCTTTATTCATTATTCTCAATATTCGACGAAGTTACCCATAAATTATCGTAGATATAGTTACCATCCCTTAAAACTTATCTCCTGCTAACGTTTTCTTATACACATAATCACCTAGAGTTTATTCATATTGCTTCCTTCACCTATATTTAATATCTCCCTTCCTATTTTATTTTTATTTTTCAATATCCAGTTCTCCTGGATACATGTCATATTATTGCCTGTGTCTATTAATGCCTGTAAACTTGTTTCCTCTATTTTAATTTCTATTTCTGGGTTTCTTATTGTCTTAGTTTTCCGACTGACTGTGGGCACCATACTCTTTTCCTGTCCCCACGCCTGTCCTTGCCTTAACACCGTTTACATCTCCATTGTATCTTTCCTCTGCTTCATAAGTTCTATTTTCTCTGCTATTCTCATATTTAAATTCCATCTCCCATTTTCCAAAATCGAGTTGTGCCTCCACATCCATTAACATGTCCGTACCTCTGATAAATTTTCTCCATAAGCCTTGTACCACTAAGCATTGAGACGGATATTTAACTCCTCCTATTTCTCCTATTTCCATTTTCATTTTATTAAGCTTTTCAATCTTCTTATTTGTTGCGGTTTGAATGGTTAAATTTTTTATTGGCCATATTTCTAATTTTTCTATTTTATTTCTATCTCCTAACCTTCCCTGCTCTCCTAATATTTTCTCCCTTACATCTTCGACTTTCCTAATACGCTCATCTGTTATCTCTCTTTCTCCTATCACCTTTAATTTTAACTCTCCTAACTCTTCTGTGTTTTTCTTAGTTATATTTTCTACTTTCTCTATCTCTTTTTTATTAATTTCTACCACATCAGCTATTATTTCTTTTGTTTCCTCAAAATTTTTCGTAATCTTCTCCTCTAATTCTCTATCTTTCTCCTCTAAGTCTCTTCTCACATCCTCTATTACAGTATTAGTCTCTGTCCTCAACTGTCGCCTCATATCCTCTATCATTTTCTTACTTTCCTCCCTTATTTCCTGTGTTATGAATTTGAAATCTTCCTTCATCTCTCTCATTTCGTCTCTATTTTCCTCTAATTTTTTGTTTATTTCCCTCATATCCTCACTCATATCTTTTATTTCCCCTTTTATTTCATTTATATTCTCTTTTAACTCTTTTTTTATTTCGTCCATCTTATCTAATTGTCTATTTATTTTTTCATTATTTATATTTAATTGTCTATTTATTTTTTCATTATTTATATTTAATTTTCTATCTAGATCCTCTCTCATATCCTTCATCTCCTCTTTTATTTTCTCACTCCCTTTTTCACTCATTTCCATGAGAGTTCTCATCATCTCCCTTAAATCTTCATTCTCATTATTTCCCCGTTTTTTTTGTTGGGTTTGCATAGGTGGTAGTCCCCTAGCTTCTTCTACCTCAATTTTTCCTATTGGCATATCTGTGCCTTCCATTTCTTTCATTTCCAAACTTGTCCCTTTTTCCTGGTCCCCTACAACTACCAGTTCGCCTATAATATTTTCTTCTTTTTTTTTTTCTGTAAGTAACTTATTATACAAACATAAACAATTTTTATATATACTATAAACCTAGCCTTGATTCTATTCAACTCAGTGTTTAATTTTACAAAATTTTTTCTAAATCTATTTCCAGTTCAAATGTTTTTCATATAAAAAGTTCTAAATTAATTTTGTTTCAAAATCTCTCTAAATAAATTTTCATCTCTTATTTTATCGAGCTCCCACGTTGTTGCGCCAATTATAACATAATTTCCTAAAGACGCTATACAACGGGGTTTTACTATTAAATATTTAAATGAATAATTAATTCTTTATTATTATTTTTCTAATAATCGTACCCCACGTCGGTGTGCCAAATGTAAAGTTTTCATAAAACACAATACAACCTTGTTTTATACTATTAAATGAAGATATATTATTTCTATTTAATAACCAAAAAACTACTCAGGAACAATTCATAATTCTTTATTATAACAATTTTATTTAAACAATACACAGCACAAAATAAACTTAACAAATTTTAACACAATATACTAAACTCACTTTCTTTGATTTTTAGTTACAAATTTTCATATACCCTAGGCTAATTTTACGACCTCTTAATATCTCGGGGTTTATAGCATGGGCTATATTTTTACTTCTTTTGTTAATTAAATAAATTTTGAAAAACAATATTAAATTTTGAAATTAGTTTTAATAAATATTTTCCTGACGGAAAAGCTTTAATTTGGAATAAGCAAAAAAAAGCGAAACTATTTGAACTGGATTATGATCTTATTACTATTAATCACAAGATATTCTAATGTACAAAATTAAACTTATCTATTATCCTAAGAGTCCACTAAAGTTTATTTTTTTATAGCGCTATACATACTTAACTTATCAAATAAAGGCGAATGGCTGCTTGCTCACACGTAGAATTCCGTTCTCTTTAATTTTCACTTTTTACACACTTAAATTCGTTTTAGTTCCTTTAAATTATATTTACACTTTATTAACTCTTTCAATTCACTTATCCCTGTTTAATCTTGTAAAGTTTCTTCACAAATCTGTATAATTTTGACGAAGTTTCTAATAAATAGAATTTTGACTGGTCCTGGCAGATTCGCTACCTTACTCGGCGTCCCACGCCAGACTGCCCTAACTACGCGTCCTTAGATTTTCTTTTAAAATGTTACAAATATGGCGGCCTCCTTCTTCTAAAACACATGTTGTTATAATTCAGTTCGATTTCTTCTCACTAGAGTCGACTGCAACTGACCTACTTCCATTTGTTTTTACAGCTGTTAATGTCAACGAACTATTTTCACCAGTTTTAATTTTGTTAACATACTGTTTCAATTTTCCGATCTTTAACCAACCTTCCAGTGTTTATTTAATTACTATTATTAGTGTGTGAAGTGTCTTTGTGTTTTACTTTTGTAATATTTTGAATTGTGTGTGTTTTGACTGGACTTTTCCAAACATAACCTTTCAATTTTTTGTTTACAATCGTTTTTCACTTTTTCCTTCAAGTAATTACTTATGCCCTATGTTACTAATATTTACAATTTTGTTTGAATATAATTATTATTAGATTATCTTGTTTTAATTTATGTGTTAGGGGTTTTGATATAACACATTTCCTAATCGATTTTACAGTTCAAATACATTGTTTACTAATCTAGGCTTTTACCTAAATTTAGTTTCAATTTTAACCTAACCAATCTTTTAATGAATTTCTTTTTTTTAAATTTTGTGTGGGTTATTTCTAATATATTCTTCCAATTCTTAAATAATATTATATAGCCCATTCTATAAATGTTACAATATATATATATATATATATATATATATATATATATATATATATATATATTAACGTCGAAACAGAAACAAATAGAACAATCAACTATCATGACATTGCATTAAATATAAATAATAATAAAATAGAAACTACAGTACACAGGCAACCTACTGCCAACAACACCACAATACACTACACATCTAACCACCCCTGGACACACAAAATTAACACTTACAGTAACATGATAAATAAAGCAATAAAATATACACAAGATAACAAACAAAAATTAAATGAAGAATTAGATAACATTACAAAAATAGCAATAGAAAATGGATACAACAAACACCTTATAAAAAAACATATACAATAAATTCACAAAAAAACCTAACCTCAACACAACACTACAACCGGAACACAAATATAATAAAAATAAAAAAATCTACCTAAAATATAAATACACCAAAAACCAAATAGAAAAAATAACAAATATATACAACAAAGAATTAGTATTCTTCACTCCAACATACAAACCAAACAACAAAATAATAAAATATCTTAATAACACAAACCACAATACAAATTCAGAAAAACATAACCTATCAGGAATTTACAAAATTACATGTAACAACTGTAACACATTTTAGATAGGGAAAACAACCAGATCATTTAAAATAAGATTTGAAGAACATTATAGAGCATTCAAAAACAAAAATTAAAAAGTATCAAATGTTGCAGCACACCTAATATCACATAAACATGAAATAACAAATTACGAAAATAACCTAACCATACTTGAAATAAATAATAACCCAATTTATCTAAACTCACTAGAAAAATACCACATTTATAAAAACATACACAACAATTTAATGAATCTACAGACCACATATACAGAAGACATACTATATAAAAACATTATACACGCAAATCAAGAGAAAATGCGTGTAACGTCAATATCTTTTTTTCGTACTCCACTATCAACGTCTTTTAATAGTTGTAACTTTTCCATGACACTCAAGGACTTTCTTTTGGACATAATGTCAACAAAAACTCAAAACCAAACTCAACAAAACTACACTAATGTTACTAAACGTAACAAACAGTCCACGTTAAACTGTAAAAAAGAACACCGACAGTAATCTAAACAAACCAGACCCGCACTAACCAATAACCGAATGACGAGACTTGTTCACATGAAATACAATACAGTACTGCACTCTGCCCCAGAAAGAAATGAGTAAGAGTGTATGAGAGAGCCATTAGTCATGTTGTTAGTCATGCCCAACCACCCAGAAAAAGTCTCAACAGATGTCAACATATTGTCACGTTGCTCTCTCTATCTCTCTCAATGTTTCTGAATGAATAGGGTATTAGGGAGGGCTATGTGACATTCAATAACATGTGTTGTTACACATTTTATTTTCAATATTTAAAAATAGGTATGTGCAGTAGTTTTATTTTCTCTAAAATTAAGTTCGATATATAGAATTTCTTTTCGATATACAGACACAATTTTCCATTGAAATTTCAAGGGACTCTGAAATAATTCGATAAATAGAGTTTCGACTGTATATATATATATATATATATATATATTCTTGATATTTTATGTTATCCATTGTTTTTCCGTTGCACTGACTTTATGAAGTTAATATATTACTATTGTAAGTAATTTTATCCACCATTAAGTGCAATAATTTTACCTTGAGTGATGAGGCACATTTCGGTTACTTGACCATTGTCGATTAATTAATTAATTCGATTATTTGTGTTGTTTGTAATGCTAATTTGTTAGTAATAATAACCTAAACGTATATTGTAATGTTATTTATTTTATATTAATTTTGTGTTTGATTTTTAAAGACATAAATAATTAATTCTGTCTATTCTACATGTAGGCCTGAATGAAAATAACAATATAGTTGTCAAAACGCTGCCGAATTTTTATTAAATTAATAATTCTTGACTCATGAATCAACCGTATTTTTATTCAACAAAAAAATTAACACTATTACACTAAACATCATAAAATGAATAAGACTCTCGAGCTAGCAAGATATAAGTAAAATACAATTTTTCAAGTGATTACAGTATTGCATTTAACACTTTCAGCGCGGCGGTCGACTGCCTGTCGACAAAAGCGCCCTCTAACACACGGCATCGGTCGACACATTGTCGACACGATCCTTTTCCATTCAAATGGCTCCCCACTTTTACCAGCCTGCTTTAACGGTACAGTTCTCGTTCTGCCGCCTAGACAAAAGGTTTAAGTTTGTGTCTACGACTCCGCCGCTGTTTTTGTTGTGTCCAATCATTTTTACGTGGTTTTCACCCAATTTGATTCCAATGTAAGTAATACACTTTTTTCTATTATGATAAATATACCTAGGCCTTTTTAAACCTAATAATAAAGTTGTTTGCAGTAGTATTTACGTAAATAAAACAATATATCTACCAATAATAATAAAATTTTTGATTTTTTTCATTTCTTTTGTGCATTTTTATATGCAGCCAAGTAAAATAATTTACCCTAGTTATGAAAATTAATCCTAGGTATTTCAATACTTAGCAAATAATGTTATTTGAACTATTATTTCCATAAATAAATTACACAAATATTTAAAAAATTTGTTTCTTAAAGTGTAAGTAATACACTTTTTTTCTATTATGATAATCATACCTAGGCCTTTTTATACCTAATAATAAACGTTGTTTGCAGTAGTATTTACGTAAATAGAAAAATTTACTCGTATCTACCAATAATAATAAAAGTTTTGATTTTTTTTCATTTCTTTTGTGCATTTTTATATGCAGCCAAGTAAAATAATTTACCCTAGTTATGAAAATTAATCCTAGGTATTTCAATACTTAGCAAATAAAGTTATTTGAACTATTAAATAAATAAATTACACAAATATTTTAAAAACATTTTCTCAATTTTGTATATAATATAGCCAGGTATAGATAGATAATTCGGAAAAAAATTCATTATAGATGAGTGGAAGAGTCCCTAAAAGGATGTTGAGTCCTGATAACCAGCCTGCTGGACCATGTTCTGGGGAAACAACACCTCATGCCTCCAGGACAGAAACGTCTAAGAAGAGGGCTGCTCCGGTGAAAAAAAGAATCTTCTCTGAGGATGAATTATGGGAAATGCTCCAAAACTCTGACATTGAGGAGGACATGGATGAAGCAGATTCATCTTCAGAGGAGGAAGAGGAGGACGAAACCGCAAGTGGAGGAATTATTGTTGTACCAGAGGCACCATCTTCACCTAGATCGCCTAGTCCAGGTCCTCCATCTCCAATGGCAAGACAATTGTCCAGCCCCTCTGTCAGCCCCATACCGACTCTGCCCCAGACTCAGACCACTTGGAATTCCTCTCCTCCCAACGTCCCTACAATTAATTTTTCTGGAGATACCGGTTTGCGACAACTACCTGATTTCCACGAACCAATTGATTATTTTTTTCATATTTTCTGTGACAACATGTTTGATTTGATAATTTCTGAAACAAATCGCCAGGGCCAACTTTTGATGAGCCAGACCACAAAGCCCAAGTCACGAATTCAGGGATGGAAGGACATTTCAAGAAGTGACTTTGAAATATTTTTGGGCCTTACATTTTTGACTGGCCAAATCCAGGCTCCCAGTTTAGCCCATTATTGGCAAATTAATAACTTATATAATTTTCCAATATTTAGAAATGCTATGCCTAGAGATAGGTATATGATAATTTTGAGGGCTTTGCACTTTTCGAAAAATCCCCACGTTGGCGACCCTACTCCGTCCGACCCGATGTACAAAGTTTCTCCTCTTTTCGATGTTTTTCATAAAAGGATGAAGGAAATTTATTATCCTACCAAGGAACTAAGCCTGGATGAGTCCATGTTGTTATGGCGTGGCAGATTGTATTTTCGCCAATACATCCACAACAAGAGACATAAATTTGGCATTAAATTTTATACATTGAACCAACCAAATGGGCTTATTTTGAAAATGAAGCTCTATTGTGGAGCAAAAGACCCCTTGGTTGGAGGAAGTGGCCATGTTGACAAAGTGGTCAAATATTTGCTGGATGACTTTTACGGAGTAGGTCATTCGGTATACATGGACAATTTTTATTCATCTGTTGGCTTGTCAGAGTTTCTTTTAGAAAAAGATACCTATTCTACGGGGACTCTGCGGGCCAACCGAAAAGGAAATCCTTCAGAAGTGGTAAATAAGAAAGTGGCTAAAGGCACCATGACAGCTGCTTATTCTACGACTGGGGTGTGCGTCCTAAAGTGGCATGACAAACGGGACGTGGTTGCTTTATCGTCTGAGTTTGGTGCTACTATGATTGAGCATAAGGCACGTAGCGGAAAAATGTCCCTAAAGCCAGAGGCAATTTTAAAATATAATGACTCTATGGGGGGTGTAGATCGCTCAGATCAACTTAAGAGTTATTACCCCTGTGAAAGAAAAACTATCCGGTGGTATGCGAAGGTAGCTATCCACTTATTCCATGTCACCGTAACGAACGCATACCTTCTTCACAAACAGCAACCGGGGAGTACAAAGATGACTCTATTAGATTTCAGAGATAGCGTCATAAGGTGTCTAATATATAGAAACCATACCCCATTAGCTACACCGCCACCTCAGCCGAGAGCAGCAATTCATGTCCCTGTGCAAGTGGAAAGAAACAAACAAAATCGCCTTATAAGAAAAAGGTGTGCGCTTTGTGCGAAAAGTAAGAAGAGGGTGGAGACTACTTATTATTGCAACCAGTGCAAAGACAATCCGGGGTTGTGTTTACAACCATGTTTTCAAAAATATCATGGGTACTAAGGTATTTTGTATGAAGTTTTAGTTTAGTTAGTTATTTTGTTTAGGTTTGAATTTAGTTTTTATTAATATTTGTATAATTATTATGTATTAGTTGTATGTATAACGTTATTTATATATTTTTTAAAATGAATACACATGTTGTTAGGTATGCTTAGTTTTTACATGTAATTCAATTTTTTCCAAAATTCATAGCTTGTCTTATCTTACTTTCACTCAAAAATGTATATAAAATAGAAAACATGATTTCATTTTAAATTTGGTGTTTTTAAATTTCGTGGGGACTAAGGTATTTTGTAGGCAGTTTTAGTTTAGTCAGTGATTTTGTTTAGGTTGATTTGAATTTTTATTAACATTTGTATAATTATTATGTATTTACGTCGTAATTCACCGTTTGGAAATTTAAATACATGAATCTGATTAGAATAAAAATTGGATATTTATAAAACAATTGCAGACCCCGGATAATCGGGAGTTTACTGTATTAATTTTATGTATAACATTATTTATGTATTTTTTAAAATGACATAACACATGTTGTTAGGTATGTTTTAGGTTTTATTTATGTATAGTTAATTAGTTTTTACGTGTAATTCAATGTTTTCTAAAATTCTTAGTTTTTAATATGTTTTTTCATACAAAAATTAATATAAAATAGACAAAATAATTTCATTTTAAATTTGGTGTTGTTATTTGTAAAATATCCTCATTTTTATGGAATGTTGTTAGGATTGCGGTAGGTAGGAAAAAATGTAGAGAGTGAGAGGCGAACGAACTTTACAATAAGCTATTCAATACAATAGAACAGTGAAAGGACGAGACCCTTGCCAGGTAGAATTTTCCCTGGTCTAAAGCACGTAAATGCCAGGTAGAATTTATTCCCGGGAATGAGTTATCAGCAAATCAAGTCGTTAACACAAAAAAATAGTATGTCGACAATGTGTCGACATCCGCTCCACGTAATGAAATGCTTTTGCCAGGCGGCTGTCGACAACGTGTCGCACACGGGTTTTTTAAAAGAAAAACGGTAAAAAAATCAGTAGAAATGTAAAAATATTTGAAAGACGATTAAAAAAAAATTCAGCACAGGCGAAAACCAAGGTCAGCCCTGTAGACGCATTGAAAGTGTTAATTAGCCCATTGGCTTATAACTTTAAGAATAATACAATATTGTGCTCTTTCTGTATTTAGTAAGAGTAATTTTTACGATTGCTAGCCCATCTCGCTCCTCCCTCTGAGACAAGTTGCGAGAGAGTGCAAAATGCTAGTTCCCACAGAAACGTAACACGTAAATTCGGAAATGCCCCCACCATTGTGCATTTAAAAACTTCCCTGGGAATTTCTTGCTAGCTCGGTCGATGAAACATGGTTTTAAAAAAAAAAAAATTTTTTTTTTAAAACAAAGCCTATTTGACATTTACTAAATAACAAATTATCATGTAACATACTTATTTGCAATTGGAATTTATACTGTATGTTACAATACATATACATACATAGATACATGCATATATATATATATATATATATATATATATATATATATATATATATTTATATATAGGCATATAAGTATATATATATATATATATATATATATATATATATATATATATATATATACATACATATATATATAATAACATAATTTCTGTGACACTCTACAACGATGTTTTACTAATAAATGATATATTATTTCTCTTTATTTAACAAAAAAACTACTCAGGAACAATTCATAATTCTTTATTATAACAATTTTATTTCAACATTTAAACAATACACAGAACAAAAATAAACTTAACAAATTTTAACACAATATACTAAACTCACTTTCTTTGATTTTTAGTTACAAAATTTTATACCCTAGGCTATTTCTGAGATCTCTTAATATCTCGGGGTTTATACGCATGGGCTATATCTTTAACTCTTTTGTTAATTAAATAAATTTTGAAAAACAATATTAAATTTTGAAATTAGTTTTAATAAATATTTTCCTGATGGAAATACTTTAATTTGGAATAAGCAAAAAAAAAAGGCGAAACTATTTGAACTGGATTATGATTCTTATTACTAACTATTAATTAATCACAAGATATTCTAATAATGTACAAGTTTGAACTTCCCTATTATCTTAAAAGTCCACTAAAGTTTATTTTTATAGCGCTATATACTCAACTTAATAAATATCGGCGAATGGCTGCTTGCTCACATGTAGAATTCCGTTCTCTTTAAATTTTATATTTTACACACTTAAATTCGTTTTAGTTCCTTCAAATTATATTACCACTGTACTTTATCTTTAAATTCACTTATCCTTATTTAAAATTGCCAAGTTTCTTCACAAATCTGTATAATTTTGACGGCTTTCTTCAAAAGGAATATTGACTGGTCATGGCAGATCCGCTATCTTACTCGGCGTCCCACGCCAGAACTGACTAAACTAACGCTTCGTTTTTAATTTTTCTTTTAATATTTTACAAATATGGCGGCCTCCTTCTTCAAAAAGAAATCATATGGCTTTAATTTAACGAAGTTCCGTTCCTTCCCACTAGAGTCGACTGCCCACTTGACCTACTTCCATTTGTTTTTTTTTTTTTACAGCTGATGCGTCCACAACGAGATTGTTTACAATGGCATTCTAATTTTGTTAAACTTACTGTTTCAACTTTCCGATCCTTAACAAACCTTCCAGTGTTTATTTAATTACTATTATTAGTGTCTGAAGTGTCTTTGCGTTTTACTTTTGTAATAATTCCGAATTGTGTGTTTTTGAGCTGGATTTTTACAAACATAACCTTTCAATTTGTTTACAACCGTTTTTCATCTCCTATCTCTCAAGTAATTATTTATGCCCTATGTTCCTACAGTTTACAAATTTGTTTACATATAATTATTATTATTAGATTATCTTGTTTTAATCTTATTTGTTAGGTTATTTGATATAACAAATTTCCTCATGGATTTTACAGTTCAAATACCTTGTTTCCATTTCTAGGCTTTTACCTAAATTTAGTTTCAATTTAATCTAATCAATCTTTTAATGAATTTCTTTTTAAATTTTGTGTGAGTTATTTTTTAATCTATTTTTCCAATTCTTAAAGAACATTTTATAGCCCATTCTATAAATGTTACAATATATATATATATATATGTGGATGTATTTAAACATATATTCAACACACACATACTACACACTGCAAGCGCAGCAGTGAGAGCAACAATAACAATGTGCTAAGACCGCATTAACCCTAATACTGCAATTATACCAACAGCTACATACATGCATATTAGGGTAGTCTATAATCCGTTTACAGATACATTAAGCTACTGCATGTATTGGTACTCCATAAAGGAGGTAATTATTAGTACATTGTGACGTAACAATTGGTTCGATCCGATAATTGAACAATAAGCAGCATCTATTATTACATCCGTCAAGTAAATCAAGGGCTACCGTAGCCGTTTTCGAGATTACGTTCGACCCTCTCGAAGTAAGCAATGCCCATCCATTATGCATTGAGTATGATTATGTAACCATTCGGATGGGGGGGATACTAAATTTTCAATTTTAGTCTATTTTCAAATATCTCTCTAATTGCATGCTTATATTTACTAATCGTAAATTGTTTATATAGTGTATATCTACACCAGAAAAATATCAGTGATTCGACAATGGTCAAGTGACCGAAAGGTGCCTCATCACTCAAGGTAAAATCATTGCACTTAATGGTGGATAAAATTACTTACAATAGTAATATATTAACTTCATAAAGTCAGTGCAACGGAAAAACAATGGATAACGTTAAATATCAAGAATATATATATATATATATATATATCTTGATATTTTATGTTGTCCATTATTTTTCCGTTGCACTGACTTTATGAAGTTGATATATTACTATTGTAAATACTTTTATCCACTACTAGAGAAATTAACAAATATATACAACAAAGAATACTACACTTCAACTTACAAACCAAACAACAACAAAAAAAAATACAGAAAAACATAACCTATCAGGAATTTACAAAATTACATGTAACGACTGCAACGCATTTTACAAAGGGAAAACGACCAGATCATTTAAAATAAGATTTGAAGAACATTACAGAGCATTCAAAAATAAAAATAAAAAAGTATCAAATGTTGTAGCACACCTTATATCACATAAACATGAAATAACAAACTACGAAAATAACCTAACCGTACTTGAAATAAATAATAACCCAATAGAATTAAACTCACAAGAAAAATATCACATTTATAAAAACACACACAACAATTTAATGAACTTACAGACCACATATACAGAATACATACTATATAAAAACATTATAAGCGCAAATCAAGAGAAAATGCGTGTAACGTCAACAATTACCAACATCACGGACTGAACATCTACACCAGGAAATTAATCAGTGATTTGACAATGGTCAAGTGACCGAAAGGTGCCTCATCACACAAAGTAAAATGATTGCACTTAGTGGTGGATAAAAGTACTTACAATAGTAATATATCAACTTCATATATATAGATTTTTTGGACTAGGAGACTGACAGACTTACCTTGGTAAGAGTCCACACTGTAGTCTTGAAATAGAAACACATAAAAGCACTTAAACAATGATATATTTCAACCACACAGTGGTCTTTGTCAATCGAAGAGAAAACACAAAAAGAAATATGAGAGAATGAAATAAAATAAATATGGATATTTATTTTATTCCATTCTCTCATATTTCTTTTTGTGTTCTCTCTTCGATTGACAAAGACCACTGTGTGGTTGAAATATATCATTGTTTAAGTGCTTTTATGTGTTTCTATTTCAAGACTACAGTGTGGACTCTTACCAAGGTAAGTCTGTCAGTCTCCTAGTCCAAAAAATCTAAATAATCTTTACCAACCAAAACTAACCTAAATAAATAAATAAATATATATATATATATATATATATATATATATATATATCATGTCCTCCCTGCTGTCACAAAGGGTGCACCTGGGAGACGAGAAGACGTGTATTTTGTTTAGGTGTGCAGCTAGGTAGTCGTGTCCAGTTGTGATTCTAAAAAGTGCAACCCCGTCCCGTCGGGGTAACATGTTGTTAATTGGCCCGTTTTCGACAAGAGTAGCCCAACGTTTGTTAAGAGATGTTTCCCTTAAGTAGGCTTGAGTGCCCCTCTTTATTGCAGCGTTTATTAGTATTTTCATGGAGGGGAGCGAAGTTGCTACGCTCGGCTGTGGGAGCGTTGTTCCTTTTTTTGCCAATGAGTCGGCTAATTCATTACCTCTTATATCCACGTGGCTGGGGATCCATTGTAATTCAATTTACCATCCCCTATTCATTAGTGTTGACAAATTTTGACGACAGGCTAGAGTGGATCTGCAATTGGTCTTCTTGTTATTTGTTATGGCCATTATTGCAGCCATTGAGTCTACAAGAAAGACTGCTTGTGCCGGTGTCTTTATTTTCTTCATTTCGTTTGATGCGGCTAGTATGGCAGCTATTTCACCGCCAAAGTTACTTTGGTTGTTACACTCTGCTAACGATCCTTCTAAAAGATTACAGTAATAACCAGCTCCAGTCTGTCCTTTGTTTGGGAGGCACGATCCATCAGTATATACATGTAGCCACTGTGTCTCTGGATAGACTGTGTTGATGGTTCTGAGGGCTGCAGCCTTTAGTTCTAGTGGGTTACAATCTTTCTTTGGGATATTGTGGTCAAGAAGATTTAGGATTCCATTGGGCAGCGAATTGAATACTTCATGTGTCCCGATATCTGATGTATGAGTGCCAATGTTGATGTATTTCTTAATCAACTCTTTTGTATGTGGTTATCGGAGTTTTTTGTTTTTAGCCTCGTTGTGGCTTCTTTAAAGTTTGCCCATAGGTGGCTGTACGTCCTTTTGTTTCTCTCCCAAAACCCGAGGCTGAGTTTGTCTCTTCTAACAAACTACATTGGCTCTGTTTCCAACTGTGCCTCCATTGCTGCTATCAGGGTCGATTTTGGTGCACCAATGATGACTCGGAGCACTGCATTTTGGGTTCTATCCAAGATTTGGGATGTGGTGTTTGACGCTGTGATTGTTGCTTCAGCTCCGTACTCGAGTATGGGGCGTATATATGTTTTGTACGCTGTGTTCAGTACATCCTGATTTGCTCCCCATATTGTGGCAGTTAGGCGTTCAGCAGTCTTGCTCTTTTAATGACTCTGTTGGCGCTTTCTTTGATGTGTGGTTTCCAGGTCATTTTGGAATCTATTGAAACTCTCAGGTATTTGCAGATATTGCTCTCCATGAGTTCGCTATTCCCGTATTGCAGAGAGATTTCAGGTCGCCTTGTTGAGAGTGTAAAAAGTTGTAAACTGATTTATTCGCATTCACACACATCGCGTTAATCTCCGTCCAAAGCAGCAGGTTAGTCAGTGCCTTGTTTATTGCTTCTTCTAGTGATTTGATGTTGGTACCACTAGCCCAGAGAATTAGATCATTGCATAGAGTAGGCCTTGTATTCCAGGCACTGCTCGAAGTACCGTGAGTACATCATTGATCATCAAATTAAAGAGTATACATCTGATTACGGCTCCTTGTGCCAATCCCTGTCTTTGGATACGATATTTGGACATTCCTCCTGTATATCTTACTCTAATAAGTCATTGCGACAGAAAGGACTTGATCCACTTATATAAATTATCCCTAACTCCACTTTGGGCTAGCTTGTGTATGAGCATTTCTCTCCAAACAGTGTCGAAGGCATTTTTTAGGTCTATTAGTACAGACAGGGTGGACATTTTCCTTTGGAAGCCGTCTTTAACACACTGTGAGAAGTATACTACTTGATCCATTGTACTTCGTCTCGGTCTGAATCCTGCTTGGTCATCGTCAATGGTGTTGTGTAAATCGAAGAATTGGCTCAGTCGGCGGGCAACCATTCTTTCCATTACTTTACTGCATGCACTCGTTAGAGCAACTGGTCTGTAGCTTCCTGCTTCGCTGATAGGTTTGCCCTTCTTATGGATTGGCACTATTTCACCTTTTCGCCATTGATGAGGTACATGTCTAGCCCAAGATAGGTTCACTATCTCCAAGAAGAGGAATTTTGCCCTTTGGCCTAAGTTAATAAGGAATTCCGAGAAAATGCGATCCACACCTGGAGCTTTCCCTGTTTTTGTTGCCCGGAGTGCTTGTTCCAACTCGGCCAACGTCAAATCATCTGAGCATATTCTGCTGTCTTCTCTAGTTGGGCATGAGCTTTTGGGCTGCTTTAACAGCTTTTAGACTGGTTTATACGACTGATGTTCGCATAGTGCTTACACAGTAGGTAGCGATATCTCATGGTTCAGTATAGGATCTTGTTCCTTTCATGAAGGGTTCTTGCTCTGCAGGCGGTGAGTTACTATTGAGTCGCGATATAAATTTGTGTGCTTTTGCCCCATCCCTCCAAAAGTCAAGGGTGCCTAGGAATTTTCGGAAGGATTCTCTATTAGACTGTTCTTTTTGAAGTTGTGCTTGTGCCCTGCGTAAGGCCGAACAGTCGAGGATATCATTTGTTCTTTCTGCTTCCCTTCTTGCTGCATTCCTTATATTTTTAAGTTCATTTAGTTTTTTACTCCAGAAGGGCCGGTAGGCTTTGACCTGACCTCTTGGTATGCAGGACGTGCTGCATTCTAGGATTGTTTTATTAAAGCTCTCGACAGCTTTCTCCAGCGAACTCCAGTCAATGCTTTCTGCTACGATGTCGCCCGTAAGTGCGCGATACACCGTCCAGTTTGTCTTCACAAAATTCCATCGGGGAGCTCTGGATGGAGGTTTGAGCGTTTAAACTAGGCTCGTATGTATCAGTATTGCTCGGTGTCCTCACTCTGCCGCGTCATACAGAAGCCTAACTTTAGTTTTTTGAGACAGTTGCGGATCCAGGATCACCAGGTCCGGTCTAGTAGTACTGCCAGAGTACAACAGGAATGTTGGGGGTGTTTCAACCACTTCCAATAAATTGTCATCAACCATATCTTCTACCCTTTCACCGGCTCGGGTCGTCGATTCAATTAAAGAAGTTATACTAAATTGTGTTAAGGTTACTAGTGTGGATACAAATATTTTATAATTCAATTAAACAAAAAATTAAACATAATTGAACAAAATTTAAATATAAGAAAGTTATTTTTCATATTTAGTACCCATTTGCTATAACTTCAAAAAATATTTACCTGCATAATGTTATCTTCTGATACAGAACAAATAACCCAAGGTTCATTAGGATTCCAGGAGAAATCAGATATTTTTGCTGTATGGCCGCCATGAATAAACTAAAAAACAAACACATAATTAGAAATAACATTTATTTTTCACTAGTTGTTTTAAAGATACGCATATATGACAAAATAAAAATACAAAGGTTTATTATTATTATATTTTTTGAGTTATATTATTTACCAATAGTTCCGGTGGTCCATCTTCAGCATCTTCTGTAGATTGTTCTTCACCTATTTTACTAAGGTCCCACACATGAAGACGTCGATCAGTACCACTAGAAGCTAATATTGTTTCATTATGAGGTGACCATTGAACCTAAAAAAAAAACAATCCCAGTAAGTATATTGTGTGTAGGTGCGTCCTGACATAAAATGTGTATCCAACACTATTGTTTAGTTTAAAATCTCTGTGAAAATAAACACATATTGGCGGGCTCTGTAAATTTGCAAAAACAGCTGGAGATAACTAACAACAGGGTTATTGTTTTAGTTACCTGGACAGAGATCAATCAAACTCAGGCCTATCTATTATCCAAGGAGCATAAGGTTTGTTTGAAAGTAGGTACAGTAGAGTCTGGATAATTCGAGACAGACGGAACGATAGTATCATATGGTAGTATACTACTACTGTACTGTATAGTACAGTACTGATACGAACATTTCTTTGAAGCCCGACTCATTTCCTTTGCATATTGTATTGTTATAAACACTTATTGGAAGCCTGACACATTTCCTTTGCATACTGTATTGATATAAACATTTCTTGGAAACCCAACTCACTTCCTTTGCATACCGTATTGGTATTGACATTCCTTTGAAGCCCGACTCATTTCTTTTGCATACTACATTGATATGAACATATCTTGAAAGCCAGACTCATTTCCTATGCACAGTATTGATATGAACATAACTCGGAAACCTGATTTTTTCCTTTGCAAAACATATTTGCATAAACATTTTTTGGAAGCTCGATTCATCATTTCCTTTCAAATAGATAAAATAGGCTCAAACAGAAATAGGCTGGAATTTAACAGAACCTCAAATTATCGGTATTCGGAATTTCGAGACTCTACTGTAGATTATTCAGAATACCCAAAATTCATTGAGTTTTCTGGAGATTTTATTCAAACAGTTATTTCTGATATTAAAAAATGAAATACTACATAATCTATACTGTAATAGTCTCTTTCCTCCAATTCTTCTTCAAGTTAGAAGATTTAGTATTTGTTATATTACTAAATAATATTTTCTTTTTTACTTTCATCTATAGTGAGATACATTTATTCCACAGAAGTTTAAAATGAGTTCCAGAACACAGAGTTGTACTTATCCAGCACATAGAAATAAAATATAAAAAAGTAAACATACTAACTAATTTAAATTCATAACTCCCTTATACAGAGCCGTGTCATCATTTACCACTGTTTGAGGTACAATTCTATAACATATTTTACATACATTTAAAATTGTTAATTTAATAAATGTTGTTGAAAAGCTTAAATGATGAAATTTATTCAAACATATTAAAAGATTTATAATGGTGATATAAGATAAATTGAGACAAAGAAGAAAACAGACCGACGATGAAGGAAGAGAGAAAGAGAGATAGACCATTCAGGAGGTAGCTGATGACTGGTATGAGATGAGTAAGAAAACCACTGGGAAAAAAATTGAAAAAAATAATAAAGAGTTACAGAGTATTTGGTAATTAGTTTTATACTAAAAATGAATAAAATTATTGTTTTGTAGTAGTTTAGAAGAAGAATATTTGATTAGACTCATAAATATTTGCATATACAGTCGAACCTCTGTATAACAAAGTCGATTATCCAGAGAAAAAATTCTTTGTAGAGAGGTATTCGTTATTGAGAGGTTGTGTTGTAAAGAATGCTCCTACCCTATCTTACGCATATCGCACTACCTGCGGTAATAAAAGGGATACAGTATAATATCGCGAGCGTAGTTAGTGTAATAGGCCAATGTTAATGTAGGATAATGTTTTATAAAGTTTCAATTTATTTGAAATTCAAGTTGTTAAAAATGTTTTATTGATGTTTCTTCATTGTATTAGATATCCACATTCAATATTTTTCATAGGGTCTACTCTGTATAGGCTATTATGATAAGTTATCTAATGCTTATGACAGCAACATTTGTGCCACGTGTTCCACAAAGCCATAGAGATCAATAATGTAAATGGAGACATAAATAATACATATGTCACGTCCGAGATTATTTATAGCCGAGATTAGCTGACATTTGTTTACTACAACCTTATGTTGACACATTAGGTTTTCGGACGTCCAAGCATTTTGTCAATGACTCATATTTATAATAGTCTGTTCCCACCTCCAGTTGGTTTATTAATTCTAATAGGACAGTTATCGTTTATTCTTGCGTTAGTTCAGAAAGCTTGGTTACTTTTTATGATCGTTGTTTTTACCGGATATTCTGCAGCGTCAAATGGTTCAAACTAAAAAAAAACATTAAAATATAAAAGTTAAACCAAATTAAATCTGTTCATAAAACTTCCTGAATCATTTTTTCAGTTGAAGCATCAAAAGTTAACTTGGGATGGTTGGATTTAAAAACAACTCAGGCACAATGTTCTCCAAACTCTTTTAAAGCACTGACGTAAAAATCAAACCTTTATACAGATATCGACACTAGAGAAGTTTCAATTAGCCTGGGAGTGAGCGTGCCGGTGAGTTCGCCGTATCTAAGGAAACAAGCTGGGAGCGCATCTGTAAGGGAACCCAGAGCGTGCCAGAACGCTAGCCGTGCTGAACGTGTTAACTGAACCGAACTATAACATGCAGTCAATTGCCGACATGTGTTTCGCCTACCATTCTTGGTTTTGTTGACCTTCCTGCTGAAAATAAACAATTTCCTGGAAATGCCATTGTGAGCTGCCTATACAACATACATTTCTTTGGTTGAAATGGGAAAAAAACTTCGTTATTGAGAGGTCCGAAATTCGTTACATAGAGGTAAATAAGCAGTATAACTTCTAAAAAGTCATGGGACAAGATAAAAATTCGTTATATAGAGGTTCGACTGTATATGCCTAAGGTCCATTTGTAGACAAATAATGAAGTGTGTTTGGGGAATTACATAAAATCTTTTGTCTACTAAAGTTCTCAGAACATGAGGCCCTTATTCGATTTTAAAGAATTTTTTTTTTCCAGGCGAAAAACCTATTAAGGTTATCATCGCCTAACTAAAATTATATTTTAAAATAAATATTACATAAATAAAACTAACCAAACTAAACAAAATAAAATAAAATAAATGTTAAATACTAATTGTGACTAAAACTAAAGAAATTAAAATTATACATAATTTAAATATTATTAAATAGATTCAGATGACGTAAGAAAGCGATGACACGGTCGATAGCTGTGACATCGTCCCTAAAAACCACCTTTAAACTACCTCAAAGATCGTAACGTATATACAAATTTGTCAACTCATCACAATCAAGCAGGATATGCTTGATTGTAATATTACTTCTACAAAACGGACATAGTGGTGGATCCTCATGTCGCATCAACCAGCCATACGTTAACAAAGAGTGGCCGATGCGAAGTCGAGTAACCACCACTTCCTCCCTACGATTCGAACAAACAGATGTCCTCCATGGTCGGACGGTATTTTTGATGTCCCTCAGCTTGTTTCTATTTACATTTTGCCATTCTTCATTCCAAACAGAAAAAAGTATAGTTTTAACATTGCATACAAAATCTGATGCCATCACACGTTGTATCGATGGTACCATACTTGTAGCTAATTTTGCACCTTCATCTGCTTTAGTGTTTCCAAATATTCCGCAGTGACCAGGCACTCAGAGAAATGACACCTCGATACCCCGTAATTGGAGCCTGTGTATTGACCACAAGATGTCTCCAACTAATGGGTTCTTAGTGTACATTTCCTGAATAGCCTAGAGAGCACTTTTGGAATCGGAACGTACAAGATATTTAGATGTTGCAGACGGAATTGATCTTAAAGCTTGGAAAACTGCATAAAGTTCTGCAGTAAAAACGCTACAGGCTGAGGGTAATCCATAAGTGAAGGTTTGTCCTTCCATATAAAATGCACAACCTATCCCACTGTCCAGTTTTGAACCGTCTGTGAATATAGTCACAGTATGTTGGTGATTTAGTTGAATCTGCAAAAACTCCTGACGATAAATAACGTCAGGAGTTATGTGTTTTAGGTACTTGGACAATGTAAAGTCAAATTTTGGCATTCGTATTACCCATGGAGGGATGTAGCATGATGATCGTTCGAATATAGGTGGAAGTTCTAAATTTAGATTGCTAAAAATGTGCAACGTTCTTATTCCGAAGGGAGCAGTTGAATGTTGACGCTCATTGAAACGATCCTTGAGGTGGTTATCAAAAACTGCTTTGAATGCCGGATGTTTAGGTTTGCTTCGAAGACCAGTAATATGAAATCTGTAGCTTTTGACGTCGCACTGAGAGAGATGGTTCTCCAGTTTCAACTAGAAGGCTGGAGATTGGGCTTGATCTAAAAGCACCAGTAGAAAGTCTAAGACCAGCGTGATGTATTGAATCAAGGAGTTTCAGAACCGTAGGTCGAGCAGATGAATAGGCTATACAGCCGTAATCTATGCGCGATCTTACAACAACGCAATAGAAGCGGAGCATACACATTCTGTCTGCTCCCCAATTTGTACCACTTAGAACTCTCAACATATCCAATATCTTGCTGCACCGGGTCCTCAAATCACGCACATGCGGATTACATGAAAGTCTTTTATCCAATAAAAGACCCAAAAATCTCACATTATCCGCGGTCTGAAGCCGCGTACCATCAAGATATAGGATAGGTTCCTGGTGTTGCTTGCGACAACTAAATGCTATACACTGGGTCTTCGAAGCCGAAAACTTGAAGCCCATAGATTTGGTCCATCCTTGCAATTTATTAATGACTAATTGTAAGGATCTTTCCGCTGTTGCCATACTTCTAGCATCCACGAATATGAAAAAATCGTCTACAAACAGGGAACAGTGGACCGGTGACTGTACGTTTGAAGTGACGCTGTTAATGGCAACGGCAAACAGCGTCACACTCAACACGCCACCCTGTGGTACACCATTCTCTAGTTCGTAACGATCAGAATATATGCCTCCTAGACGTACACGTAAAGTCCTGTTATTCAAATAATTTTGTATAAAAGCAAGAATGTTATCTTGTATACACCATGATTTCAATACGTTCAAAATTCCTCTTCTCCATGCCATGTCATATGCCTTCTCAAGGTCAAAGAAAACAGCTACCAGTGTTTGTCGTAAGATGAAGGCATTGTGTATAGCTGATTCCAACAAAACCAATTGGTCAACTGATGACCGTCCTTGTCTGGAACCACACTGGACGTTATTATTTATTTCAAGTTTTGGTAGGTTATTTTCGTAGTTTGTTATTTCATGTTTATGTGATATCAGGTGTGCTACAACATTTGATACTTTTGTATTTTTATTTTTGAATGGTCTGTAATGTTCTTTAAATCTTATTTTGATTTGGTCGTTTTCTCTATATAAAATGCGTTGCAGTCGTTACATGTAATTTTGTAAATTCCTGATAGGTTATGTTTTTCTGTATTTGTTTTGTGTTATCAAGATATTTTATTATTTTGTTGTTTGGTTTGTAAGTTTGAGTGTAGTATTCTTTGTTGTATATATTTGTTAATTTTTCTAGTAGTGGATAAAAGTATTTACAATAGTAATATATCAACTTCATAAAGTCAGTGCAACGGACAACATAAAATATCGATATATATATATATATATATATATATATATATATATATATATATATATATATCCTTGATATTTAACGTTATCCATTGGTTTTCCGTTGCACTGACTTTATGAAGTTAATATATTACTATTGTAAGTAATTTTTCCACCATTAAGTGCAATAATTTTACCTTGAGTGATGAGGCACCTTTCGGTCACTTGACCATTGTCGAATCACTGATGTTTTTCTGTTGTAGATGTTCGGTCCGTGGTATTGGTATTTGTTGACGTTACACGCACTTTCTCTTGATCTGTGTGTATGACGTTTTTATATAGTATGTCTTCTGTATATGTTGTTTGTAGATTCATTAAATTGTTGTGTATGTTTTTATAAATGTGGTATTTTTCTAGTGAGTTTAGTTCTATTGGGTTGTTATTTATTTCAAGTATGGTTAGGTTATTTTCGTAATTTGTTATTTCATGTTTATGAGATATTAGGTGTGCTGCAACATTTGATACTTTTGAATTTTTGTTTTTGAATGCTCTATAATGTTCTTCAAATCTTATTTTAAATGTTCTGGTTGTTTTTCCTATGTAAAAAGCGTTACAGTTGTTGCATGTGATATTGTAAATTCCTGATAGGTTATGTTTTTCTGAATTTGTTTTGTGGTTTGTGTTATTAAGATATTTTATTATTTTGTTGTTTGGTTTATATGTTGGAGTGTAGTATTCTTTGTTGTATATATATGTTATTTTTTCTATTTTGTTATTGGTGTATTTAAAAAAATAAAATATCTGCTATTGTCTGCAGAGAATATGTTAACCATAACACGTATATCGTTGCCCTTGTTCATTCACAACCATCTTGTCTATACACATTTCTTAATGGTTGCCAAGCACATGGGAGTGTTTCAGAAATACTTACTGTACAACGATCTTTAGCTTTTTGTTGATAAATACCACCGATTCAATCTCAAATCGCTATAAATATATTGAAAGTATTAAAATCGGTAGTATTTGCACAGAATAACCGCAAGTGAACATATGTTATTATTTTCTTTATTCAACTTTCGCTGTAATGTTAAATCCTGACCTTAGTTCTAGACTTCAGTGTTACAAATAACTCTATTAAAATTTTGTGTTAGTGTTTTCAGTGCATCTTGGTATGTTATATCTTCTAGTTGTTACAAATGCCTGTTTAGCTTACATGTGTCATTTTCTACAAACTTCAACAACACAAGATAACCTTTTATATGAGTGCAAAGTTACAAACTATATTAATTTATATTACCAGCAGTAACAAACTATTCTATAAACTGCTTAGGTAATTATTCATTTGAGCTATCGAAGGCTTACAATTAATATGAAAGTAATTTTAAAAAATATAAACATACATATTTATTATTTTAAATTTCAACTTGATCCATTTAATTGTGGAAAATCTAAATTTGCTGGCTATTTTGACTGACAGTTTTTTTTTTAATAGTTGCAAATGCAAACAATGAGTGATGAATCTTAATAGAATTCCCAATTTATAAAAGAAAAAAATGAAGGAATGAAACACATTAACCCGTACACTTTCACTCACTTTCTAGCAGTTTTAAATGTACTAAATGTTTTTGATGACGTTTTCAGAGACTGATTTGTCTATACATTTTGTAAAAGAGATATTAATAGAAACATTACACTAGAGTATAAAAACAGTGAATTTATACTGATCTTAGAATGTATTATATACCTGGAAAATTTCATCCTTGTGCGACTCAAATGAATGAAGTTTCAGTTTCAGATTACGAAGATCCCACAATGCAACTGTCTAAACAAAAAAGTTATATTAGAAAAACATTTTAAATAAAACATCTAATACATAGTTTAAATGATGGCAAGAATAAGGTGAAATTGTGATATGTGAGCAAGATCACTAAAACTGACTAGACCTACTCTCTCAATAGATTAATAAAGAAGTATATATTTCTTGTTTTAAACCTGCCCTTATTTAATAGTATACCTGTTGCTTTATTACCCATGATAATCAGCGATCTTTTTAACTTTTCTTAGTAAATTATAAATTTATTAAAACTATTATAACTTCAACAAGTTGTTAATTTTTAATGATTTCTTGATCAACTGTGGCCTAATGTTATAATATTTTAAATAACAAACCCAATAACCACAATATAACTATTTAATCACTTGATGCACATTTCGGTTACCAGGTAACCATCTTCAGAAGTACTGAACAAAATTAATTTAATTTATAACTTAACATATATAGGAAAAAAATTATTAAATTGAATTTATAACCTCAATATTTTTTTGCTATATATGTTAAGTTATAAATTAAATTAATTTTGTTCAGTACTTCTGAAGATGGTTACCTGGTAACCAAAATATACATCAAGTCATTAAATAAAGTTATATTGTGGTTATTGGGTATGTTATTCCAAAAATATTATAGTTGTTAATGTGTTTAATAATAACATTATTATTTTATATCTTATTGCATGCTCCATTATATAGTATCAAAAGACTTACTTTTAAAGATGGTTTATCCCATCGAGATAAATATAAAATGTTGGTATTTTGTAAAAAAATTAAAATTTTGGATTTATACTGCAGCAACCTTATTAAAGCTGCTTCACAAAAGAAAAGAGCAAAATAATAACTATGTAGCTTAGAAGATATGCTGCCCCTTTTACTGTTACTTATAAACCTTGGTTTGTGAAACTGCAAAAAATATTATCACTTTGAATTTTGTTTATGCTTAACATTTTCACAAGGGTATTCAGAGTTCAAATATAAAAACATTATGGCATTTAACCTTACTGCTAATATGAAATAATTTCATCGCTAAGAAGAATAAAGTTCCACTTTTCAAAACTTTAAGAAAGCACTGCCAAGGTAAATAAGCACCACTTTGTGACTATGGTATGACTTCAAGGCTAAATGGAGATGTAACACAGTTATGAGTGGTACTGCAAATTCTCAATTATCACTGCACTGTAGACTTACAAGGTCTATGGTCAAATGAGTGTTGGATTTGTTGCACTGTTTTCTCAGAGATGAGTAGACAGCGAGGACCTTCCCCTTTGTACATACACTCGGTTTTTACAAAGTAGTTACACCACTGTCAAATGTACCTTGATGATGGTTTAGAACCTAAGTGAATATGATACAAACGCTGAACTGTAAACACTGATTCAGTGTTGCTAATTTTTTTCTTCGTATGGCTCTCACTTGGCTTTAGCCATTTGAGATCTTGCCTCCCAATATAATCCAGGTAAGTCCATTTTTTGTCGTTTTTCCTTATTCAGTCCACTGCAGATTAGAAGGTGGCCCTTGTCCATAATAGATGTAATCTTGCTAAATTTAATAGCACAATATGTCTTATGTTGTGCAGATTGATGACAGACTGACACATTGTTCTCAAAGTCAGTCGCAGTATAAACATCAAGTGGAGATTTTCTGAAAATCTAGATCATGTTGTTACAATTACAGCTGTTAAAGTAGTTTGATGGCATTTGTTTCAATAATATAAGAATTTAAAATTGGCCCTTTTTTTGAAATCTGTATCTATTTTTATTAAAAAAATTACAAAATGTAGAAATATAAATTTGAGTGTAATAACTCTTCATGGAGTGTAAAACTCCAAAATTATTTATCTTAAAATTTATCATTAAAAAACTTACTTTGTCTGCACTGCCTGTTGCCAAGATAAATTCTGAATATGGATTGAAAGATAGACAATTGACTTCAGCGGTATGAGCATCAACAGTGTGTGAAGGTTTGCTAGTATTGTTAGAGCGAGTGTCCCAAATCATCAACTTTTGATCATCCGCAACTGAACCAAATAGAGATTCATGCAGCAGATGCCAGGCTACGTCCTGAAAAATCCAAAAATAAGAAATAAAGCCTGTTATAACTGATTTTTTAAAAAAATGTTATGAACATCTGACTTCGGAAAGAAGTTAAAGATTTACAAGTTGCACATATTTCAAAGAAATATATAAGTTATAGATATTTATATAGTTTTTAAAACCAAATATTGCAAAAAAATACTTGTTCTGAAAAGTGCTCAAAATAAATGGAATTTGTTTTTAAAATTGAGGAAATGCCTGAAAGTTTTAAAAAATAATCTAATTTTTCAACAACTTTATATACAACGGAGAAACACAAAATAGTTGACTCAAAATCTCACCATATAGTTTTATAGTGTTATATTATTATGTTTCTACTATAGTAGTAGCCAAGCACTGAAGAAGGCGACATCGTTGCCGAAACTAGTCTGTTGTGAACTAGTGTGTATGTTTATTAGAAACTAATTTTTAGTGAGATTTTGAGTTTTTGTGTTTTACCGTTTTAAATAGTTCTCACTAGCTAAGCTCTAATTAACTAAATAAACAACTTTATATACTCAAAGTTTCTTTATAACACTATTTAAGAGATCGTCCAATCTGCTAACACAAACCCCCTTAGCTTCAGAAAAATCATTGCCCAATTGGTTCCGAGGTGGTTGGACAAAAATATATAAAGAGGTCAGGTCAGAGATCACTGTGAGACAACTGAATTGAATTTAATGACGTGAGAAATGTTTTAAGCGTATTGTCACATGTGGTGAAAGAGGTCCAACATTACACTTCCAAATAAAAAATGGCAAGTTAGGAATAATGAAGAAAGCATGAAGGCTGCCTACTGAAGGTCAAAACTCGACAGTTAGAACCAAGAAAATTTTATTTGGTCAAGGAATTTGACTCATTGATTTTGTTCATGATCACCGAATAAGTGAATGCAGCCTTCTATTACCTACACATACTTCCTACTGAAACAAAAGATGAACCTGAACGACTTTCATTAGAGATGACAATTTAAGCTTCATACTGCATTGTTGACAATGGCTAAATTTGAAAAAAATTAACTGAAAACTCTCAAATACCTTTGTCATTCTGTCCCCAAACTATGGCCCCTGGAAACAAGTAAAAATTTCTGAAGGTTTCTAATGCTTTCATTGGTTACAAATTTTATGATGATGAATTACGCTAATGTACCTCTTGCTCTGTCATCACTGTACTGATGACAGAACAGAGCACTTTTGCTTACTAACCTGTCCTCCTACCCTTAATAAACCAAACAACCATTCCAATCTACACCTGGCTTGGGCATACTTGCTATTGTCCAACAGCAAAATTACTGTTTATACGATTCATCATAGTATTTCATCAAGCTTTAACTGTGGAAGTAAATCTTTAAAAAAATGTGATTATATGAAATTTCCTTCTTTGTCCTGGTTAATACTTCTTTCTCAATACTGTATAAATTTCCATAAACATGATATTATGAGCTCACTATGTGAGTGTATCTAAGGATTTGAAGTAAACATTTTCAAAAGTAATATTGCTTAAAATTGGTTTTTTAAAAATATTTAACTACTGTATGATATATCAAATTATATCAATCCATGTTATTGCAACAGAATAATAAGACATTTACAAGTTTTTGAAAATGATACAAGTTTGATGATATTGCTTAAAATAAATTAATAACATCAACTCATTGTACAGAATTTAACAAACGTAAGTCTATTTTAGAAATATCTATTCATATACCTCAACAACGGCAGTGTGACCAGTAAATATGGTTTTAGCATCAATAATTCTATTTTCTTTTGGAGTTGCATTTATATCCCACAAGCATATTGTATGATCATCTGATGCACTAAGTAAATAGCCGTTTAAATTTGGGTTCCATGATAATCCATAACCTTCTTTTTGGTGTCCTCTTAATCTAAGAAAATCATTTTTATAATATATTAGACAAACTAGCTTGAATAAACATTATTCCTATGAAAATTAAAATTTTAAATCTATATTATTTTTAAAATTATTTGGATTACAGTAATAATTATAGACACAGAAGCATAAATTATAATGTAACAATCAGACACTTTAGTTATAAAATATTCATGTACATTTTGCTAACACAGTCACCATCAACAGATGTAACCTACTGATGGTACAAAACTGTGTTTCCAAAATGTACACAAAGTTTTGTCATTGTTTTGCAAGCTAAGGTTCTATAATTGTTATTTGTAATTAGAACAATGTATCTGATTATTTATTGACTGTTACTAATTCTATTTTTTTAAACTAAAATTTCATGTATATGTTTATGGAGATCCAGTAACAATGTGGCGGTACAATTAATATCGAGGAATATAATATTCCATATTTGAGTACATATAGCTTTTATAATTATCTTACAAGTTAAACTGTTTAGCTTGCAATCAACAAAAAATTAGACTACAGAAATCTATAAACCTATCACTAAAGATCTTTACACTTCTCATAAAACAAACACAAACCGCAATGTATAAAACCACCAAGCAAGTTAACTAGCACTTACCATAAACTCACTCGTGACCTACAATTGCAAAGATACAGTTTTATCCTGAACCCTAAACCCCCTTAGCACCTGCCCTTCTGAATAGAACTGAATTTACCATCAAACTTAACTCTAATTTTGAAATATCAGTTGACGAAATTGAGCTCAGAGAAAAACACCTCACAGGTGAGTTAGAGGTGTTATCCTTAAAGGTCATTTAACCAAGGAAATTGTGGAATTCTGGTTTCTTTTAGGTCAACAAATAAAATTCATAGTTAAACCGGGAAGAGTTTAACTTTAATTACTATAAAACAAATTTTAAAATATAACAGGGAATTTTAACTTTTCCTTGACATGAAAAATCAAAATGTTAGTTTGAATAAAATCAAACTATTCTGTAGTCATTTCATATCAAATGAAGTGAATACAAACTCAAATGGAAACTGCAACAATTTTTCAACCATTACACCTTTTTTTATATATCGTTGTTAGCAAGTCAGTTCATAAAGCTTCTTTACAGTTATTTAATTTTAATAATTATTTAACCCCTTGTAATAACTACACTTTCACAAAGAACTGATATATTAAAACAAAATTATATTATCTCTTGAATTAGAATTTTAAAGGAACAATTATTTCAGTTAAAATTATTGATATTTTATTAATTCATTCTAAATCTAAATAATTTTTCATTTATTTATATATAACCTTTAAATTATGTGTACATTTAATTCATAAAACAATGTATTTAAAGTTGTAAGTTTTGAAGTATTTAATGTAGATAATTTAGGCAGACTGCCTTATCAGGTTAAAAACCCTCCTTTAGCAGTCGAAACAACTCATTTTACACAGCATGATATATCCATCATTATTTGTAAAAATAAAAAGAGAATAATTAGATGAAGTTAGCAAAATTGACAAAATACAGAAACAAAGACATGTAAATGACAAATTTGTCACTATTTGTAGTCAAATTAAGTCAATAAATCAAGTAACATAATGTACAATTCTAATACAGTGGAGTCTCTTTAATCCGGCCGTTAATACGGCACATCCAGTCATCCAATATTGCATTGACGATGTTGGGTCAGCAGGAAGGCTCTTTATTTTCATATCACTGCATTGTAATCAGTTTCCCCCTGCCTAACGCTATGGGTAGTGTTGACTTGAGTGGGTACTTACATGCTATAGTGACAGTGTATAGCATACATACTGTAATAATTGGTAATTTTGTTTTATACAAGTCTTAATAAAATTTATAATTTAAAAGAAATAATACTTCAATGCTGCTTTTTGTTACAATAAACTTTTAATATCTTAAAATGACATTCCTTGTTATCTTTTACAAAGTCACTTACTAATTAAAAATTCTATTTTCCTCTACAAAGAATTACAAAAATTAAGCTTTATTAGCCTAAGTCTAAATTTTGTTATGGCAGCAAGAAGTTTAGTTATAAAATTTAATATGAATTGAAATTGATTTAATTATTTCAATTTGAGCTTGAGCTCTCTTTATCTCGGGTTAAATAGGTGGGTTTTCTAAATTTTGACTAATAAATTTTGAGTTGGCACTTTCAAAAAAATATCTAAATTACAATTCTTATAAGTTAAAATTTTTACAAGTTATTTTAGTTCCTAATTAAATAATTTCCTGAATAATGTCTTCTTAATTGATCAGTTCAATGGTTTGGCTTATTGTTACTCTGTAATTATGATTTAAATACGATACTGCACTTTCCGCACCAGTTAAAAAAATAAAATTTTTACAGCCAATTCTGAATACGTCTTCCTCGTTCCGATGCTTTGTTCCAACTGCTTCCTAACGCTACCTTTGTTAGAAAAAAATGGCCAAGTCGTGAATTTCCGCTATTTTTTCGTTTATTCCTTGTAAGTACAGCTTTACGGATGTCATGTTCTTCTTCTTTACGGATACACTTCTTCTTCTTAACAACTGCACTTAAATTTCTTTGCATTTAAATCCAAAACTGTTTTATTTTATATCTCCACCAGAAATATTTAAAACGAATATCTTTTGCCGGTCAATGCGCACGCATCTCCACAAATCCGTTACATCGTGTTTACTACAGAACACTCACTAGCTTGCCGTGTGAAAGTTTTAAGTGTATTTTTACATAGTTCTATTTAAATTGTTACCTATCAATTATTTCTAATACATTTTTTTTTTATAAATAGTGATTTGTGTGTTTTTTTTCTTTTATATAAAATTTTGTGATTAGATCAAAATTGTGGCCATGTGCATTTTCTATACAAGTGAAATTAGGTTATGTTTACAATTCGTTCCTGGTATATTTTAGTAATTTTTACATACTGAATTTATTTTTATATATTTATCTTAATTTGGTAAGTGCCTTTTATATGTATACTATTTCAAAATGTTACATAGTCCCCAAATTTAGATAAAAAAAATTTTGATTCCAAAATTCCTTTTTTTTATCTCAATTTTCACATTTTGGGAGTAAACTCTTACTCTATCCTTCTTGCTTGTCTGCTGCCCTCTAATTACATATGATATACTTAACTACTAACAATACAATAAATTAACATTTAATCAACAATACTCTTACTCTTAACATCTCGTATATTAATCATTTTCTGATTCTTAGAGTCTATTTTATAAACTTTTTCTTTTTCTTTCTTTATTTTAATTTTAATAGAATGGAATCCTTCCAATCATAAGTCTTTTTATTTATCTATATAATCTATCTTCTGACACAGTGTTCTTTTTTTTAAATTTTAGCCTAACCGAGTCATAGCATGTCTAGGTTGTTTGTAGGTTAGGTCCTTGTTCTTATTCATTCATCCCTTCATATTTTATTTTTATGTACATACTTTTTTTATTTCTTTATATTTTTTTTTTCAAGTGTTTGTTTAATTATTAAGTCATTTCTGGTTTATTTGTTATCTATCCCTCCTACATTCGCTTCCTTCTCCTAATACTTTTATATCCTGAGACATTCCTGTTGTTACCATCTTATTATCCCTTGTTATTTTCCTTTCTCTCGACTTCTCCCTTTATTTAATTAATTTGTTCTATCTGAAATTTATCTGATTCTCCCTGGTGTGCCTCCCTTGGTTCATAAAATTTCTTTAACAAGCTAATATGGAAAATTCCTCTAATTTTATTGCTTCTAGCATCTTTGATTTCATAAGTCGCTTTGCCATATTTCTTGGTGATCACATAAGGTCCATCATATACATAAAATAATTTTGCCATCTCACCTCTTATACCCTGTGGTTGCCAATTTTCTTTTACTAATACCTTGTCCCCAACATTTAATTCTTCTATTTTATGAGTTTTATTAAATTTCTCTGCTCTCTTATGAGCCTTCTTCTTAATTCTACTCCTAGCAATTTCTAAATGTCTTTCTAAATTTATTAATTTTGAACTCCAGCCAAAATTTTTTATTTCCTTTTGCCAAAACCTTTCATCCTGAATTCCTAGTTGTAGCTGGTTAGGTGTGTATCCTGTAGTCTCATGAGGAATTTCATTAATTGCCTGGTTAATAACCTCTACATACTTTCCCCATTCTCTATGGTTATGATGACAATATGTTCTCAAACATCTAATGATCTCCTTATTCACCCTCTCAACGATATTGCTTTGTGGCCTCCTTATTGGAGAAAATATTGGTTTCATTTCTCTATTTTTAATATACTCCAGCCATTTCTTATTATTAAACTGGGTTCCATGATCAGTCTGTATTCTTTCTACTCTCCCGAAATTTTCTATATAATTTTCTAAACATTTAATTGCCTCCCCTGTGGTTGCCTTTTTCAATTTATAGATTTGAACGAATTTTGTAAATACATCTAACATTACTAATAAATACTTATAGCCTCCTACCGTTCTTTGAAATGGTCCTATAAAATCAATTGACAATTGCTCCTTTGGTTTTTCCACTTGGATCCCTTTCATCTCTCCAAAATTACCTTGGGTTACATTTTTAGCTCTTTGACAAATATTACATGTTTTAATAATTCCCCTAATGCTTTTTCCCATCTTCTTCCAAGTGAAGCTCTCTGATAATATGGTATGACATTTCTTAGCTCCTGCATGCAGGTAATATTCATGACAAGTACCCACTATTTCTTTAATCATTCCCTTTGGTACTACTATTTTCCAACTTTCCCTATTTCTTTTGTATACTAAGTTATTAATAATTTTATAATTTTGAAGATAATTTTGAATGTTTTCTTTTATTTCTCTAACTTCCAAATCTTCTACTTGTAATTTACTAAATTCTTTAAATTTTGTACACATTTCCATATCCATAACTCTTTCTATATAATTTATTTGTAATTCTGAATTTTGGTCTCTTCTTTCAAACTTATTTTTGTCACAAGGGTTCCTGCTCAATAGGTCTGCAACTACATTTTCTTTTCCTTTACAGTGTTCAATAGTATAATCATACTCTTGCATTAGTAATATCCATCTATGCAATCTTGAATTTAAAATTTTACAAGTCTTAATAAAAGTTAAGGCCTGATGGTCAGTCTGGATCACAATTTTTCTTCCTAGGATGATCTGTCTTGCTTTCTGCAGACAAAACAATATAGCAAGTAATTCCTTCTCAGTGGTATAATATTTAACTTCACTTCCTTTTAATGTGCGGCTCATAAACATTACTGCCTTTTTCTCCCCCTTTTCATCAATCTGATAGATGTGTCCTCCTATGGCATATTCACTGGCATCTGTTTGTAGGTAAAATGTTTTCTGGTAATCTGGGTGAGTAAGTACATTTGTTTCCAAAAATTTTTTTTTTAATTTAATAAAATTTCGCTCCTCCTCTTCTGTCCAAATAAATTTGTTTCTATTAAATAATAATTTTAATAATGGTTGTACAAATTCTGAATATTTTTCTATAAATTTATTATAATAATTAGCCATTCCAATAAAACCTTTTAACTGTCGAGGATTTTTAGGTGAGGGAAATTCTAATATAGCTCTAACCTTCTCTTCATCCATTTTTACTCCATTTGTAGTCAATCTATATCCTAAGAATGAAATATCTTTTCTACAGAACTCTGAATTATCAAATTTAATGGTCATGTTGTTTTTTAAAAAAATTTGGAAGATCTTTTCTAGGTATTTTTTATGCTCCTCAAATGTCTCAGACATACAGACAATATCATCTACATATATTAAGGTGAAATCTTCTAATTCCTCCCTCATAATACTGTCCATAGCTCTTGCCAATGCTGCTAGAGATGTTTTCAATCCATAGGGTGTAACAACAAACTGGTATGTTTTCCCTCTATGTTGGAATGCAGTATATTTTCTTGACTCCTTTTCCAATTCAACCTGCCAGAAACTGTTAGTGAGGTCCATGGTACTCAACCAACTAACTCTCTTTGCTCTGTGTAGAATCTCATTTATTCCTCTATAGCAATCATAATCCGGAATTATAATTTCATTTAGTTTTCTTGCATCTAAACATAATCTAACTTTCCCATTGGTTTTGATGACTGGGACTATTGGATTAATATATGGACTAGTACTTCTTTCAATTATACCTAACCTCAACATTTTCTCTATCTCTTCTTGTACCTGATCTTGGTACTTTGTAGGAATTGGGTAATTTCTTTGGTAAAATGGTACATCTTCCCTAACTTTAATCTTATGTTTATATGCAGTGCATAAACCGGGCTGGTCTGAAAATACTTCTTTATACTTTTCTATTAAATCACTCATCTCCTGTCTTTGTTCCTCAGTTACCTCTTCATTCCCTATTCTTTCAAAAATATCCTCTTTTTTTATCTCTCCCTCCTCTTGTACAATTTTAATATAATTTTTACTCTGGTTTCCAAAAGTTTCAAATTCTTCCCATTTTTCCATATCATTCATTCCTTCCTGTTCATCACAACTCAATTCCTCCTCCACCTCATTTTCAAAATTATTCATCTCCCCTTTAAATTTTGTCTGCCCATCTACACTCATTTTTGATTTATATAATTTGTTTTCATATTTAAACTCCATCTCCCATTTTCCAAAATCAAGTTGTGCCTCCACATCCATCAACATATCCGTACCTATAATAAATTTTCTCAATAAGCCTGGCACCACTAGGCATTGAAACGGATATTTTACCCCTCCTATTTCTCCTATTACCATGATCATTTTGTTTATCTTTTTAGTTTTCTTATTTGTTGCAGTCCGAATGGTTAAATTTTTTATTGGTAAGATTTCTATTTTTCCTATTTTATTTTTATTCTCTAACATCCATTTCTCCTGGATACATGTTACATTACTGCCTGTGTCTATTAATGCTAGTAAACTTGTATCTTCCATCTTAATCTCTATCTCTGGGTTTATTATTTTTTTTTCAATTCCTAAATTATAATTTCTCTCCTCATCTTCTTGTTCTAAAAATTTTCTACTGATTAATACATTATTTATAGTTAACTTAATTTTATCGTAGGAGCTTTTATCAAATTTTATCACTGGCAACCTCATTTGTTCTGTTTGATGCTCCTTTTCCTGATCCAAGGCGACGATACCAGTGTTCTCTAGTTTTCCGTTTGACTATGTGCACCATCCTCCTTCCTTGTCCCCACGCCTGTCCTTGCCTCTATCTGATTTATTTCCTTCTGGCTCCTGTCATTTGTTCTGTAATTCCTGTCTCCTCTATTTTCTCGATTATTTTCCTGCCCTGGTCTTGGTTCACTATTCCCCCTCATATGATTATCTATTCTTCTGTTAAAAAACTGGACATATGGCCGTCCTTCACTTCTATATTCATTCCTTCTATACAATTCTCCTGGTCCTGGAAATCTTCTATTTCCCTGCTGTCTCATCCCTTCCTCACCCCTTCTGGGTGGAAATCTATTTCCAGTCTGTTCCTCTCTAGGGGTAGGCCTATTCCATGGTCCCCTGTTTCTCTGTCTTATTTCCTTATTTCTCTCCTCTATATCCTCCTCATTTAGCATCCTTTCCATCTCTCGGATCGTTTTTATATTTTGTACTCTTCTTGACAACTGTATCCTTTCATTAAAATGCCGGCTTAATCTCCGGACTATCTCTTCCTCATTTTGCGGTGGTGTCATGTTCTTTAAAACTATGACTCTTTCTATGAAATGATCTGCTCTGGCTCTTCCATTTCCCTCTATATACCTTTCATTTTCTATTCTCTCTTTGATGCCTTTCTGTATTTCTTTGGCCCAGTATCTTTCTGTAAACCTATCTTGTAAATCTGCGAAATTTTCCACCTCCTCTCTGATTGATTCCCACCATCTTGCCGCTCCTACTTCCAAGGCTCTATCTATGATTCCTCTCCATTCATTTTCAAATCCTTCCCCTGTCCTACATCCAAATTTTCTTTCCACATACCTATCCAGTCTTTTTAGGAACTCCATAGGGTTCCCATTCCTACCATTAAATTTTGGCATCTCCTCCTGATTCCCGCATGACACCTGTATTATCCTTAGGCCTTCTCCTCCTTTATTTTCTTCCACCTTCTTTTCTACCTTTTCCATTCTCTGGGTCAATTCCCCTTGTTTCTCATTATTCCTCCTTCCTTCTGTTTCCAATCGGTGAATTCTATCATTATTATTGTTTTTCTCAATCGCTATCTCCTTATTTAAAACTCTTAACTCTTCCCTGTTCTGTATTGTCATTTTTTCTACCTTCTCTATCTCTTTCTTATTAATCTCTGTCACATCAGCTATTATTTCTTTTGTTTCCTCTAAATTCTCCTTAATCTTCTCCTCTAAGTCTCTTCTCATAACTCCTATTTCAGCATTATTCTCTGTTCTCAACTGTTCCCTCATATCCTCTATCATTCTCCTATTTTCTTCCTTTAGGCTTTCGAATTTCTTATCCATTTCCAACCTACTTGAGGCAAATCCTCTGTTCATCTCTTCTTTCATCTCCTTATTTTCCTCCTTTATATTCTCTTTTAATTCCTTTTTTAATTCTCTCATATCCTCCTTCATTTCCTCTCTCCCTTTTAGACTCATTTCCATGAGAGATCTCATCATTTCCCTCAATTCTTCATTCTCATTATTTCCCTTTTTCTGTTGGGTTTGCATCAGTGGTAATCCCCTAGCCTCATCTACTTGGGTTTCCACCTCACTCTCTTCTATAGGCATATCTGTGCCTTCCGTTTCTGTCTCTTGTATTTCTAGGCTTGTCCCTTCTTCCAATTCTATTAGGCCTATTGTAGCTTCTTCCTCTTTTTCATCTATTTTTTCTTTTAATGTCACATATTTTCCTTTTGCAGCTTCCTCAATTGCTGTACCCTTCCTAGACCTACTATGTTTGTTATATTCCTTTAATTTTTCTGTTTTTTTCGCTTTCTCCCTCCTTAAATTATATGTACCTGTTTCAGATTCCATTTTTTTTTATTTCTTTATCTAAAATTTCAAAATTCCCCTTTATTCTATTTAAATTTTGAAAATAAAAAAATTATTGACTTATGGTTGCAAAGTCCTGAAAAGTAAACAATATTAATACAAATATTTAATTAATAATCTTATCTAAAGTGCCTTGAGGTTAATTCTTAAATTTTTTTTTTTTATAATCGAGCCCCACGTTGGGCGCCAAATGTAATAATTGGTAATTTTGTTTTATACAAGTCTTAATAAAATTTATAATTTAAAAGAAATAATACTTCAATGCTGCTTTTTGTTACAATAAACTTTTAATATCTTAAAATGACATTCCTTGTTATCTTTTACAAAGTCACTTACTAATTAAAAATTCTATTTTCCTCTACAAAGAATTACAAAAATTAAGCTTTATTAGCCTAAGTCTAAATTTTGTTATGGCAGCAAGAAGTTTAGTTATAAAATTTAATATGAATTGAAATTGATTTAATTATTTCAATTTGAGCTTGAGCTCTCTTTATCTCGGGTTAAATAGGTGGGTTTTCTAAATTTTGACTAATAAATTTTGAGTTGGCACTTTCAAAAAAATATCTAAATTACAATTCTTATAAGTTAAAATTTTTACAAGTTATTTTAGTTCCTAATTAAATAATTTCCTGAATAATGTCTTCTTAATTGATCAGTTCAATGGTTTGGCTTATTGTTACTCTGTAATTATGATTTAAATACGATACTGCACTTTCCGCACCAGTTAAAAAAATAAAATTTTTACAGCCAATTCTGAATACGTCTTCCTCGTTCCGATGCTTTGTTCCAACTGCTTCCTGACGCTACCTTTGTTAGAAAAAAATGGCCAAGTCGTGAATTTCCGCTATTTTTTCGTTTATTCCTTGTAAGTACAGCTTTACGGATGTCATGTTCTTCTTCTTTACGGATACACTTCTTCTTCTTAACAACTGCACTTAAATTTCTTTGCATTTAAATCCAAAACTGTTTTATTTTATATCTCCACCAGAAATATTTAAAACGAATATCTTTTGCCGGTCAATGCGCACGCATCTCCACAAATCCGTTACATCGTGTTTACTACAGAACACTCACTAGCTTGCCGTGTGAAAGTTTTAAGTGTATTTTTACATAGTTCTATTTAAATTGTTACCTATCAATTATTTCTAATACATTTTTTTTTTATAAATAGTGATTTGTGTGTTTTTTTTCTTTTATATAAAATTTTGTGATTAGATCAAAATTGTGGCCATGTGCATTTTCTATACAAGTGAAATTAGGTTATGTTTACAATTCGTTCCTGGTATATTTTAGTAATTTTTACATACTGAATTTATTTTTATATATTTATCTTAATTTGGTAAGTGCCTTTTATATGTATACTATTTCAAAATGTTACATAGTCCCCAAATTTAGATAAAAAAAATTTTGATTCCAAAATTCCTTTTTTTTATCTCAATTTTCACATTTTGGGAGTAAACTCTTACTCTATCCTTCTTGCTTGTCTGCTGCCCTCTAATTACATATGATATACTTAACTACTAACAATACAATAAATTAACATTTAATCAACAATACTCTTACTCTTAACATCTCGTATATTAATCATTTTCTGATTCTTAGAGTCTATTTTATAAACTTTTTCTTTTTCTTTCTTTATTTTAATTTTAATAGAATGGAATCCTTCCAATCATAAGTCTTTTTATTTATCTATATAATCTATCTTCTGACACAGTGTTCTTTTTTTTAAATTTTAGCCTAACCGAGTCATAGCATGTCTAGGTTGTTTGTAGGTTAGGTCCTTGTTCTTATTCATTCATCCCTTCATATTTTATTTTTATGTACATACTTTTTTTATTTCTTTATATTTTTTTTTTTCAAGTGTTTGTTTAATTATTAAGTCATTTCTGGTTTATTTGTTATCTATCCCTCCTACATTCGCTTCCTTCTCCTAATACTTTTATATCCTGAGACATTCCTGTTGTTACCATCTTATTATCCCTTGTTATTTTCCTTTCTCTCGACTTCTCCCTTTATTTAATTAATTTGTTCTATCTGAAATTTATCTGATTCTCCCTGGTGTGCCTCCCTTGGTTCATAAAATTTCTTTAACAAGCTAATATGGAAAATTCCTCTAATTTTATTGCTTCTAGCATCTTTGATTTCATAAGTCGCTTTGCCATATTTCTTGGTGATCACATAAGGTCCATCATATACATAAAATAATTTTGCCATCTCACCTCTTATACCCTGTGGTTGCCAATTTTCTTTTACTAATACCTTGTCCCCAACATTTAATTCTTCTATTTTATGAGTTTTATTAAATTTCTCTGCTCTCTTATGAGCCTTCTTCTTAATTCTACTCCTAGCAATTTCTAAATGTCTTTCTAAATTTATTAATTTTGAACTCCAGCCAAAATTTTTTATTTCCTTTTGCCAAAACCTTTCATCCTGAATTCCTAGTTGTAGCTGGTTAGGTGTGTATCCTGTAGTCTCATGAGGAATTTCATTAATTGCCTGGTTAATAACCTCTACATACTTTCCCCATTCTCTATGGTTATGATGACAATATGTTCTCAAACATCTAATGATCTCCTTATTCACCCTCTCAACGATATTGCTTTGTGGCCTCCTTATTGGAGAAAATATTGGTTTCATTTCTCTATTTTTAATATACTCCAGCCATTTCTTATTATTAAACTGGGTTCCATGATCAGTCTGTATTCTTTCTACTCTCCCGAAATTTTCTATATAATTTTCTAAACATTTAATTGCCTCCCCTGTGGTTGCCTTTTTCAATTTATAGATTTGAACGAATTTTGTAAATACATCTAACATTACTAATAAATACTTATAGCCTCCTACCGTTCTTTGAAATGGTCCTATAAAATCAATTGACAATTGCTCCTTTGGTTTTTCCACTTGGATCCCTTTCATCTCTCCAAAATTACCTTGGGTTACATTTTTAGCTCTTTGACAAATATTACATGTTTTAATAATTCCCCTAATGCTTTTTCCCATCTTCTTCCAAGTGAAGCTCTCTGATAATATGGTATGACATTTCTTAGCTCCTGCATGCAGGTAATATTCATGACAAGTACCCACTATTTCTTTAATCATTCCCTTTGGTACTACTATTTTCCAACTTTCCCTATTTCTTTTGTATACTAAGTTATTAATAATTTTATAATTTTGAAGATAATTTTGAATGTTTTCTTTTATTTCTCTAACTTCCAAATCTTCTACTTGTAATTTACTAAATTCTTTAAATTTTGTACACATTTCCATATCCATAACTCTTTCTATATAATTTATTTGTAATTCTGAATTTTGGTCTCTTCTTTCAAACTTATTTTTGTCACAAGGGTTCCTGCTCAATAGGTCTGCAACTACATTTTCTTTTCCTTTACAGTGTTCAATAGTATAATCATACTCTTGCATTAGTAATATCCATCTATGCAATCTTGAATTTAAAATTTTACAAGTCTTAATAAAAGTTAAGGCCTGATGGTCAGTCTGGATCACAATTTTTCTTCCTAGGGTGATCTGTCTTGCTTTCTGCAGACAAAACAATATAGCAAGTAATTCCTTCTCAGTGGTATAATATTTAACTTCACTTCCTTTTAATGTGCGGCTCATAAACATTACTGCCTTTTTCTCCCCCTTTTCATCAATCTGATAGATGTGTCCTCCTATGGCATATTCACTGGCATCTGTTTGTAGGTAAAATGTTTTCTGGTAATCTGGGTGAGTAAGTACATTTGTTTCCAAAAATTTTTTTTTTAATTTAATAAAATTTCGCTCCTCCTCTTCTGTCCAAATAAATTTGTTTCTATTAGATAATAATTTTAATAATGGTTGTACAAATTCTGAATATTTTTCTATAAATTTATTATAATAATTAGCCATTCCAATAAAACCTTTTAACTGTCGAGGATTTTTAGGTGAGGGAAATTCTAATATAGCTCTAACCTTCTCTTCATCCATTTTTACTCCATTTGTAGTCAATCTATATCCTAAGAATGAAATATCTTTTCTACAGAACTCTGAATTATCAAATTTAATGGTCATGTTGTTTTTTAAAAAAATTTGGAAGATCTTTTCTAGGTGTTTTTTATGCTCCTCAAATGTCTCAGACATACAGACAATATCATCTACATATATTAAGGTGAAATCTTCTAATTCCTCCCTCATAATACTGTCCATAGCTCTTGCCAATGCTGCTAAAGATGTTTTCAATCCATAGGGTGTAACAACAAACTGGTATGTTTTCCCTCTATGTTGGAATGCAGTATATTTTCTTGACTCCTTTTCCAATTCAACCTGCCAGAAACTGTTAGTGAGGTCCATGGTACTCAACCAACTAACTCTCTTTGCTCTGTGTAGAATCTCATTTATTCCTCTATAGCAATCATAATCCGGAATTATAATTTCATTTAGTTTTCTTGCATCTAAACATAATCTAACTTTCCCATTGGTTTTGATGACTGGGACTATTGGATTAATATATGGACTAGTACTTCTTTCAATTATACCTAACCTCAACATTTTCTCTATCTCTTCTTGTACCTGATCTTGGTACTTTGTAGGAATTGGGTAATTTCTTTGGTAAAATGGTACATCTTCCCTAACTTTAATCTTATGTTTATATGCAGTGCATAAACCGGGCTGGTCTGAAAATACTTCTTTATACTTTTCTATTAAATCACTCATCTCCTGTCTTTGTTCCTCAGTTACCTCTTCATTCCCTATTCTTTCAAAAATATCCTCTTTTTTTATCTCTCCCTCCTCTTGTACAATTTTAATATAATTTTTACTCTGGTTTCCAAAAGTTTCAAATTCTTCCCATTTTTCCATATCATTCATTCCTTCCTGTTCATCACAACTCAATTCCTCCTCCACCTCATTTTCAAAATTATTCATCTCCCCTTTAAATTTTGTCTGCCCATCTACACTCATTTTTGATTTATATAATTTGTTTTCATATTTAAACTCCATCTCCCATTTTCCAAAATCAAGTTGTGCCTCCACATCCATCAACATATCCGTACCTATAATAAATTTTCTCAATAAGCCTGGCACCACTAGGCATTGAAACGGATATTTTACCCCTCCTATTTCTCCTATTACCATGATCATTTTGTTTATCTTTTTAGTTTTCTTATTTGTTGCAGTCCGAATGGTTAAATTTTTTATTGGTAAGATTTCTATTTTTCCCATTTTATTTTTATTCTCTAACATCCATTTCTCCTGGATACATGTTACATTACTGCCTGTGTCTATTAATGCTAGTAAACTTGTATCTTCCATCTTAATCTCTATCTCTGGGTTTATTATTTTTTTTTCAATTCCTAAATTATAATTTCTCTCCTCATCTTCTTGTTCTAAAAATTTTCTACTGATTAATACATTATTTATAGTTAACTTAATTTTATCGTAGGAGCTTTTATCAAATTTTATCACTGGCAACCTCATTTGTTCTGTTTGATGCTCCTTTTCCTGATCCAAGGCGACGATACCAGTGTTCTCTAGTTTTCCGTTTGACTATGTGCACCATCCTCCTTCCTTGTCCCCACGCCTGTCCTTGCCTCTATCTGATTTATTTCCTTCTGGCTCCTGTCATTTGTTCTGTAATTCCTGTCTCCTCTATTTTCTCGATTATTTTCCTGCCCTGGTCTTGGTTCACTATTCCCCCTCATATGATTATCTATTCTTCTGTTAAAAAACTGGACATATGGCCGTCCTTCACTTCTATATTCATTCCTTCTATACAATTCTCCTGGTCCTGGAAATCTTCTATTTCCCTGCTGTCTCATCCCTTCCTCACCCCTTCTGGGTGGAAATCTATTTCCAGTCTGTTCCTCTCTAGGGGTAGGCCTATTCCATGGTCCCCTGTTTCTCTGTCTTATTTCCTTATTTCTCTCCTCTATATCCTCCTCATTTAGCATCCTTTCCATCTCTCGGATCGTTTTTATATTTTGTACTCTTCTTGACAACTGTATCCTTTCATTAAAATGCCGGCTTAATCTCCGGACTATCTCTTCCTCATTTTGCGGTGGTGTCATGTTCTTTAAAACTATGACTCTTTCTATGAAATGATCTGCTCTGGCTCTTCCATTTCCCTCTATATACCTTTCATTTTCTATTCTCTCTTTGATGCCTTTCTGTATTTCTTTGGCCCAGTATCTTTCTGTAAACCTATCTTGTAAATCTGCGAAATTTTCCACCTCCTCTCTGATTGATTCCCACCATCTTGCCGCTCCTACTTCCAAGGCTCTATCTATGATTCCTCTCCATTCATTTTCAAATCCTTCCCCTGTCCTACATCCAAATTTTCTTTCCACATCTTTCCAAGTCTTTTTAGGAACTCCATAGGGTTCCCATTCCTACCATTAAATTTTGGCATCTCCTCCTGATTCCCGCATGACACCTGTATTATCCTTAGGCCTTCTCCTCCTTTATTTTCTTCCACCTTCTTTTCTACCTTTTCCATTCTCTGGGTCAATTCCCCTTGTTTCTCATTATTCCTCCTTCCTTCTGTTTCCAATCGGTGAATTCTATCATTATTATTGTTTTTCTCAATCGCTATCTCCTTATTTAAAACTCTTAACTCTTCCCTGTTCTGTATTGTCATTTTTTCTACCTTCTCTATCTCTTTCTTATTAATCTCTGTCACATCAGCTATTATTTCTTTTGTTTCCTCTAAATTCTCCTTAATCTTCTCCTCTAAGTCTCTTCTCATAACTCCTATTTCAGCATTATTCTCTGTTCTCAACTGTTCCCTCATATCCTCTATCATTCTCCTATTTTCTTCCTTTAGGCTTTCGAATTTCTTATCCATTTCCAACCTACTTGAGGCAAATCCTCTGTTCATCTCTTCTTTCATCTCCTTATTTTCCTCCTTTATATTCTCTTTTAATTCCTTTTTTAATTCTCTCATATCCTCCTTCATTTCCTCTCTCCCTTTTAGACTCATTTCCATGAGAGATCTCATCATTTCCCTCAATTCTTCATTCTCATTATTTCCCTTTTTCTGTTGGGTTTGCATCAGTGGTAATCCCCTAGCCTCATCTACTTGGGTTTCCACCTCACTCTCTTCTATAGGCATATCTGTGCCTTCCGTTTCTGTCTCTTGTATTTCTAGGCTTGTCCCTTCTTCCAATTCTATTAGGCCTATTGTAGCTTCTTCCTCTTTTTCATCTATTTTTTCTTTTAATGTCACATATTTTCCTTTTGCAGCTTCCTCAATTGCTGTACCCTTCCTAGACCTACTATGTTTGTTATATTCCTTTAATTTTTCTGTTTTTTTCGCTTTCTCCCTCCTTAAATTATATGTACCTGTTTCAGATTCCATTTTTTTTTTATTTCTTTATCTAAAATTTCAAAATTCCCCTTTATTCTATTTAAATTTTGAAAATAAAAAAATTATTGACTTATGGTTGCAAAGTCCTGAAAAGTAAACAATATTAATACAAATATTTAATTAATAATCTTATCTAAAGTGCCTTGAGGTTAATTCTTAAATTTTTTTTTTTTATAATCGAGCCCCACGTTGGGCGCCAAATGTAATAATTGGTAATTTTGTTTTATACAAGTCTTAATAAAATTTATAATTTAAAAGAAATAATACTTCAATGCTGCTTTTTGTTACAATAAACTTTTAATATCTTAAAATGACATTCCTTGTTATCTTTTACAAAGTCACTTACTAATTAAAAATTCTATTTTCCTCTACAAAGAATTACAAAAATTAAGCTTTATTAGCCTAAGTCTAAATTTTGTTATGGCAGCAAGAAGTTTAGTTATAAAATTTAATATGAATTGAAATTGATTTAATTATTTCAATTTGAGCTTGAGCTCTCTTTATCTCGGGTTAAATAGGTGGGTTTTCTAAATTTTGACTAATAAATTTTGAGTTGGCACTTTCAAAAAAATATCTAAATTACAATTCTTATAAGTTAAAATTTTTACAAGTTATTTTAGTTCCTAATTAAATAATTTCCTGAATAATGTCTTCTTAATTGATCAGTTCAATGGTTTGGCTTATTGTTACTCTGTAATTATGATTTAAATACGATACTGCACTTTCCGCACCAGTTAAAAAAATAAAATTTTTACAGCCAATTCTGAATACGTCTTCCTCGTTCCGATGCTTTGTTCCAACTGCTTCCTGACGCTACCTTTGTTAGAAAAAAATGGCCAAGTCGTGAATTTCCGCTATTTTTTCGTTTATTCCTTGTAAGTACAGCTTTACGGATGTCATGTTCTTCTTCTTTACGGATACACTTCTTCTTCTTAACAACTGCACTTAAATTTCTTTGCATTTAAATCCAAAACTGTTTTATTTTATATCTCCACGAGAAATATTTAAAACGAATATCTTTTGCCGGTCAATGCGCACGCATCTCCACAAATCCGTTACATCGTGTTTACTACAGAACACTCACTAGCTTGCCGTGTGAAAGTTTTAAGTGTATTTTTACATAGTTCTATTTAAATTGTTACCTATCAATTATTTCTAATACATTTTTTTTTTTATAAATAGTGATTTGTGTGTTTTTTTTCTTTTATATAAAATTTTGTGATTAGATCAAAATTGTGGCCATGTGCATTTTCTATACAAGTGAAATTAGGTTATGTTTACAATTCGTTCCTGGTATATTTTAGTAATTTTTACATACTGAATTTATTTTTATATATTTATCTTAATTTGGTAAGTGCCTTTTATATGTATACTATTTCAAAATGTTACAATACTTAATGTGATTTCAGAAAAACAGAATTCTGCTGCAAATGTTCCACACACAATTAAACACCGATCCAATTACTTGGGCAAAAGAGAATAGGGGCGTCTCAAATCCTTACACTAAATGGAATTCAAGATAAAGCGTTTCAAGCCATTTTTTTAATGTTAAAAAGCATAGGTAGTATTTTTTCTGCCTCTTACGAACACAACCATTGTGCCATTACAGTTTACTGTAATGTACCTAACAATGTTTATAACTGTTTATAACACATTGTGAATTTAATTTTGAGAATCATAATTTTCAAATTGTATTGTAGTACTGTACAATATGGTACACCTACACTATAACAGGTTTTTATTAAATTTATCGTATGTTTATATGTTTTTAACCTTTAAATCCAATAATCTGCTGATTTCTGTAATCCCACACTACCAATCTCGATATAGTGGCGTATTAGCGTGATTGTGTTCTAATAGGATTTTTGAAATGGTGAAAAAAGTAATTTGAAAGATGCAAATTTTGCAAAGGATCTTCAGAAATATTAAAATGTATAATTATCATTTCATAAAGAAAGGTGCAAATGAAAATTATTTAAAAAAAATAATAGCTTACAGATAATAAATTACGAAGGAATCAAGAATAGAAAGAAAATTAGTAAAAAATTTTAAGAAAATTAATTAAGGATTTAGATTTCTTTATATAAAGGAATAATAATAATAACCTGTAAAGAAGGTAGAGACAACAGATGGAAGGCAGGCCAGGATTGGTTAACATGAAAAAAGAAAGATCACTGGTAAACAAGACATTAGAAAGAAAAGCGATGAAAGCATCAAGGAGGAAAAGCAGTGAAGCTCGAGAGGGCAAGAGAAGGGATATCAAAAATTAAACCAAAATTTCATGAACTGGTAAAAGATAAACAAACACATCCTTCTAATTAGAAGTTTTAGTTTTTCTCAACCTGGGTAGCCGAATACGAAGGGGCTAAAGGGATAATGAAGAAGTTTCTCTGTCTACTTAGAAACCAAGAGGACCACACCAGATCCGAGTAAATAAATTAAGACATTACAGGTAAAAATTGCCAAAAAAGAAAAAGGAATGAGCAAGATGTAAGGGTAAAAAATCACAGGTTGCACAAAAACATTACAATCAACTGTCTACAGCTTTAGACAAGAACAGGTTGCAGCTCAAAACAAATGATTTTTAAATCAAGAAATGAACAACTGTTTAGAAAACTAAAAATGAACGGTAACCTTACTTTAAGAACAAAAGCATAAAAGAGCTCATGAACTTCAGAAAGAAAGCATAAGCACAACTCTATAACATACTACCCTCTGCTAAAAAAAAAAAAAAAAAACAGAATCGTCCAACAGGTAGGATGCCAAATGGAAAGGATTGGATGGCCACAGGAAAACACCTCACAAATTAAACTAAAAAAGGGAAAGTTTCAAAACGGTTAATGAAAGAGATTTGCAATATGTAAACACACCATTTTAGATGTTAGGATATGTTTTTCCTAATATAGGATATTAGGATAACTAGATGGAAATTTTATCTACATAATATGTTACAGTACTATAAAAAAAACTTCAAGTATGCAAAGTAATTAATAAATAACAATATTATGCAATGCTAAAATAAGACTTTTTAAATGGTGAAAATATTCACAGTATTATGAAAGGTGTAAATTTAGCAAGGGATCTTTAGAACTGTTAAATATGAATAATCATAATAAAATTAAAAAGAGGTGTAAATGAAAATAGGATAAAGATAAGTCACAGAAAATAAATTCTTGTCTTGAAAAAAAAATATTATATACCTAGTAAATAACTCAAATATTGTTGTAAATAACTGAATTTACTTACAGTAAAACTTCGATTAACTGTATAGTTGGTGCTCAATATAAAGCGTTGGGTTATAATACATATAAGTTCATTAATATAATATACATACAAAGTTTTTTTTTTTATTAGATAGGAGACTCAGAGTTATCTTGGTATTCGTTTGGCCTGAAATCTGCTAATGGAGACAAGCATGAACACTAAAATAATTATATATTTCGGACAGACTGTCTCCTTTGTCAGTTAGAGAGAGAAATTGAAGTGAGTTTCTGATGTGTATAGAAATATAAGATATAATTCAGATAAATTCTTACCTCAAATCAGGATGGCATTCTCCATTAGGATCAGGTTTTGAAGGATGCTTAGTATAATCAAAGACTAGAACGTCACTGGAAGGAGTTTTAGTGGCAATTACACAAGGGTTCTGTGGCATGTAACGAGCTCTATTCACTTCTCCTTCATGATTAATTTTTATTTCAATTTCAATCTTTCCACTTACAGATCCAAAACCTCCAAATTCTAAAATATGAAAAACCAACAAATTAATATTTGTCCTATTTATGATGAATCAGGAATAAAATTTATAACTTTTGCATAAAAAAATTTAAAATTTACACTTACGAAATATTGGAAAAGAATAATAAAGAGAAGTGGTGAACAAATGTGTGAAATTCTTATGTACACTGTGGTAATATAGAATTAGTAGAATTGACAATAAAAAAAACCAAGCCCACAACAAATATTAATAAAATTTATTTAAGTAATAACAAAATTGTCCTCATTATACAATAATGTACATTTGTAAGACCTAGTGGTTATAAGAGTTTTGTTCTACTAACCTATGAAATACAAACTTGATTTGAAGAGCTGCAAAACACTTTGAAAATATTAATAAGATCAACAAAATGTTCATTAAGCTATATAACTAGCTGGTATGTTTTGTCTTTTTTTAAAAATTGTATTATATTTAAACTCGTATATGTACCTCCTCTACCTATTGCCGTTCAATACAAATTATCACTTTTTGTATTTAAAATCTGTTAATGATAGATCATAGAGTTTACTTGGAAAATTTATTCAGATGTTTTTGGAGTTCAAATATTTCAAGCCCTCTCATTTACTACTTACCATAGACCAAGAGATTTTGACACCTATTTTTATATCAATAATACTAAAGCAGTAACTTTTATATAAATAGGTCATTTTAAATTTCAATAACTTGAACAACAGTAAAGGATTACAAAATTTGTTTTGCCATAAACATTGTGAAATATAAAAATAGTGGCAGATGTGAAAATAAAAACTGAAACCAGTTTTCTTGTTGAAATATCTTTAGCTTACAGCATTAGCTGATAATTATAACATTCTTTTATGATTTATTTATAATTAATACGTTCATTCATGTATTATTGTTTGTTCATGTACAACATGCAACCTTCCATCACCAGCTGGCATGATATAGTCTGAGCTCGCATACAGTACTGTGCAGTCGGCCCTTTTTTAGTTCACATTGTTCCTACTAATGCATTTTTATTATAGAGCTCTGACTTCTAAATGTTGTATACTTTACATAATTGTTGTTGTTATATTTTTTGGAATATAAATAAAAAATGTAAATATTGTTACTAGTTATTATTTATAATAATGTGTACATTTTTAAACTGTAATGTATTACTATTAAGTACATTTCCCCTTCAGATCTGTTAGATAATTTACATTTACAAATGTGGTGAACACATTCAGTGTTAGAGCTAGGGATGGCTAGTTGAGGGAAGGAGGAGCGCGTTTAGCATTGTGCAGCTGGTTAGCAGTTACACAATGTAACGCACACGCAATCTGAAGTTAAAATCACAGGTCTTTAAAAATGAAAGTTATGATTAAAACTCATTTTTAAAACCTAAATAATTTTTTTGATAAAAAATGTTGACTTACAAACACAATTGCAAAATATTACAGAGTTTCTATAACTATTTAAACGTTTTAAATTAAAATAGAATTAACAGAAAAATAAAGAAAACATACCTCCTTTTTCATTATCATAATGTGAAGCATCAAACTGAGCATCTTCATTGGGTAACTGAACACTGGCTATCAGCAAATGATTTTGTTCATCAGATGTATGGGTTCCTAATATTAGGCGGTGGACTGAATAATCTTTCCCTTCAGGTCTAAAATATTTAGAAAATTTTGTTTGAACAATTATTAAACAAAGATAACAAATAAATACTAAAAGTAACAATAAAGTTATTGTCACTTCAAAAATAAAAATTAATACTTTTTAGGTACAGTACTTAGTTCTTAATATGCTCTTCTTTACTTCTGAAATAATAAGAAAATTAAGGAAAGAAGAAATAAAATAAAAAATCCTACAAAAGAGACAGAAATGAACTAAATTTTCATATACAGGAAGAAGTTTATAAATTTAGAAGTTTTTTCAAGAAATATAATACAGATTTTGGAATGAAAACGAATAACACATTAACCCTTAGCTCTAGACTGTCGGGGGAGCCATGCTTAGCACATATTACATTTTACTCGTATGTTGGGGTCACCCGCCATGATTTTTAAATGGCTATAAAACGTCTGCGGCGAAGCCCACAACATTCAATCTTTTAGCGTTTGGTGCTACACTCTATTGACAATAATGTGAACTAAATTGAAAATGTCTAGGAATATGTGCGTGATCAATAAATCCAGTTTGCCGCTACGTTGTAAGCTACAAGTAGGTTACAGTTTGTAGATTATTTGTTTACTTGTAATTTACCATGGCTTCACGTGCAATTAGTGATTATGAAAATCCTGATCTTTTACTTGATCCTGATTTATCAGAATGTAGTTCAGTTTCTTCTTGGAGTGATGTTAGTGATAATGATATGAATGTGTCAGAAGAGGTAGGTAATTGTGAAATACCTCGATTTGATGAGGGGAACATGTATTTAGTCATTTGTAGGGTTCAATAAGATACCATTTACAGCGATACAAAGTCCTAGAAATATTAAGTCCTATTTTTAAAAATCCGATAGACTTCTTCCAGTTATTTTTTTTCAGACATTTTGCTTCAGGAAATTGTGTCTGAAACTAATAGATATGCCAATGAGAAAATAGCTAAACTAACTCCACTAAAAAAAGATCTATTTCGAAAACTTGGACTGATATTAGCTTAGTTGAATTGAAATCTTTTCTTGGTGTAATTTTGAATATGGCTATGCATCCAAAATCTGAATTGCAGGATTATTATTGTGAGGATTGGTTAGACTATCACCCTTTTTTCAAAGATGTTACAAGGGAAAGATTTTTGAAAATAAATTGGAATTTCCACTGTTGTCCACCACCTGTTGATGTGCATTGTACAACTAGAGGACAAAAAATAAAACATGTTGTTACATTTCTAAATGACAAATTTAGAGAATATTATTATACTCCAGGTGAAGCTATCAGTGTTGATGGGTCGACAGTTGGGTTCAAAGGGAGATTTATAAAAAAAAATGTACAGCCCCATGAAACCCACAAAATGGGGTATTCATGACATAAATTATTTGAGAGCATAAACAGAAGAGGTTTTCATATTTATACAGACAGGTTCTATTCCAGCTATAAATTAGGTCTAGGAACTACTGAATTTAGGAGCTTATACAACTGGAACAATTAACACCAACCAAAAAGGTCTACCAGCTTAAATAAAGTCTATAAAACTGAAGAAAGGGGTGTCCAGAGCTTATGTAAACAATTGTTCAAATACAATGGTTTTAACTTGAAAAGAAAATAAGACTGTAGCGATGTTTAGTGTACTTTATGATAAAAGAATGCAAAGAAATGAAAGAAAAGGGAAAACAGGTGTCATAAATAAAATAACTAAGCCAACAGTTATTTGTAAATATAACCAGTTTATGGGTGGTGTAGATTTGGCTGATCACTATAATGAACTGTACAGTTTTACGAGACGAACAAATAAATAGTGGAGGAAAGTTTTTCTGGCTATTAGATGTAGCTGTAGTAAACAGTTTTATTATCTATAATAACAAAAAAAGGAAATGGGAGAAAATCCTGTTAAACAAAAATGGTTTCACCAAAACTTGGTGAGGGAACTCGTTACTGATACCAGGAACAAGCAGTGTAGTAAGAGGGCTCCGGCCATCCACTACTGACAAGATAGAAAGACTGAATGGGAAATTACATTTCATATATTCCAATGATAAAAATAACTCTAAGGATTGTGCAGTTTGCAGTAACAGGAAGATAAAAGGAGGCAGAAAGGAAACTGTTTAGAAAGATATACTCTGAAAAACTACAATTAAAGTAATAAAATCATATACATACTATATTAGTAAATAAAAATAGCTTAGTTTATTAAAATAAAGTAAGCGAAAACAAAGTTTCCCATAAACAATAATGCAACTTGCAGGTGAGGAATTTTACTCAATTTAATTACAAGTGGGGAAGCAAAGCATGTTGAAAAAATCCGAGTGCTAAGGGTTAAAGAATAATTAAAGGGTAATATAGAAAGAATAAATAAATTTATTGAAAATGGGGGTCAATAATATGCAATGGAATTGTAAAACAACATATGTAGGACAAACAGAATGAAAATTTAAAACCAGATATAAAGAACATATAAGGTCATTTAAATAGTTCAAAAGGAAATCTTTGTGAACACAATCATACATATAACAAAAACGCTAATTAAAGGTGTTGGTTGTTCTCTATGGACAATGAGCCATCATAAAACATTATCATCTCTACCAGTCTCGTCATGGCAAGTGGTAATGATAACCCCTAACCACCATAATGGACGGACATGACAAACAGCTGTAATTGTAGCCTTAAAACTAACACCTCTGATAAATCAGATCAGTGCATATTTTTTTATAAATACAGTAAAACATTGTTTAACCAAAATATAGGGGGCAGACTCAATTTAGGATACACAAAAACTTTGGTTAACATGTACAAACATACTGTTGTTAAACCCATTAACGTACATTTAATCAATTACTAGTAATTTCCGTGCCATACTCAATATGCAAGAACGAGCTTGCCAGAAGGTACTATTTTATTTGATACAATACACTTATTTCTCAAAATATCCCAATAGATATAGTAAGTGTATTCCCAGTACATATTGTAATACATAAATTGAGTTTTCCTAATTTGCCATCCTGTTTCAGAAACAAAATGTTTGATTGTTTTTACTCAGTGTCAGCTGTCAGATTGATAGAAGTCGTTAAAATCGACTCAACATTCTAATTGTTTGGCAAACTTTGAAGGATTAAGCAGGGGGATTAGCAGGAGCTGTCAAATTATTTCAAAAATTCAATAAACCTTTTGTCTCAGTCCGTTATATTAATTTCTTAGATGAAAGAGATTACAAAACCTTTGATTCCATATCTCAAATGAAACTTTATGGCCTAGATGTTATTATAGATAACTTAGAATCTATCAACCATGTGCAGAAGAGAATGAGAAAATGACTAAGGAAACTGCATAGAGTATACAAGAAGCAACTTCTTCCAGATGGCAAAAAAAACTGTAGGGAAAAAGCAAGCCAACAGATTTTGTATTCGATAACCTACAAGAATATTATGGCAAAGCAATCAGGTCCAGTAAATCATTAGAGGAAACGAAACAAACATGTTGGATAACATATTATCATAAAGTTTTAACTGACGCCGACCCACAACACGGCTTGAGTCCACTTGGCACGGAATCGTTGGGCAAATATAATCGTGCTGCACCTCATGGCCAAACATTTCCACAGCACACAAACTCACTTCCCCATAAGGTAATGGTTGTAACAGAGGTTGTGTATCAAGACCACCTAAAAAGATGCTTACATGGAAACACCCAAAATTGTAACAAAGTTTTATGAATATACTCTGGACGAGGATTCCTAAAAATAATTTTAATGCAGATACACTCAAAATTGGTGTTTTGGAACAATATAGTACCTTTTAATGATGGGGTTTTGGGAAAAGTAAATGTTTAAGAATATTTTTCTGGATAATCTGTGAGCAAACAGTGTAATAGGCCTAAAGAAATGTAATGCAAAAGCATTAATGAAGCTTTCCGAAAAATTAAAAAAAGGGCCAGGAAAAAACCCACTAAAAAGAAGGGTTGGAGATGAAGATCCACCTAGTTATGGTGGGGGATGTTTTTAGAAATGCAAGTCAAAACTTTATTGTTATGCTAGTACCAGTGTTTGAGGTGTTACGTGATTTACCAAAAACGGGTATATTTTTTAACTCCGGTACAATTTTTAGCCACATTTAGGAATGTACATGAATGAAATTTTTTACATATCATATGTATACATTAATAAACAATAACAAGGAAATTTTGATATAGATTAAATCAAATGTTATAACCAACTAAAAATTCCTCCGTAGGTCCTCTGATTCATCAATGAAAATGATCCTATAGTTTCTAGTTTACCAGCTCTGATACTTATTTTTCATCAGAGCATTTTTTTCTGATACACTTATCTATGGCTTATACCGACAATCAGCTCCCATCTGATTTATGATCTTGATATTTATTATTCCTGAACATTTTTTAATGTATTGAATTAGGAAAAGGATAACTGGGTATTAATTAGTAATTTGATGGCCTAATTGCTCCTGCCCATAGGGATTGTATTTTTGAATTTAATCTCCCTGCAAAACCTGGCGATCACACCTTGTAGAATTCTTGTTCTACTGCCTATAAGGGAATTCCATACAAGAGGCAGCCTCTTTGCATAGGAATGTTAATGTAATTTTTAACTACAAACCATATGTAACAATTTTTTTTTTTGTAATATGTAAACAGATATTTATTATTCAAATGTAGGTTGTGGAATAAGCATTTACTGTAAATACAGAGGAGGGAAAATATATTACGAAAATTAATTATAATAAATTACTATTAAAGTAACTTGTAATATTTACAGTCAATTATTTATAAAATTTAGTTTAAAGAATTTAGTAAAGACAAAGGGCATTCCGTTTGAAAGCAATCAAATTGAACAAATCAGATTTTTAAACAAAATTTAGAAATCATAAACTCAAATGTCTCAATTTATAATATAAATTTTAAAAACTTTGTCTTTTATAGTTTTCAATTTAACATTTCTTAAGTAAAAAAATGTTTTATTTTTTATGTATGTGCTTACTGGAAATCAAGCGACTGGTCCACTGCTATATGCCTAGAGAATTGTATGTCATTTTGAAAGAGATTTTATAGACCTTCATTTGATGTACAATTTGTTGTTTCATACACATAATTTTTTGAATAAATGCTTTTTGTACAAAATTTTTTAAAAAGTTTTAAATCGTTATTTAGAAAGTGATTTATTACAAAATCAAGTGTTCCTTCAATGTTTTTATATGGCCCTTAAGGTAGTTATCCCATATGTCCATCATAGTATTTGTTATATTTATCACATCAGCTAAGTTTTTAAGCTTAAAACTATTTTGTGACTGAATTACTCTCAAACATCATACATAATTGTATTAAAAAGAGTCCAATATACAAACTTTTTTTTACAAAATAACACATACTAAACTTATTTTGTTTTTAATACTTAAACCATATATTTTTCAACTACTATATGAGTTCTCATGCCTGTATATTGAGCTTTTATTATTGCCCATTTCCTTTGAACCAGAATTCCTATTTACTGCATGTCCTCAGATTCTAACTAGTCTGAATAAATGAAATTTAACATTTATAAACTCTCCATATTCCATACTGACCTTGTAACATCTGGAAGCCACTGTGCAGTCAAAGACGGCCATTCTAAGGCATGTGTCATTACCAAATCATAAAGAAAAGGTGTGTTTTTCTTCCAAATTTTATATTCTTCATTAATGACTCGTTCTTCAACAGCATCATCAAATGTTTCTAAAACAATGAATTATGGTAGTAAATTATTGTGGTAGTAAATAAGTGTAGTTTATTATTAGTCAAACAAAAGCTTCAAATTTCAACATAGGATTGACAATTTACAACACCACTATAAACCCTCACGGAAAATTAATACAAATTATTGGGAAAGAGAGAATTTTTGTGATAATTTTGGATAGAGAGGAAAGTGATTGATGGGGATTGTGTGGTTGAAATTCAAAAATTTCAGGAATAAATAACTTGATTTGATATCACCCTGATATAAAAGCTTTATGTTTATTTTACTCGTCAAAAAGCTATACTATCAAGTAAATAAAACAAAGATAATATCATTGTTTTCTTGTTTTAATCCAACATATCACAGTAACAATAAAAAAGCGGTCGAGGGCTGTACTGATCACACTAGTGGGACAAATTTTGCCTGGGGCATGTAGTTTAGTAAACTATGTAGTACATTATAATTAAAGATATGAAAGTCATAAATTGACATTTGCAATGCAACTTTGAACTCACAGCACAAATTTGTATTGCAAAAACAAACACTATTTAAAAAAAAAGGAGTAATATTTTTTGTTTTTAATATAAATAAATGGAAATGAAATGGTTTGTCAATTTTCAAAATACAATTCTGAAAAGTAAAAGAATAACATAACCCAAAAATGCTGACAGATCTTTGAAAGATCCAAACTATTTTTTTTCCTGAAATGTTATTGGAATTGTCATATCCAAAGGACCATCATCTGATTCATTTCATAAACTATACGCATCCATAAATTAATATATTCTCTTTCAATAAATCATCAATTGATTTATTCTAAACAAAACCATGGTGAAATCAAACACTGAAAACACAGTTCAATGGAAGCTACTAGTTCTTTCTTTGTAAATCAGCTGATTTTATAAAACTTGCACATTCTAGTGGTGAATTGTTATGAATGCCCTTATAGACGTTAAGAAGAGTTAATAACAATGTTCAAATAAGAGTTTTATGACAGTAAAAATTAAAACAGTTAACTTTAAATCTCACTACACATTAGTTTATTAAACCAAACACACTAATTTATTGAAACAAACACACTAGTTTTGACGATGATGTCGCCTTCATCAGTGCTGGGCTACTACTGATCAAGGCCAGTATTAACCAAGCACTGATGAAGGCGACATCGTCGTCGAAACTAGTCTGTTTTAATAAACTAATGTGTAGTGAGATTTAGAGTTGACGGTTTTAATTTTTACCGTGGTAAATTGTTCTCACTAGCTAAGGTCCAATTAACTTAAGCTGAATTACATTGAAAACATCAATAACATTCTTATATGCCATCTTTATTCTTTGAGAATTACGATATACAATTTTAAAACATCAGTCTTATTAAAACAGTTTCATATTATAAACTTATTAAAACAGTATCATATTACAACACTACATTACCTAACATAAATAAATAAAACCTCTCAATCACAAATAACTTTCTTCTTTTATTTAAAACCTTAATATTTATATATATATATATATATATATATATATATATATATATATATACTTTTATGTGTAACATAGCAAAATTATACATTCACAAAATGTATATTTTTTTAAAATTTGTACTCCCTATAAAGCCTTATGAAGTAGTAATAAAAAAAAACTGTTTGATACCCTGTTGTCAAACATGTAATACATTGGAAAAAGGTTTCATATTTCTTCATATAGTTTAATCGTAATAAGCATAACTACTCATCAACTGAGAATATTATAATTTTTTTTTGTAATCAAGTCTATCCTAACAGATATTTTGTAACTATAATATAGGAATTTTACTAGTGTAGTATGATATACTTGCCAGTCTTAATGAAAAAAAAGAACTCAATACTTTTTATATATGTTACAATATAAATCTGCATTTAGTTTTCTGACTTTTTTTGTCTTTTGGCAAAAAAAAAGGTGATTCACAACTTGCTCATTTTCAATTTACAAACGTAGAATGATGCTATGCTCTTTACCAAAATTAACCCTATTTGCACTAGTTTTAGAATTTAGTTTTAAATACAGATAAAAAAAAAAAACTTAGTTGGGAAAAAAGGATCTTAAAATTGAGGTTATAAAGCCAGTTAAATGAAAGTTTTTTAAAAATGTGGTATTTATTTTCCGTTCCTTCATAATCTATTTTAGCAAATATAATTATAATCTATATAACAAAAAAAAAATTATAAAAACTTTCGCTCCTGCCCCAAAAACTTAAAATGTTGGAAAATAGCAACTTCTCCCTCCTCCACGGCATATGAAAAACATTACTAATCCAACGTTGAGGCTTTATCTTTTTGCTGCAGTAACTTGCAAAATGAATTTAAACTTACTGTCAACTCCCCAAAAGTACAAAATTTCACTCCCAAAAAAATCAACTTTAATTTTTCAATTTCACACTGCTTTCTGCAATAAGTTCTGTCGTTCTTAGGCAAAAGTCAGAAATAAATGGGGTATACATGTTTTGTTTTATCCAATATTTTGTTTTGTGCATAGATTAGTGTCTCTAAGAGTTTGTTTTGTCCTTTTGAGTAATTTTGCAAATTATCATCACAAAAAAAATAAGATATGTATGCGAATTTTATAATTCTATAAAGATTGTGTACCGGGTGAAACATGGTGCTAATAGTGCTTTGTTAAATATATATTTTAATACAGTTTTCTTCCACTCCTAAAGTTACAATATTCTCCTCTAATGATGCGTTTCGGAGTAACGCCATTTTCAAAGCTTAAATTGTACTGCTTAAAGTTAATTTTTTTTTCAAAATTTGTAATTTTTTGGGACTCAACACCAAGTTTAATAGCATTTTGTGAGTTACTATGTCAAAAAAAATTAGCCAAAACATTGAATTAGTAACAATTTTTGGGGCGTGATCAGAAGTTTTTATAGTACTCCTGATGATTTGTGTACTCAGTTGAAGCAAATTATTAGTGTTTGGTGCAAAAATATCACTTTCACAAGTGTGTCGAAATTAGTTAGAGCAGTAGGAGGGTGGCTAGGTGCATTGTCAATTAATAGGAATTACTTTAAGAAGAATTTGTTTAGACCGACAATAACGTTTGTTTTGAGGTATGAAATGATGACTAAAATAGCCCTAAAAAAACTGTGACTAAAGCCTTCCGATTCGACTTCCAAATCACGAGCAAGCTAGCTTTAGAAATATTTTTTAATGAGCTTGGATTATCTGAGCGATAAACTATAAGAGGTTGGGGTTAAAATGCATAAGCGTGGCCACCTACGATATTGGAAAATTGTTCAAAACCACCAAATAGGACGATATCCAAGAGAATTTTTTTTTATTGACCTAGGAAAGTTACTTTCTTTCAATTCAAAGTAGGGTAAAAAATTCAGTGTGGAGGTATAAGTTCTGAATCAGTGATACAAATGTTTCGTGACGTTACAGTGCTGAGCATTAGGTTGTAGATATTTGAGAAACGTTTTGGCTTAATTTTTATACACATATTTAAATATACTTATACAGCCTCCAGTTAGGATATATTTGGTTTTAAATTTATACATTACTATATAAATATATTAAAATATACCTAAAAAGTGTCCAGTCAGGTTAGATTTGGTTTTAATTTTATACATTACCTAAATAGTTACATTTAAACAATTACAACCAAATCTATCCTGACTGGATACTTCATAGGTATATTTGAATATAGATATATAAAATTCACCTTCCTTGGCAGAAACAAAAATAATAGTTATCAATATAGCTTCAAGACATGTTTTTGTTACATAAAGTTTAGATTCCCAAACACACAAACTACAGTTCTGAAGTCACGAAACATTTGTATCATTCCGCACTCATTCACAACTTCTACCTCAGCGCTGAATTTTTTACCCTACTTTAAACTGAAAAAAGTAACTTTCCAATGTTAATAAAAAAAATTCTTGTGGATATCATCCAATTTGGTGGTGTTAAACAATTTCCCAAAATATCTAGGTGGCCTCGCTTATGCATTTTAACTAAGGTTACAACTTAACAGTTACTATACAGTTAACAGCAGTATTTGTGGCAAATATCACTGTCAATCAGTCTTTGGCGGCCATAAATCCTGAAAATATTTTTTCGGTAAAAATATAGCCTTAATAACGTTGGTGTTAAAATTTTTGTTTGTAATTATATTACTCGTTTTAATATGTAGAACACGATTATTAACTTTTTTTACGCAGAAAGTACGGAAAGCTATTTTTTACACATTTTACATCTTAAGTTGCAAACGCATGTAGGCCTATAGCATGAACCGCGCGTGCAGTAGCTGCAGCACACTGCATTACGTATAAATTTATAATTTTATACATTATTATATACCTACAAAGTATCTAGTCACGATAGATTTGGTTATAATTTTATTCAATATTGCTATCTACCTATATTAAAATATACCTACGAAGTATCCAGTCAGGATAGATTTGGTAATAATTTTATTTAACATTACTATCTACCTGTATTCAAGTATACCTACAAAGTATTCAGTCAGGATAGATTTGGTTGTAATTTTGGTAAATATTTAGACTTATTGCCGATGCAGAAAATTACAACCAAATCTATCCTGACTGGATACTTCATAGGAATATTTTAATATAGGTAGATAGTAATGCTGTATAAAATTATAACCAAATCTATCCTGACTGGATACTTTGTAGGTAATTGATCACTTAAACAATAGTTTATGACTATCCGAACTTTGAATTTAGTAAATTTGTTAAAACTTACTAAGACAGAACGTTTTTGATCGCTATGTGCCGATCTTCATCAGTGGAGATGTTGGGTCAAGCGGTGACGGTTTTAAAGGTAGGTTCTCAACAGTATCAAAGAGTATGTGTGATTTGTATTATGTTTGTTCGTTTAATATGTTTGTACTTTGTGTTTTTGTGTGTCTGTAAATTTCATATTGTTCTAGTGTGTTGAGATGTGGTCAATTTTGTTGACGTGTAGGATTTCTAGGTTTTGGTAAATGTCTGTGTATTTGTGTCCTGTATCTTTTATGTGGTTGTAAAATGTTGAGTTGGTGTTCTGTTTGTGTTCTTTGACTCTTTGTTTAAAGCTGCGACCTGTTTGTCCAATGTAGAACTTGTTACATTCGTCGCAGTTCAGTTTGTATACGCCTGGTGCTTGTAGTTTATCCTTGTTGTTGGTGTTGTGTTGTATTTTGTATTGTAGCTTGTTATTAGTTCTGTATGCTATTTTGTATCCTGTTTTTTGAAATTTGCGGGCTATTTTGTTTGTTGTTTTGTTTATGAATGGTAATGTGATGTATTTGTTTTCCCTGTCTGTAGTGTTAATTTTAGTGTTTTTTTGTATTTTGTGCCATAGTTTGTCTATTTTGTGGTGTTGTATCCATTTGTGTATGCTAAATATTTAATTGTGTCTAGTTCTTTGTTTATGTTTTCTGTGGTCATTGGGACTTCTTTAAGTCTATGGAGCATGAATCTGAAGGCTGCGTGTTTGTGTTGGATAGGGTGGTTTGAGGTGTTGTGGATAAGTGTGTCTGTCGTTATTGGTTTCTTGTAAATGTTGATGCTGTGGTTTTGTTTTTGGCTTCTTGTTAAGGTTAGGTCGAGGAAGTTTAGGGATCAGTTGGTTTCAATTTCTGAAGTGAAGTGGAGTTTTGGGTGTATTTTATTAGTGTAGGTGAGGAGTTGTTCGCATTGACGGGAGTCGCCTCTGTATAGTGTTATAATATCATCGACGTATCTGTGCCAGTAAATAATTTTCTGTGCGTGTGTATTGTTTGTGAGTATTTTGGTGTTTTCTATGTGTTGTAGAAAAATTTCGCTTAAGACACTACTGATATGACTTCCCATGGTTAGGCCCTCTGGTTCTGAATAGAAGTTTGAGTTGTGGGTGAAATAGTTTTGTTCGGTGATGATTTGGAGGATGTTTATGATTTCGGTAACGTGGGTTTTATGTATGTTGTTCTGTATTAATTGGGTTTCTCTGATGTTGAGAGTTTCGGATACAGGTATGTTGGAGTACATATTTGTTATGTCAAGTGATAGTAGTGTTGAATTGTGTGGTAGTTTATGTCTTTTATTTTATTTATGAGGTTTGTTCTCATACAAAAATAAAATAAATAATAAAATAGCCCACGTATTTCAAAAAATAGGATACAAAATAGCATACAAAACTAATAACGAGCTACAATACAAAATACAACACAACACCAACAACAAGGATAAACTACAAGCACCAGGCGTATACAAACTGAACTGCGACGAATGTAACAAGTTTTACATTGAACAAACAGGTTGCAGCTTTAAATAAAGAGTCGAAGAACACAAACAGAACACCAAATCAACATTTTACAACCACATAAAAGATGCAGGACACAAATACACAGACATTTACCAAAACCTAGAAATCCTACACATCAACAAAAAAGGACCACATCTCAACACACTAGAACAATATGAAATTTACAGACACACAAAAACACAAAGTACAAACATATTAAACGAACAAACACAATACAAATCACACATACTCTTTGATACTATCGAAAACCTACCTTTAAAACCGTCACCGCTTGACCCAACATCTCCAAGCAGAGAACACTGATGAAGATCGGCACATAGCGATCGAAAACGTTCTGTCTCAGTAAGTTTTAACAAATTTACTAAAGTCAAAGTTCGGATAGTCATAAACTATTGTTTAAGTGATCAATAAGATTCAACCGAACGTAATGGACTATAAAATTCAAGAATTCATAGGTAACTTTAATATAGGTAGATAATAATGTTGAATAAAATTATAACCAATTCTATCCTGATTTGACACGTCATAGGTATATTTTAATGTAGGTATATACTAATGTTGTATAAAACTATAACCAAATCTATCCAGACTAAATATTTCGTAAGTATATTTCAATATAGGTCGATAATAAAGTTGAATAACATTATAACCAAATCTATCCTGATTGGATACTTCGTAGGTATATAGTCATGTATAAAATTATAACCAAGTTAAATTTTTAGAATTTAAGTTAAGTATTAAAATAAACTGACTTTGACGTAGTGCAGCGCGCTTTAGCTACTGCGCAGCTGGTTCACGCTATTAGAGACTAACATTAAAATGTGCAGAAAAATTTACTTTTTGTATTTTCCACAGAAAAAGTTAATATTAGTGTTCTACACATTGAAATGACTAATTAAAAATTTTTCATACAATGTCAAGAAGACTTGTTTACGCTATATATGCCATTACAACCTAACATTTAAAATGTGAAAAAAATTAACTTTCCATATTTTCCGCAGAAAGAAAAGTTAATATTCGTGTTATGCACAATAACCTAAAGCTATAAATATGAAAATAAAAGCTTTCATAAGCATTTTCTTCCATAAGAGGCCAATTTCTGTGTAACTCAGACAGCATGATTTGAAACCGCGTAAGACGGGGTAGCATAAGTCAAAGTATTACTGTACACTTACCTTGAAATTGAAAACCTCCAATGGTATTCCATAAACATTTTTGAAACCTATAGCTATAGATAAATAACTTTAATAAAAAATAATTACTTAAATTAATGGTAATAGAAAATATATCTTAGTAGTTTAGTTTAAGTAATGGGAAAACAATAAACATTTCGTCCCAAACTTAAATATTTTTTACAGTGAAACATGATTAGGCTGTAGGTTAGTTTTACTTACCCCCATCTTTATCACCCATAATTAATAACAGTAAAACTAAAAATTTATTACAATACTACTTTGATAAATTACACTACTAATTTAAGTTGAAGTAAAGTTGATGGAAGGTAGAATGGTAGCTACACAGTAATTGTTGAACTCAACCAATTTTAAACATGGCAAACTCAAGATTTACAGTCGTTATAATAATGGCGGAATACCGCTGTGCCGCTAACATTTGGCGGCAAGAACAAGTTGTCAAAAACAAAAAACAAAAAAATATTCAAGTAATAGGACAAATTAAGATAGTTTTCATACTCTGAAATTTTGATTTTTCAGAAAGTTATTCTTAGCTTGTATATATATACATTATCCATTTTTCACTCTAAAAATGTGTTGGAAATAAAAGAGACAAATTGTCAAGTTATATATCCTTTATTTATTCTAGGAGCAACAGATTCGTTGCCATCATCAGGCCTGTGTAAATATATGGATGTTAATAAATATTAATTTTTAACATGAGTAAAAATTGTATGTATTATAAACGTTTATGAAAATATTACTAATATCTTTCATAAATAACATGATCAAGTATATAATAATGAAACGGAGAAGACGCTGATAGAGATCGCCATGGAGCGAATGAAAACGTTCTGTCTCAGTAAGTTTTTATAAATTTACAAAATTTTAAATTCAGATGGTAATAACTAATGTAAAAGTGATATATAATATTGTGAGAGCATTCTATTGAATAATTGTCAATTATATAAGAAAGCATAAAATGAAGACTAAACTTATAATATTATTACAATTATAAATACATATTATTTATTATAAATGAGTGTGTTATTTTCAGATTACGTTTCATATTCATATTCACGTTTATCTCCTTCAACGTCAACTTTCATGACATTCAAATTATACATTAGCGCCAACAAATACGCTAAAGAAATCCCGTTGAGCCTGTCTTTATATTTTTCGAATACTTTTTTTGCACACCATTGAACAAAGCACTGATCTAGTGCAAAACGTGGTTGCTGAAAAGTAAAATTAAGCAGTGCTATTTGCCAAGTCATATCAATAAGAACATTTAAAAAACCTTGAAATGTACAACATAAAAACTGAAAAGTTAGTAATATGTTGAAAAAAACATTTAAAGTACATTTCTATATTTGATGGTATTAGATTTTCGCTTAATTAAGTTGTTCCGTGTATATCCAATTCATATGAGCATTCTTTTAAAATATATACCTTATTGCCAGCGATATTCTTCTGATATACATTATCGTCCGAGTATCTCTTAAAAAGAACTTCGTACAATCCTCTATTGGGGATGTATTCAAGGAACAATTCCGTGTCACAAGCAAATATATTCTCTTTTTCTAACTGTTGCCGATACTGACGGTAGTATACTCATACACTACCAGTGACATCTTTCATGAATTTCATATTTAGGATTGTGTAGGCGGATTTGCAGATGTTTCTCCTACCCATTCTGTAGCAACTTCAAAACAGTATCCAATTGATAAAATATCACCGATATTAGGGTTCGGATGTTTCCGCGAGAATATTAAAAATGAAGCATCATTAACAATTTTTACTTCTAATTAATATTTCATGCAAACTTGTATGACTTCTATTTGGAGAAAAATGAAGCTTTTTGTATATTCAACTTCTTTTGTAGACACTCTGGATCTTTTTGGCAGAAGTATGGAGGCTAATGCTTTTATTTAGGAATCTAACATTTTTAAAGTCATACGGTGAACATATTTGCGGCGTTTTAGCATCTGCAACGAAGTACAAGGTCTTTTTTTTACCACTTGCTATTAAATTTGTTTGGAGGCGTTACATGTTGTTTACTGGATAGCTTTTTAAACTGTGTTATATATTGTAACAAAATACCACCTAAACATATAATTAGTTGCTTAACAGAAGTTTTTCTTTGTAGTTTTTTTTTCTAAATGAGTTGATTCGCTAAATAATATTAACAATAAGTAGTTGGTAATTTCAGTTGTTAAATGTAATGATCAGGTAATTGTTAACCAACCAGTAAATAACTATTAACTTATTATACTGACATGTTTCAAAAAGCGTTATTTAACGCTAAGTTTTACCTTATTATTTTTTAAAATGATTTTATGATTTAATCAGTGTTATAAAGGTGATCTATCGACCCAAATTTATATATATTTTGTGCAAAAGAGGCAGAGAGTAATAACTTGGAGCAACTGTTGTGTAATGTATATTTATAAAGAAATAAAACTTCTTAAACTACAAAAACATTTTATTTATAACTTGATATTAATTTCGATTGCAAAGCAATCATCATGAGATGAAATTACTACAAGACAGAGAGTAATCTAGGCAAGATAGAATTTTTTGTTACAATTCTTATTTATTTAGATATGAGATATAATCTTAATTTGGTGAAGTATGATAGAGTACCATATTTTCCAGACCATTTGTCGCACCCTTATTTTTAAGAAAATTTGAAAAAATTATAAATAGAGATATATTTTAGAAATGGAAATAAATAATCATTTTCTGTCAGCAAAGCACTTTATCTTTTAAATTATTAGCATAATAAACCCTTTAATCCCTCTGCACCTTGTTTTAGTAATTTCAAATATAAAATTAATGTAAACAGGGAATACAAAAACCTTTTAATTATATTACAAATCAATTCAATTTGTACACTTTTATCCTATCTCCTTCTGACGAACTTTCTTCTTCTTCCTCTTCGTTATTATGCTCCTGAAACAGCAGGTCATTTTCTCTACCGTCAATTGCATCACATATTTCAAATGTTTCGAAGATTTTTACCGTAATTTCATACTTCTTTGAAAGGCAAGATTCTTCACCCATCAATATATTTGGGATATGGTAGTTCTTTCATTTCTTCGTTGTCGTTGCATTATCTGGTGTTGACATTCTTTTTATTCAATAATCTCGGATTGCTGCTTGAAATGGTGTGTTGATGGATACGTCCAATGGTAAAAGTTAGGTTGAAAAACCTTCAGAAATATAGCGGTTTTTGTGTGAATTTATTCTAGTCTTCGTCTACAACCTGTGTAAAATAAGTTGGAAATTAATCATATGCTATCAATGCTGGACCTCCCAGACGTTTAGACTTCACTTTACCTATAACAACTTTTATTCCTTACACATCCATCCAGCTTTTCTCATGAAAGTATTAGCCAGAAGAATTTCTGATGGTATTGTTTTTACTTTCAATATTATCGTAGGTAGTAGATTTGTCTATCAGGCCAACAAACCAAAACAAGTGTATAGAGTGTTTCCTAGTGACCAGAAGTTTTAACTATAGGTGATTTTGCACATCTTTCATCTACCTACAGTTCTACTACTTGGTTTGTCAAGAGTTAGAAATATTTCATTCATGTTACCTATTTGCCCAGTATTCGTTTTATACAATTGTTGTTTACGTTTATATATGTATATATATATATATATATATATATATATATATATATATATATATATATTATAACATAATTTCCTCCGAGACGCAATACAATGATGTTTTACTATTAAATATTTATTTGAATGAAGAGATATGATTTCTATTTAAAACCAAAAAACTACTCAGGAACAATTCATAATTCTTTATTATAACAATTTTATTTCAACAGTTAAACAATAAACACAAAACAAAAATTTACAACTTAACAAGTTTTAACAAAATAGGTTTAACTCAATTCCTTTGTTTTTAGTTACAAATTTTTATACCCTAGGCTATTTCTGAGATCTCTTAATATCTCGGGGTTTATATGCATGGGCTATATTTTTAACTCTTTTGTTAATTAAATAAATTTTGAAAAACAAGATTAAATTTAGAAAACAGTTTTAATAAATAACTTCCTGATGGAAAAACTTAAATTTGGAATAAGCAAAAAGGCGAAACTATTTGAACTGGATTATGTTTCTTATTACTAACTATTAATTAATTACAAGATATTCTAATAATGTACAATTCTACTTCCTTATAATCTTAAAAGTCCATTAAAGTTTATTTCTATAGCGCTAATATACTCAACTTATAAATTCTCGAAGGTAGTTTGTCACACGTAGGATTCTGTTCTCTTTAAATTTTATATTTAACAAACTTCAATTCTTTTTAGTTACTTCACATTATATTAACACTGTATTATATCTTTAAATTCACTTATCCTTATTTTACTTTGGCCAATTTTCTTCACAAATCTGTATAATTTTGACCAATTTCTTCAAATGGAATTTTGACTGGTCATGGCAGGTCCGATCTCGTAGCGTCCCCACGCTATACTAAAACTAACGCGTTCTATTTCTTTTAAAAATTGTTTAAAATATGGCGGCCTCCTTCTTCAAAAAAAAATCATATGGCTTATAATTTAGTTCGATTCCTTCCCACTAGAGTTGACTGTAACTGACCTACTTTCTTCTGTTTTTACAGCTGATGCAACGATATTGTTTACAATGGCGTTTTAATTTGGTTAAACTTACTGTTTCAACTTTCCTAACCTTAACAAACCTTCCAGTGTTTACTTAATTACTATTATTAGTGTGTGCAGTGTCTTTGCGTTTTACTTGTGTAATAATTCCGAAATGTGTGTGTTTTGAGCTGAATTCATACAAACATAACCTTTATCTCATTGTTTACAATCGTATTTCACTTTCTCCTGCAAGTAATTACTTAGGCCCTATGTTACTAATATTTACAATTTTGTTTAAATATAATTATTATTATTAGATTATCTTGTTTTAATCTTATTTGATACAACAAATTTCCTAATGCATTTACAGTTCAAATATCGTGTTTATATGTTTTTCAACCTTTTCTAGGCTTTTACCTAAAATTAGTTTCAATTTAATCTAGCCAATTTCTTATTTGCTATTTTCAAAATGTTACAATATATATATATATATATATATATATATATATATATATATATATATATATATATATTGCAAATGAAAATAGCAAATGAGAAATATGCTAGATTAAAATTGAAACTAATTTTAGGTAAAAGCCTAGAAAGGTTGTAAAATGTAAACAAGATATTTGAACTGTAAAATGCATTAGGAAATTTGTTATATCAAATAACCTAACAAATAAAATTAAAACAAGATAATCTAATAATAATTATATTTAAACAAAATTGTAAACTTTATTAACATACGGCATAAGTGGTTACTTGAGAGATAGGAGGTGAAAAACGCGATTGTAAACAATGAAGTCAGAGGTTAGGTTAATATAAATCCAGCCAAAACACACACATTTCGGAATTATTACAAAAGTAAAAAGTAAAGACACTTCACACACAATTAATAGTAATTAAATAAACACTGGAAGGTTTGGTAAGGATCGGAAAATTGAATCAGTATGTTGACCAAATTAAAACGCGATTGTAAACAATCTCGTTGTTGCATCAGATCTGGAACCAAGAAGTAGGTCAGTGTACAGTTGACTCTAGTGGAAAAAAATCGAACTAAATTACATGCAAGAAAAGGTTGGAGGTGGAAAGGCCGCCATGTTTAAAATATTTTAAAAGTAGAACGACGCGTCAGTCTAGCGTGGGGTAGCCAAAGGAATAGGAGCAGTTCTTAGAAGTCAAAATTCCATTTGAAGAATTTCGTCAAAATTGTACAAATTTGTGAAGAAACTTGGCCAAATTAAAACAAGGATAAGTGAATTTAAAGCTATAATACAGTATTAATGTAATTTGAAGTAACTAAAAGGAATTTAATTGTGTGAAATATAAAATTTAAAGAGAAATGAATCCTGTATGAAGATCCAGCCAAACTTCGATAATTTATAAGTTAAGTACATAGCGCTATACAAATAAACTTTAGTGAACTTTTAAAATCATAAGGAAATTTAAAATTGTACATTATTAGAATATCTTGTAATTAATTAATAGTTAGTAATAAGAAACATAATCCAGTTCAAACAGTTTAGGGACCTTTTTGCTTATTCCAAATTTAAGTTTTTTCATCAGGAAGCTATTTATTAAAACTATTTTCTAAATTTAATCTTGTTTATCAAAATTTATTTAATTTAACCAAAGAGTTAAAAGATATAGCCCATGCATATAAACCCCGAGATATTAAGAGATCTTAGAAAATAGCCTAGGGTATAAAATTTTGTAACTAAAATTGAAGGAATTGAGTTTAGCCTATTGTGTTAAAACTTGTTAAGTTTTATTTTTTTTGTTCTGTTTATTGTGTGAATTAAAAAAATTGTTGTAATAAAGAATTTAAATTATTAATGAGTTATATATGTTTTGTGTTACAACAAAAATATTTATGTTATAAAAAAGAAAATATTACAATATATATTAAATTTGGTGATATGTTTCTTGTAATATAGTTAATAAATTAAAAATATTTCAAAAACAAGAATACTTTCAATACATATATTATTCAAAGCTTTTCGCCGATAAAACAGTACCAGCATCTTCAGGAAAAATAATTATCTAACAAAATATTTTTACAAAAATTAAATCATATGTACTACAAACATATGAAAAACATATACAACCTTTTAAAAAAGAAACCAACTTATACAAACTCTCAGGTATTTACAAATTAACTTGCAACAATTGTCCCAATTATTACATCGGCCAAACCGGCAGGTCATTCTATACACGCTTCGATGAACACATCACCCAAACAAAACAAACAAATCCTAAATCCAGCTACGCAATACACCTAAATAACACCCAACACACCCATACCGACATACACACTAATTTAAATATTTTACACACATCAAAACACAGTAAAAAACTAACAACCTTAGAAAAATATGAAATCTACAAACACTACGCAACAGACAGGGAAAATATATTAAACGACCACACACACTTTGAAGCCAATAGCCTCTTCTAATACATCACACAAGACACCGACAATTCACCCCCTGTCATAAATTCAACCCTGTCATACCGTTTGTAAAGAGCCAAAAGCCGCTAGTAGAGGGTTAGCTTCGTAAAAGGAACGAACGTTTTGAAACGCGTCAGCAAGTAAGCAATTACGTATTAACTTAATTAAGTAGTTTAAATTTAGTTTAATCAGTGAATTCAAGATGATTACATGAAGAAACTTCAATATTTGTTTTCTTCAATTTTTTAGTCCATTACGTTTGGAGAATCTTATTTAATCATTTAAACAATAGTTTATGACTATCCGAACTTTAAATTTTGTAAATTTGTTAAATTTTACTGAGACAGATCGTTTGTGATCACTTTGTGGCGATCTTCATCAGTGTCTTCTGCTTGGAGATGTCGGGTCAAGCGTTAACAGTTTTTAAGGCAGGTTTTCGATAGTATCAAAGAGTATGTGTGATTTGTATTGTGTTTGTTCCTTTAATGCTCGTTGTGTTTCTACTTTATGTATTCGCGTGTCTGTAAATTTCATAAACAAAAAGCCACACATAAAAACACAGCTTCGACATTTATAGGGAACCAATAACGACAGGCACTCTTGTTCAATTTCGAGTTTACTTTTGAGAGTTATTGACTACGAGCTCTTATTTTCAAACTTTTTACAGGTTTTTTCTTCCAGTTTTTTAAAAAGCTCAAAAATAAGAGCACGTAAATAATGCCTCTGGAAAGTCGACTAACAAATATACCAAATAAGTTTTATGTGTAAGTTCATTAAGTGTTAAAGATAATATCGATAGCCATGTTTGTTAATCGATAATGTATTTCATATCGGACGAAAATGTACAGAGCACCGTATTTATCTCCTAGTCTGAAATTTCTACTCTAAAAGTTGAACGTCTACCGTAGATCTGAGGACCAAGTTTCAGTTAATGAAAGGTTGTTTGTTTTAATGTTGTTTCATTTTTTATGAAAAGTGTTTACAGTTTATGGTTTTTTAAATTCAACTGGACTATTTATGAAATGTGATCAACCTAATCATATGAATATATCTGAAAGGTTTGTAGTTCTGTTGTGTTAATGAAATGTAGTAAATTGGTTTACATATTTTACTTACATTATCATACACATTACAAATGTATGAGTTAAGGTAAATTGTTGTTGTTGTTTTTTTTTTAATATTAACTATGATTATGATTTGTGTTTGGTTCAATTTATTTTGAAACACAATCAGACACTTAGTATTAGTTTGGTGTTTGTTTCCTTGTCCCATGTAATCGATATTGGTAAAATAAATTATACCGGGTAATGCAGAAAGTCATCAGGAAATACGGAATAAATTTTGATAAAAAGTGTATCAGGGTCTATGGGTTTAAAATCAAACTTTCGTTTTTGTAAAACAGAGCAGTACTTTACAATATAGCTCGGTTAGGTTAGGTTAGGTTAGAATATATTCGGTTACTATAGATTTGATTTTAATAACAAAGTAATTACCCATCAATGTCATGCTCTGCTTGAAACTCTGACTTCTTGTTTCATGCTGCGATGTTAAAACATGCATTATAACAAAAGTTACCTTTTGTTGCTAATGATTATTTGCTTTTTATATCACCACATCTAACGTACCTCTATTTTAGCTTTATTTGAATGTATCTTTATAATAAAAATCAAAGGTGTTGTACTAACAATAAACTATAACTGTCCATTTCACACCTAAAACCTTACAAACCCTGCCTTGGACTTGTGTTAATGCATAATTTTGTTTCAAAATTTGTTATTTTTGGATGAGAGCAGAAGTTTTTGTTATTCTTTCTAATAATTGGTGATTGAGTAATTGTTTAGATTCCTAAACTGGGGCTATATTTTCATAAAACAATCAGAAACATGTAAAATGGCTATTTTCATTGAAATTATTTTTTGTGTGCCTAGAAACATTATTTTTTCTTAAATTAAAGTTGGGTAAAATTTTCAGCGCGGATGTAGAAGTTGTAAATGGGCGCAGAGTGATACAAATGTTTTTTTACATCATAGTGCTGCGCATAAGGTTGTACGCATCGGCCCCGGGACGACACGCAACCTTACGTGTGTAGATATTTGAGAAACAACGTTTTGGCTTAATTTTTATACATATATTTAAATATACTTATAAAGTGTCCAGTTTAGATAGATTTGGTTTTAAATTTATACATTACTGTATACCTATATTAAAATATACCTAAAAAGTGTCCAGCCAGGTTAGATTTGGTTTTAATTTTATACATTACCTAAATGGTTACATTTATACAATTAGAACCAAATCTATCCTGACTGGATACTTCATATTTTATACTTTTATTTTGTTAAATTCATTAAAATTATGCCAAAATGTAATGCTACACATTATCCAAGTATAACGGTTGGTACATTTGTGATGTTGTGTATCCCTCCGCAAGGCAGGCAGCCTATTCACAACTTCTACATCAGCGCTGAAAATTTTACCCAACTTTAATTTAAGAAAAATAATGTTTCTAGGCACAAAAAACAATAATTTCTATGAAAATAGTCTTTTACATGTTTCTGAATGTTTTATGAAAATATAGGCCCGGTTTAGGAATCTAAACAATTACCTACAAAAAAATAAAAAACCTTGGCTCACAAAAATATGCTTATAAAGTATCTAGTTAGGATAGATTAGGTTGTAATTTTATACAATATTACTATGTACCTATATTAAAATATCCGTATTAAGCTTCCATTCAGGATAGATTGTAATTTTATACAACATTACTATATAACTGTAAGGCCCAGTGCATACAGTGCAACTGTTTTGAGACCGAAGTTCCAAACCAGTTGCGCACACAACTGTTTTGAAACCAAGGCCATGTTAAGGGGTGGAGAACCGCTCACGAGGCGACTGATTTGAGACTGGAAAATCGATTGCATGAAACTGTTTTCCGCGGTCGCGTTTTGGTTTAGTTGCACAGTTGCACCATATCCAGAACTATGTCGGACCAAGAATTTAATTTAAAATTTGTCTGGGAGGTGGAGAAACAAGAAATTTTATATAATTATAAACTTCCTGGTTACTCAAAAAAGAGGAATTGGAGAAATCATGGCAAGATGTGGCCACCCAAGTGAATTTTTCAAGTAAGAAAAGTTGAAATTTGTATGAAATATTTAAGGCTCCCTGCTCGAATAGGGCGTTAATAAATGGCGTGTCAATGGAAACGCTTCATCTCCTACCAAGTACTATGGAAACGGAGTCCTGTTATCATCGTATTGCAAGGGAGAAGATGAAGAGATGACAAAGCCCCCGTGGGTAATCCACCAGTTCAATGCACAGATTTTGAAAATACCTCCATCGCTATTACGTCCAGCAAAACCTGGTTCAATCATGCTGAACTTGTCATCCGCATCGCAACAGCCCATGAGCGCCGTAGAATGGAAGTGCTTGTTATTATAGTTTTCTGAACCCGTGTGTGGAAACTTTTGAACTAGCCTTGATAATTCTAAGTAAGAATCTTTGGACATTCTATAGAAAGCCATAAACTTTCTATCGCTCTGCGACAGTTCTGCTGCTATGAACAACCTTGAGTTTTTATTTTCCTTAATGTAAGGATGGATCCAATGCTTCCTTTGATACCTGCGATGTTTCCGATATTGCAAATAATCTAAAACATCTTCCTCGTCAGAACTTGACATCGCAAATGCTCCACTGCACGAAATGAAATCAACTAATTTCATGTTTGTGTGCGGACAATAGTTTCATTTTGGTTTCAAACTGGTCGCAAGTAAAACCAGTTTGCAACTAAGGTCTCGAAACAGTTGCTTCGTGTGCACAGGGCCTAAAGTATCCAGTTAGGATAGATTTGGTTGTAGTTTTATATAACACTGCTATATACCCCTGTATTAAAATATACAAAACAAACCTACACATGTAAGGTAAGATCTGCCAAAAAATTTTACCTGCCGATGCAGAAACTCAACGAATATTTCAATATAGGTACATAGTAATATTGTATAAAATTACAGACAAATTCATCCTGACTGGATACTTCATAAGTATATTTTAATATAGGTACATAGTAATGTTGTATAAAATTACAACCAAGCCTAACCTTACTTGATACTTTATGGGTATATTTAATAATTCTGATTTCCAAATTACTCTGGATTTGAGTCAAATTTATAATTGCCATTTGTCTGGGTATTCATAAACGTTTATGTATATAAACGTATAATACACACATACGCAAAACTATATATGCCTACAGGTTAGGTATTTTTCATTGAACAGAATTATAAATATGTACCATAAACATTAAACATATAACTTTGATTTCATTATGAAGTAGAGAATAATAGTTTTAAATATTATTTGCAAAGCAAATATATTTATCCTAAATACCTTTTTTATTTGCACAAAAAAATAACATTTAGTTTCTTCGCTTTGTTTTAAGTACAGAATCATGAGTTGGGGACAAATGTTAAATGTTTACTGATTCAAAAACATGGTATAAAAAATTATGGTAAAAATATAGACGTAATAATGTTGGTGCTAAAAATTTTTTTTGTTATTATATTACTCGTTTTAATGTGTAGAACACGAATATCAACTTTTTTTTCTGCGGAAAGTACCGAAAGTTACTTTTTTCACATTTTAAATGTTAGGTTGTAGTGGCATGTAGGCCTATAGCGTGAACCGGTCGCGCAGTAGCTACAGCGCACTGCACTTCGTCTATTTGTATACGTCTATGTTTTTACAAAATTAAAAGTTCGGATAGTCATAAACTAATGTAAAAGTGATTATACATAATTAAAAAGATAATTTTATACAACAATACTATATACCTATATTAAAATATGCATACGAAAGTATCTATATATTATTAAATTATGCTTATGAAGTATCCAGTCAGGATAGATTTGGTTGTAATTTTATACAACATTACTATATACCTACATTAAAATATACCTATGAAGTATCCAGTCAGGATAGATTTGGTTGTAATTTTCTGAATCGGCAATAAGTCTAAATATTTACCAAAATTACAACCAAATCTATCCTGACTGAATACTGTGCAGCTACTGCGCGGCCGGTTCACGCCATAGATCTACATGCAACATAACATTTAAAATGTAAAAAAAGTAACTTTCCGTGGGGAAAAAAGTTGATATTTGTGTTCTACACATTAAAACGAGTATTATAATAACAAAAAAAAAATTTTTAGCTCCAACGTCATTACGTCTATATTTTTAACAAAATTATTATATACATAAAGTAGATAAAGGTCTAAGCAAGAGTTATTGAAAAAATCTATTATCAGGTCTGAGAAGGTTCTTATCTTGGTAGGAGTAATTTTTACAGGGTTTTTTTTACCTCCCCCAGCTTAAGTAGGTAATTAGAATTTAAAAAATATACGGTAAAATGAAAACTAACAAACCAAAGTACAATGGAGGATTACACTGTTATATATATCTGTTTGTGCTGAACATTCAGTAAAAACATGTCCTGACTATAACTGAAATATAAATAGAGGTGTAAATTTTTTTTTTGTAGTTAAAAATTTTTTTTAGTACGTTGTTTTCTAAATACATCAGAACTCCAATTATCCGACTCAATTGGGGCTAATCCACATTTGGATGGACAAAAATTCGTAGAGTTGGATTTTTTTAAAACTATTTTTTTATAGTTTTATATTTTTTTCTAAGTTTATGAGCTAAGATCTTACTTTTTTCCAAAGAAACAGACTCGAAATTGGATTTCTTATAGATCATTGTTGGAAAAACCACTTGAAAATGCCATCTCCTAAATCTTAGTTTTTTGCTGCCTTCATTGAACATCTTTTATCTAAATTTTCATGGATTTGAAGTCTAAAATGTAGATTTTTCCTTTTAAAGTCCTGAGTTGTTGTTTGTTCAACACCATACAGATCAGCCAACTGTTTACTTACTACTCCTTTATCTGATTAATCTATAATTAGTTTATCTGCTAACGATAAGACAACCCGTTTTCTTTTAAAAGCCATGGTGAATGATCAAACACACTTACAAGCAAAACAACAGACCATGCATAAGAGTACATCAAGGCACGCTGACTGACTAATCAAAATGAACAATGACAGTTGGACTACGCTCATGACTTGGAGATGGATTATTATGCATATTATGCTAAGATAAAGAATTTATACATAGGTTATACATCGTTTTTATACATGTTTTAGAATATAAACTATTTGTTTTACGATACTTGGAAAGTTATTTCTTGGCTAGAATGAATTTTGAGTTGTTATGTGAAGAGAAAAAAATTGAGAAGATCCGCATGTAGGCAAATTTCAAAATTTTAATTTTTGGTCAATTACTAAAAAAAAAAATAATTAATTGTTGGTATTACATATTAAATGATATCATGTTAACCAAGTTTATGTTTGCCTAGTTGAATGTTTCTAATTAATTTCCTATCATAACAGGACACTTTGATAATATTAGGTATTTAGTAAAGTAGCTATATTTTAGTTTAGTGTAATATAACACTGTGAAAAACATACAACTAATATTTATGAGTTAGTGTACATACTTTATTAATTATTATCTTCACCACACACGCTATACTCAAAGAATTTTGTTATAAATATAACACTCAAGCCAATGAAGATTAATTAGTACGTAAAATTAAATTGAAATTAAACTTATCAGATGATATTTGGTTTTAAATACAGTATATTAAGTACAGTAAAACCTCTTATATCCTGCCCTCTGATGTCTGGAACCTCTGATATCCGGACCGAATATGAAAAAAAGGAAGGGTCTTTATTCAGCAAGGTTCCTTCCCGTTGGGCCAGTCTCCGGTACCAGCACTCGTCTCTGTTTCTTTCCAACTTAGCAGGTCGAGTCTTTGTATCACTCAGTTCACTAGTGTTCTACAGAATGGCGTAATACCCAACTTAATCAGTGGTGTCTGAGTGTCGGTATCAGTTATGTTTAGATATCTGACAGAAGGTCAATGGGCCATAAATGTCTTTCTTTAATAATGCTGTAAGTTTTGAGAGACGATCAATAAATATCCTTTAGAAAGCATAGACATCTAGTCTTGTGAGTGACTAATCAGTTATACCACCTTAATGTATAATCACTACAATCTCCAAAAAGCTAAGTCTGTTATTTTCCTCCATCCCATATGTAAAGTTAAGCCTTTCATCATGGATATTCATTTTATACAACTACTCTTGTAGCTTGTTCTTAGGAGCAATGGCAAGTGTTCAGTGTTAATTCATAATTTCCTGCCATAAAATACTGTTGGCAAGAGTTCGGTGGTTCTAGATGTTCGTACATCTAAAATTTTCGTTTTTTTACCTGTATATCTTTGCTAGGAGTCGAGACACTAAGAAAAGGTGTTCCTTACGTAAGAACCGCTTTAACTAACGCTGCATGAACGCGACTGCTAAAGTGAGCTGTGTTCGAGTCATACCAGTTATACTGTTCTTGCGCTGGTGAGAGTGCTGTAGAGGAGTAAGAACGTTTTATAAGTGACTACAAGACAGACCTCCATTAAAATCGGCTCATTATATATGCATGTGTGCGAAGAAAGCTACTACGCTAATTTTTGTACGAGTCAGTCCGTTTTATAAACGAGTTTTGTGAACTAAATATTTTTAACATTTACCACTATTTCCGAAGTGCTTGATGAGTGCCATAATACCTCCTGTGCATTTAATGAACATTAGACAACAGCGATTAGGGTGAAATCCTGTTTTTCCTTTTCCTATCACCCTAAAGCGTGTTAGGCAAGTGCAAGCAGGAATGTGGGAAGTTCAGTGTAACACACTACTGTAAGTACTCTATGTTTAAGTTTTCAATTAACTATAATTAATTGGTGGTCCTTCGGTTTATATCCTCATATGCCCTATATGCTAATGTCTTTCCTAAAAGCTATTCTATTTCTAACTTAACTAAACACGTTATTTCATATGTTAATTTGTTACGCTAGCTCTTATTTTTGCCAAACAACTTTAATAATTTTGGTTCCGAATATATGACATATTTTGGATATATGGGCCAGATATCTAACATATTTTAGTTCCCATCCGGATTATTGACTCCAGTCTTATAGATAGAGTTCATACGCTTAGTTACAAATTTATTGATTCCAGTCTTACAGATACAATTCGTACACTTAAATAAAAATTTATTGCTATCAGATTGTTTTGTATTAAATTACAAGTAAATGCAGAAGCAAAATATTAATTTTATGAAGACATCTTTCCATCCGCAACACGTAAGAGTACATAGATCATTTCAGGGATTAGGCAACACGCACAAAACTTTTTGAATCAGCTGTGCAATTTTTCCAGCAAACATATCGGCTTTGAGGAGTGGGACAATAGCTAGTTTACATTCCTGTCTGACACAGGGATGTAGTTTCAATACAGTTAATAACTCTTTATCTATTGTTTACAAATATTACATTATTTTGAAGTTATATGAATGCATAATTGTTATTTTTGAATTTTTTCAGGAATATTTTAATTGTTTTGTTCAGCTTGGCATTTAATTCATTATCATGGCTTCAGAGATTACTATTATTATAGAAGCCTGTTCAACCAAGATTACTTTAATCAAAGCCCGCCTGAACTCAATAAAAAAACCGTTGATGAGATGACTTCCGTTGATACATTGACTGGCCTAAATACGCCTCAGAAAACCCGCCTATGAATCTATAAACATGAAATGCCTGATTTTAACAACTATATTGAAATAGTTTTACAAAATCTTGAACTCGATAAAGATACTACCAACAATAGCCGATGACAGAGACCATATCCGAATTAGTTCATTACATTAAATGTTAGTTATATGTTACGAAAATTTCCAAACAGCTCACCCGAAATCACAGGTCAGTATTCCATTATCCACACAACATGCTGTAATAGTTCGGCAATGCAAGCTGGAATTAAAACATTTTTCTGGAAATCCACCAGAATGGGTGTCATTTATCAGTTTGTATGACGTAAGCATACATGACAGTGAAACATTATCAGACATATCCAAACTTCAGTATCTTCGTCGGCGAACCTCTAGCGCTTATCATATGATTGCCTATAACTACGGCAAATTATGCAATAGCCTATAATATTCTCCAAAAGCGTTACCATAATGTACGACGCTTATTTACACTAGACATTTAGAAAATAATTGATCTCCCCGCAATTTCAAGTAATTTGAGTATTTTTCAGAGTATTTGATATTTTGTCGATCAATTCTATGAGCATTCTCATGCCTTAATCGCCTTCGGAGAAGACCCCACGAAAGGCTCTTCGTTATTCCTGGTCACAAATTTGTTTCATAAATTTACAGGTCCGAAAAGAGCCAGAAGCCTACCGTATGCGGTGCTACTCCGTCGAAAACGTGCAAAATACCATGCCGATGGTTAATAACATTTTCACTTCCCTTTTTGAGGATTGCGCTCACGTTGAAGATGCCGACTTGAATTCTATGGAATACCGATATTTGGCCTCTAGGGTTACCGATAGCATACTGCAAGTCGACGCTCGGTTACGCTCACGAGCCCTGAAAAGGATATTCTTTCGTAGTCGCTCATGGCGCAACCTAGACAACTTGCAGTGGACTGGAGGCAACGCCCATCCACTACTTCTATAGGTTATCAGTCATCCATACCTTAACACTCTTCTTGTGTCATGTGTGATGAACACAGATTCTACCATTGCCCGCATTTTAAATTAGAAAGTCAATGAGCAATGGAACGATTTGCGCCAACATTAACGATTCAATAATTGGTTAGGCCTTTTTGAACATACATGCCTCTTTTACGGCAAAACCCACCATAGTCTTATGTAAACGCAAGATGAGGGTAATAGTCGTACCTCTGCATCTGGCGTTCACCATTATTACCACGAGAAACATGCCCTAACCACATATAATCAACACAGCTCTATTTTTCCGGTACCTAAAAATAATAAGGAAAAAGTCAAACCACCAGCACCCACTGCTGTTGAACATCATACTCTGCCATCGACAACTCCAAAGATGACCCTCAGCCTTCAGGATAACTCCAAATGCCATAGCGATTTTACTGTACTGTTAGGTACAGTTCTACTCAAATTAAGATACTTCCGCGGCAATACACGAATATTTCGGGCATTATCAGTTCTGGAAGTACTTGTAGCTTTCTAAGCGAGAAAGGAGCTCGCCTCTTTGAGGATCCATACTACAAAGCCCCAGTTGCAGTTCCCGAACTTAGGACAGCTACCACGCAAGTTGGGTCAATGCAAGTTGACATCTAAACGCTTATGGGTTGCACGCTCGCATCTAATGAATTTTTTGTTTTTGACCATATTGCGGCAGTCATACCCCAAGTAATCACATCATGAAATTGACTCACTTAGTTCAAAACCCTCTTGTTGGCCGACCCAACTTTCAACAAACCTGGACCTATAGCAGCTGTTTCCGCTATAGCTGACTAACGATCAACGATCGTTGGGTCAGAACCTTCCGGGTGCAATGGCTACGACCTTTGGATTCGTGCTCCAAAGTCCTTGGGACCATCTCCGAGCAAGATTGACGGAGTACATTATTTCTTACCGTATCACAGAATACTAAAGCTCATGAGCAGTTCAACTAGACTCCAGCTAAAGCGCTCATACAAAACACCTAAGTCGATGACACCATCACCGGATCTGACACTGTGGAAGGAGCTAAGGAACTACACTACGAAATCATCCATTTATTGTAAAAAGGAGGTTTTGAGCTTCACAAATGGTGTACTAATTGTAGCCAACTACTACGCAATCTCCCGGCATTTGGAAACTCCCGAATTTTTACAAACTCTGAGACCCACACTTTTCAATTCTCGGACTCCGATGGGATTTGACGCAATATTATTTTACTTATGCTCTCGAACTACTTAAGCATCCATACACCAAGTGCAGTTCTCTGAGTTACATTGCGAAAATATATGACCCCTGCGGCTTCCTGCACTATGGTTACTAAGTGTTTCATGCAAGCGTCATGGGCAACAGGCTTTACATGGGACGAACCGATTAATTTGCTTCTACTTGTGCAATGGCAACTCTTTTTTTCTGTGCACCATATCTCTAACATTCAAGTATCACGGTCTATTCCTAAACAATGATATTTAAAACTCCACTGGTGTTTACAAACTAACTTGCAGTTCGAGCCTCAGTTTTTACATAGGCCTAAAAGGAAGGTCCTTTTACACAAATATAATATCAAAGTTACAAATCCTATATAAACAAAACAAAAATAACCGACTCTGCACAACCAAACAGTATATACAAACATATCAAACTACACCCAACACATATACTTAACATCAAATTACATTGTAACTCACGCACAATTTTTGACATTATAATTCCCAGTCCTCATTAAAAATATACCTATTATTTCTATACAAAAGTTGGGAAACCGAAAAGAAAATATTGATAATCGATATTATCAATAAAACTTCCAGTGAATATTGGTATCTAGATAAAATTGATATATTGGTACAAAATAATAAAAAAAATACCAATTTATTTACAAAGGAAATGTAATGTTTGTACAGAAATTGTTATATCAATGTTGATTTATTTTTTTAAAATTATTAAAAAATACATTTTTAAGGAATTAAAAATTTAAATTTATAAATATATACATTTTGTTTTTTAATCAAAATTTGTACAAAATTTTTTTTTGGAGTAACTCCATTTCCAAAACTTGAATTATACTGTTCGCACAAACTTTGAGTCCGTTTTTATATACTGTTAGCCACGCCGTAACCCAGGTGAAAATGGAGTTACTCCGAAATATGCGTCAACAGAGGAGATTATTGAATTGTTAGGAATGGCAGAAAACTGTACTAAAACATATATAAAATTTGTACAATTTTTTTGCTTTCTTTACAAAATGGAAAATTATGTTTCTCAAAATTCTCCTCTGAGAGCCTAATAATATCACCATATTTGCATGATTGGGTTTTATTCTCCTTCTTTCTGTTGATAAAACATGGCCAGCTTTCAAGAAAAGCCTCTCTGCTGGAATTGATGTTCCAACAATTTACAGGTATTGTATAGCCAATTCATGTAGGAACGGGTTTGGTGGGGAAATATCCTTCCTAATATTGAATGTATTGTCCTCTAGACGTTCCTAAGGTCTGATTGCCTATAATTGTCCACATCAACTTTTTCACACCAACTTATCTTGAACAATCTCGAAAGTCGAAACTCCTCGCCATTGAGCGATATAAGCACCCCTTTCCTGGGTAACTTTTATCTTACGTACTTAGTATGAAAGTATGAGACATGGAACATGTTCTTGTTCAAAACATATTTTATAAGAATAACAATGAATTACTGGATCGTAACGCTTTATTAAAATATTTGTTACTAAAATCATTTTCATTTACTACACTTGTAGAAATCAAGGTTAAATCGATTGATACAAATTTTTACATGATTGAAAATTGTTAAATTAACTGCTCTGTGTCCTGTGATTTTTAAGTCATTTTAACGTCAAAATATAGTAAAAAATAATTTTAGTGTCTTTATATTTCAAGTGTAAATATATCGCATCGAAATATCGATGTTCCCGATATATCGCTGAAAAATATTGCCAAACCGTCTCCGATATTTCGATATACCACTTTTCGATGTCACAACCTTACCCTTCCTGCCCCACCCCTAACTTAAAACAACCCAGGGGTTAGTTTTGGTCTAAGTTAATAATGAGGCACATCTCTCAAAGTGGCCGACCTGAATATTCAATAAAGGAAGTGCTATTATCGGTGAGTGTAACATATTAATGTATGTTTGACTGTTTTAGTGTAAAATATTGTATTCTATTATTTCTTCAGGAATAACTACTGTGTAATACTACATTAATATATAGAAATATAATATATGTACAAAGTAATCTGTTAAGCTAAGATGAAAAATGTTAACTTGAAAAACATAAAGTAAACAATTATTGAGTAGACTTTAGACTTTATTGCTGTAAAAAATGCAATATAAATTGTTGTGTAGTCAAGTTTAAATTCACAAAATATGCAAGAAATGTATATAATGTAAAATACAGTATATTTGTTGTTTAACGTGTAAAATAACAGTCTGTTTTATACACAATAATGTTTGTGTAAATAAGTTTAAAAAAAAAAAACATTCAGCATCGTAAGATTTACATTTTTTCAAATCTGCAGTAAAATGTTTGGTCAAACATTTGGCTTGGCAAAATATTTTTTTTGAAAAAGTTACTCTCACGTAAAAACCTGGTTTACATGGTGATTTACAAATATATAAACTACTTAAGATAACTTATAATTGATACATTAATTTTTTAAAGTAATTAAGTAATTTATATTAAAAAAATTGTTTCCAGGCTGGATAAACTTAAATTTTGCTATGACAACTCATAAAACAGGGGGCCAGTCGGGACGTAAAAAAGTCCAGGTGAGTATTTACATTTTAGCCTTTAAAGTTGAGCTCTGAAACAGACTGATTATAATGTTATTACTCTTACTTATGCAATCATTTTTTTGTTTGTATTAAAGATGCATGATGTATTTAATTTGTTTAAATTAATTTTAATATCTTAACATACAGTTAGGATACATGGATATTTTTCTGCATGGCATTTTTCATCTTTATGATTGTTTCATCAGATTAAATGTTAATCTTTTAACTGGAAGACACTTGAAAAATTAAGTTGTTTCATCCACATTGTAAATATTGTCTCGGTCATATCCTTCTTAAAACTGACATTGATTATACACACGTTGGTTCACAGATTTACTTTTCTAGGCTGCTTTTTTAAAAGCTATACCATGACACTTTTATAACCCTCTAACCAGCCATTACTATCTAAAAAATTCTTGTAGATATTTTTTGTAGCATAATCTTTAGTTTTTGTTTCAAAAAGGGACATTCGAATCTGGGGTTTGTTTTATCCATTCTATGAGGCATTTTTCAATATCAGGAAACTTGGAAAGTCAACTCCTTTTAATATTTCCATCTCCCTTGTAGCTCTGAAACTTAAAAAAATCTTTGGATTTTATAATTTTATAAAATGTAATTCTGTGAATTCTGGAAAACTAAACTTATTTTTTATTTCATTTTGCAATTTTCTAAACTCAAACACATTCAGAATTACAGATTATCACATAAATACAACACTTTATTTTTGTTTCAACATTATAAGAGTACATGCCAATTCTTTCTTTGCAATGTGTTTGAAAGTCGGTTTTTTTGGTACAGAATGTAATTTTTCTAACTTCCAGGGATGACTTGGTTGATAGTAGAAAACAGATTAGAACAACTCTCAAATTTATTGCGCAACTCAATTTCTTATTCAACTGTACTATAGGATCAGATTATAATTCTCTCTTTACTTTATGTATCTTATGGACCTTTATTCAAATGGCAACTAAATCTAAAAACTTATCATGTAACTTCTGTCATCATCCAGAATGCCATGCAAACTAGCTGTATTTCTGCTTTGGATAGTGTGGAATAACATGAGCGCCTAACCCAATTTACATCTTATCATATGTATGGCATTTTTTGCTGTTTTTTTACACTGTCTTTATAGTCTAAACTATTATTTATACAAGTGTCAAGATCTTATTAAATTAAAATTTTTGTTCATATATTCAATCTTAACCCTTCAACTTCATATTTTTAGTAATTTCTTTTTTTTTAACTCAACTAAACTTTGGTTAACCTAAACTTTATTTTAGTCAGTATTCTCTTTTTATGAACATTATAAAGTAATTCAACATCTAGCGAAACCCGTAATATACTCTCATTTGTTAATGAATATTTCAGTAACATTTTTTCTTGAGTGTTTGGTAAGCATTTACATTGCACAAAGCATCGCCAAGCTAAAACTCTTGGAAGATCCTAGCGATTCAAATTCATATTTCATCATTAAATGTGTTACAGCACAATAGGGTCATTCCATGTCAAATCAACCAACTAAAAAATAATTTTGGACCTTAAGGTTTCAGAATGACCTGATTTTTTGTATGATTGTTCCTACCATCAAAACTAACAAAAATGCAAAATATCAGATTTTTTGGACTTATAGTTTTTTAATGATTAATTTTCAAAAATAGTAAAAAGCTCAAGCTCGTTCTTTCTTGTGATGTGTGTAAGCTCAGTCTTGTAGTTTGCCATCAATAATCTCATCATATCCATCTATTTGGAGTACTTGGTGAGGTGTCATCAAACAGATTTTTAATATATTCTAGGAATTTTACTACAATTATGCAATGTCATCGGTGAACACTATATGTGTTACAGTTTTTCGAATCTTTAACTTAAACAGGCCTTACACCTAATCACAGGAGTGATTAGTCTGAACACAGACCTTGGAGCTTTCTTCAGTATCATATATCAAAAGTCTATTAGTAAAGTAAATAGCCACTAATGGTTTTGAAGTCCCGATTCCTGGTGACTTTGTTCCTTAATTATCTATTTAGTATTGGTTTGGGCTTTTATTGTTGTGGGTTTTAACATTATTTTTAGCAGTTTGTATGTTTTTAAACTTATTAAATAACATACAAAAGGAATTAGAAAAATCTTAATCAATAACTAATAATATAACTTATAAAAACACTGGAAATTTAATAAATGATATAAATCCATTTGAAAGAATGTATGTAACAGAAGGTCTAGATTGTGATAAAAACATTGAGCAAACTGGAAAGAAATATAAAAAAACAGATAAAAGAATAGATAAGTAAACATCAAATATACCATTTATAAGCTGTCCTAGTCACACATTCCATTAAAAATAATCATATTTATACTGCAATAGGAAATGTGTAATTTATAAAGAAAAGTATAAAAAAGCCCAACAAATGCCAATCTGAGTACAGTTATAATAATATAGTCAAGGAGCAGATACAAACCAAAACAAAAAAATTATATATTGTTTAGCTCTGCAGTCAAATTTAACCATGCAACAAATAATGCAGTAAACAATTTAAAAAATGTAATGTAGTAAAATAAAAAAAAGTAATTTTAGAATAACCAAAACCAATCTAAATTTTGACATTTTTTATACAAAAAATATAATTTTTTGTCTAAAAATTAATTAAAATTTTAATTCAAATTTTAAATATTTCAATTTACTAATCATTAATAATGTGTCTCCAACCCAAACAGGTGTCATTTGTAATTAGAGATGAAGTGGAAAAACAGCACAGGGCTGGAGTCAACTCCTTGCAATATGATGCAGCAATGCATCGTCTCTACTCTGCAGGAAGAGACAGCATTATTCGCACATGGAATTGCAAGAATCCTAAAGAACCATACATTCAGTCAATGGAACACCACACTGATTGGGTTAATGACATTGTTTTATGTTGTGGGGGCAAAAATTGTAAGTTAGTTGAAAGAAAAGATTCTTATAAATTATTTTGTACCTTTAAAAAATGGTGTAAGCTGGTAATGTTATTTGTTTTACGATGTTCTCTTTACAGTAAAATAATTGTTTTGTATACAGTAATACCCCGTACTTTCGCGATAGGTGGGACCGAACGATAGTCATGTTAGTCGAATTCGCGTAAGTCGGGGTATAATTTTACATACAATCATATAGAAATCATGTTTAATTGGGACCAAAGACTAAATACAATTTAGAAGAAAAATGTGTTTGTATTAAAATCTTAACTACATAATACAATAAAAAATTATATTATATTGCAAAGAAGTAAGTAAAAAGAATTATTTTGACATAGAAGGCTTCATAAAATTTAATAAATTCGATTGAAGAGTGAAGATTTTTCTTCTCATGCAGAATTTCCTCGTAACTCGCTAATTTTTTTGTCAAGTGGCAGAAATTCGCTCATCATTGGAGTCTATGTTTCCAAAATTTATAAGCCGTACTCAATTAAACTAAGTTCTTTTGTCAAATATCTAACCATCATTTCATCTTCCACATCAACTGGGTCTAAAAAATCTTCGTTTTTAAGGTCTTGCTCTTGCTCATACATTTCTATGAGTTCATCAAATAATTGTCAGCTCCTGGTTGTGTAAATCCACCAATTCTTGAACGTCATCATTATCCACTTCTAAATTTAGTTGTTTGGCAAAACCTACAACTTCTTAAATCACATTAGTAATTTCATCTGACTCTAGCACTAATTCCGCTTGAGTTTCAGTGGCGAACAAAACAGACACACTTTTTCCAAACTCCATTCAAAGTTTTTTTATGAAATTTCATCCCAAGATTGTCCAATTATTCTCAAAGCATCTAAAACATTGAATTGTTTAAAAAAATATTCAACAGAGAGCTCGTCCCATCTCACAGATTCATGCAGATGCGCAAATGATCTTCTTGTGTAATAAGCTTTAAATGTTTTGATGACTCCCTGATCCATCGGTTGAAGTAAATTATTTCTGTTTGGTGGCAAAAATATTGCTTTCACACGTGTGTCAAAATTAGTTAAAGTAGTAGGAGAGTGGCCAGGTGCATTGCAATTAATGGTACTTTAAAAGGAATTTGTTTAGACCAACAATAACGTTGTGGTGTGAAATTATGACCAAATCAATCCTCAAAAAGAGAATCTGTCATCCAAACCTTCCGATTCGACTTCCAAATCACGGGCAAGCTAGCTTTAGAAATATTTTTTAATGCCCTTGGATTTTCTGAGCGATAGGCTATGAGAGATGTCAACTTACAGTCACCAGCTGTATTTGTGTCAACCATCACTATCAATCGGTCTTTGACGGCCTTAAAACCTTAAAACATTTTCTCTTCTTGCACTATAAAAGTTATCTTAGGCATTTTCTTCCAGAACAGGCCAGTTTCTGCTTAACTCGGACAGCATGATTTAAAACCATGTAACTTGGGAATAGCGTAAGACGGGATAGTGTAAGTCGAGGTAATCCTGTATTTGAAATTTTGAATGAGTTTTTAATTATAAATCAAGTTGTGTGACAACCTCTGTAATGGATACAATTATAGTTCTGTTTTGTAAGGGATAAAAGGAAAGAGTGTTTTGTAAATGTGCAAACCTATATTCATATGTTAACAATGAATAATTAAGAAATAGATCATAATTTACAGTACAATATATGAAAAGCTGCTTTCTATTCTTTACTACTTTTATGAAGGCTAAGTACGGCAGGCCTCTGAGTAGGACGCCCTACTAGATTGTATAATTCATACATGGTTATACTCATCACTTGATTACCTTGGTTTCAATGTTGATTTAATCTAATTCTAGCTGTTTAACCTTAACTGAAAACTCTGGTCTTTTATCTATCTTGAGATTTAATTTTAAAGTGTCCATAAATCTGGAGTGATCTCCAGTTGTTGTTGATATGTGGGTGAGTTTCCTGTTCTTAAAAAAATTGTTATAAATTTTAATTGTTAATTATTATTTATCAATAACTAATTTTAGAGTTATTTAATTGTTACTTTCAGCCCTCAAATTTGACAGAAAAGACAGTAAAATAATATTTTCAAAGGGTCTCGCAGATAAATTGAAAGGCAATTATGTAAGTTACCATTAGTTTATAATTTAACAAAGAGTTTCTGAACAAATTTTGAATAGCGAAAAATTGCTAAAAAATACCAACTTATGTTGAATAAAATGTTCTTCACAGATGTAGTTGAAGACGTCTGGTGTGCACACCACTTTTCCACCAGAACTGGTCACTAAAAATACTTAAATTGGATAAGTTTAAAGTTCACTAAAAAAATAAATTATTCAAAAGTGTAACTAACAAAAGTTTCACTAAATATGGGCTGACACTTGTGGTTGAATAACGCTTAATGAGAAAATAACGAGAAATGTAACTTTGATTGTTAGGTAAATTTGATAAAATAAATAACTTTTTGTTTAGGAACAGGAAAGTCTATTTCTACAAATTATTGCCATAAGCCAACAAATAGCATCTTCAGGAAGACAAAAACCTTACTACACTTTGTTAGTTAGTGTATATATTTTTTTTAAAAGTATAAGTACATCCTAAAATTAAAGTTAGTATTTACTGATTAATTATGTTCCAAATATTTATAATTTTGTAGAACTTGAAGATTATTTGTCTTTCCCCAGGTATGTTTGGTTCAACTTTGATACACATTGGCTGCAGAGAGGTTGAATACAAAGTATACAGAAACAAGTGCAGAATGTGGCCAAGACAGTTTTATATTTGCCTTTGTGGCATTTTCAGTATCAGTAGTGATTCCAGAAAACACACTCTTATATTTTGTCTACACCAATTCTCAGAACTTCTGGCCCAGTGGTTAATTGAAGTATATTTATTTACAGCTGTACTAGCAATGGTAGATATCATGTCCTAAAAATAAGTTATATTGATTTTTTTTGTGGTTAATATTATTTGAGCAGAATTATTTTCAATTTAATAAACAATATAGACAATTAGATGGTACAGCTATGGGGAATAGCTTATCTTTGTATATTACAAATTTAATTATGAATAGGTTTGAATTAAAAAGAGACCTTCTGTATTTCCCACGTGTATGGATTAGATATGTAAATGACATTTTTGCTGTATTTAATATTGAAGAATGTAAGTTGGAAGATTTTGTGGCCCAATTGAATAGTCAAAATCCGACAGTTAAATTTACTAATGAAATGGAAGTGGAAGACCAGTTAAATTTTGTTGAACATTTTATGTATTAAAGTAGGTTGAAATTTGATTTTTAGTTTATTAGGGAATCCGAAAGACAGCATATCTCCTTTAAGAAAATCGGGAATATATAAATTAAATTGTAACAGTTGTGATAAAGTGTATATAGGCCAGTCTTGGAAAAAAATTGGCCCCAGATTTTAGGATTATATCTCGTATATTAAATATCTTCGACAATAAAAATCAAGGGTAGCTGGACATATAATTGACACAGACCATAATTTAAATAATGTTAATTTAGTTAAAAATGTTAATGATAGAAGATTGTTATATGTTTTTGAAAGTATTTATATACGTAGGAATCATAGTTTAATGAATAATGATAAAGGACAAGAAATCTTACTAGTTAGTGTAACATAGCCTTTTTTATGTTTTTGTTGTCTGGAGCGTTTTTATGCATATTTTGTAAATCTAAATTATTACTCTAATATTGCATGTTTTGTGCAATTATATTTTGGTGAAGTGAATTGTTTTAAGGTTTCACATGTGTTTTAGTGTTATGATTTTTTGGTGTAAATTTGTAAATTTCTGGGGCATCAGTGAGAATTAATTCTTTACGTATTTATGTTCTGTTAGGTAAGTTTTTATTTTCACTAGCATTTGGGTCTAAAGTCAATATAAATACCTTTTGTTTATTTTAGATGTAATTGGGAGTATTAAAAGACAAATATTACTTGCTGACTACTGATCATCTCTCGCTTTGTGAAAATACACTATAGAGGTAGTCAAAGGTACCTTGTTTTTGTTAGGCTTGAATTGATTTCATATTTTTTGATAGATTCAAAAACATTATTTCATATGTTTTGTTTCTTTATCTTATTGCTGTTTATTTCAGTAATATCGGCTAGTTCAGACACAACAGTCAAAGTGTGGAATGCACACAAGGGTTTTTGTATGTCTACGCTGAGAACACATAAAGACTATGTAAGAGCACTCGCCTATGCTCGTGACAGAGAGCAAGTAGCATCAGCTGGTTTGGACAGAGCAATTTTTTTGTGGGATGTCAACACATTAACAGCTCTTACAGCAAGTAACAACACTGTTACAAGTAAGAATATTTTATTTTTTTTGTATGTATGTGTGGTTGTGTGTGTGTGAGAGAGAAAGAGATTGTGGATGTGAGAAGGAAATGGATGAAAGTGAGAGCATGTGGATGGAAGTTGTGATAAATAACTACCAACTGATACTTTTAGGGGAAGGAGAAATCCACAAATATTTACAATAAAATCAGTAGTTAAATGTTTTTTAATCAAATAAAATACTTTATATTTACTCTTTTTTGTTCTAAAACAAAAATGTAGAAATTTGCTATATCAACAATGGCAGGGTGTGAATTATTGTAGGCTATTATAGGTATGCATATGTATAACATTAAATTGTCTTATGAAAATGAATTTGTGTGTTCTTACATTTTTTGAACATAATTCAATTCCACAAGTGAACCAGTCCTATAATTATCTTTTAATGTGTAGTAAAATTGTTTCGACAATTGGCAATTATTCTATTACAGTTGACAAATTACAATTAAGTTATAATAATTCTATGTCTGAACATTCAAACAAATCTGTGTTTTTGTTTGTAAACAAAGATTTGTGAAGTTATAATGTAAGGAAATTTAACCCTTACAGCTCATTTAATGGCAAATGTTACATGTCCACACACTATAACAGGATATCTCGAAAAATAATATTTAGGCATTTGTGATTGTGATAGTTCATGATGTCCTTGCTAATCGCTCTGAAATACAGTTCAGGTGTAATTGAACAAATGGTGTCAAGATGTTATAGTTTTGATTTGTTGAGATTAACCAATCTGTTATCAGAAGCCTTTTGTTTTGTTCTAGTCAAACTTATTACAACATTTCTTTTAGCTAACTTTATGACACTAGTTGCTCAGTGAATCTTTGTTTCTGAATTTGGTGTTGTTATATGTTTGTTTAATGGTTTTATTATGCTTTAGTTGATTGTCTGAAGAGAGGACAAGGAAAACAAATGTTTTTGCAAAACAGGTGTTATCACACCAACATGATTTCAGATTCTTCATACTCAGGACAAATTATAATAATTTAGAATGTAAACTGTCAACAATACCCCAACAGTTTGTCTTTTAGTTTGATAACTTTTAAAAAATTCAAATTTTCCTGCAAGCTTTGAGAAAAATATAAAATTATTGCCGTGTTAAATTGCATTGACAAAGAATTTTGATAGATATTTTATTTGTTACAAACTGATTTAAAGCTTGTAAAATCATTGGTTTTATGCTATAGATTGCAAGACATATATATAAATATATGAAGCTAATATATTACTATTGTTAGTAATTCAACAAGTGACCGAAAGGTGCCTCATCACACAAGGTAAAATCATTGTACTTAATGGTGGATAAAATTATTTACAATAGTAATATATTAACTTCATAAAGGCAGTGCAACGGAAAAACAATGGATAACGTAATATATATACATACTATTTATGAATTGTTTACTTCTAGAATGCCACTTAGTCGCGTATTGTTAATTAAGGTTTGCTTTTATTTCTGAAAAATTACAATATTTTGAAATTTAATGGTTCTGTTTAGTACCATCAGAGGTTAATAAAGAGCAATACAAGTTAGTTATAAAAGTTCTGGAACTACTTTGATATCATGCCATGTCATCATCCCTCAATGTGAGACTAAAAAAAACTTTTTATTTAATGACTCATATTTGGACCTTGGATTTACTTACACAGACAGTAAGAATAACCAAATTAATTTTGTATAAAGTTTAACAAAATGTTAAATAATAGTTATTTATTATCTGCAAAATTTAGATATCTGGAAACAAACCAGATTAACATGTTTGCTACCCTGGCCATATTGTGATACTGTCCTTAGAAACTAAAAAATCATTATTAAATTTTTACTTACTAAATAATTGTTTATTTTAAAATGTTGTCCTTAATGAGGTTCATAATAACTTTTAACGTCATTTTGTGCCCTTAATGAGGTTCATAAAAACTTTTAACGTCATTTTGTGTGACCTTTTGCAGGTGATCAACATCTCACACTTTGCAACAAGAAATGACACTAAAACTTTTTAAGTAACATTTTAATTCCATAAAAATGTGATAAAATGTCATGCAAAACTAATAAATATGTTTAAAACCAGGTAAAGAAACAAACATCATTAAAGAATAAATAACTTTTTTTTTTCAAATATCAGATTTACTATGTTATATATGTTTATTAATTCTCCCTCAAGAAATATTAAAAGCAATACCTGTTACTAATTTATGTACCTTTTAATTAAACTATTTTAAATATAACATTTCAGCATCATCTTTAAATGGCAGTAAGAACTCCATATACAGTCTAGCGATGAATCCGCCAGGCACAGTGATTGTCAGTGGCAGCACAGAGAAAGTTTTGCGGGTTTGGGACCCTCGTTCATGTAACAAACAAATGAAACTTATTGGTCAGTATATAAGCATACATTTTCAAACATATTTTTATAAATATGACATATTTTTTAAATAAAGTAAAATTTGAAATTCTTAATATACACATCTTCACTTCTATTAGGAATATTTGTATACGTTTGAGTACATTTTTCTACCATTTCCAACATTAAAATATTTTTAAAAAAATAATAATTAACAATAACAACATCAAAAAAAAGTAGGGAGACTGATGTTCTTCGGTAGATTTTTTGCATAATGATTTTTGTAAGCCATATGAATGCTTTAATTTTTTTGTTGCAAAGCGGGGTGTAACTTGCAAGATATGGGAACTTCAGATAAAAGAAATATTCATGGCATTAAAAAATATTTTAATCACTGTTAAATCAATGTAAATAACAAAAAAGACAAAATTTCTATTTTAATGAACATTTTATAATCTTAGAAAAAAAAATTGAATGATAGAAAACCTGGAAAAAGAAAATTTTATTTTGATAAAATTTTAATCATAGAAAGAAAAATTGAACAGTAAAGAAAAAATGAAGAAGGGAACATTTAATTTTGATGAACATTATATTTATATAAAATGAAATTAAACGTTTGGAAGTTTTTTGTCCTTTCAGTCCTAGAACCTGAAGTTTGTGGCATCAGCACAGCAACATCAGTGATGTCAACAGATGCTGTCAGGCACTGAAAGAAATTGAAACTTGTTACCTCCACAGTGTCTTAGGTAGCTGACCTCAAACTCTTGCAGTCTAAGCTTTGATAGCATGCAACCCACATAATACACTATGGATTTCTTGCCAGCTAACTTGATAAGAAGATAGTCATCAATTTTCAGATTATTGGCATAGGGAGGCTGGAGTTCATCATTAGTGTCGTCATCAATACCAGCCATTAATGTTTCCTCAAGTGTTATTCCCTCTAGATCCCTCTCATTTTGACACAAAGATTCGTCCACGTCTTCTTCGTCAGTGCTGTCAAATTCCAATACCTTTGAAACTTTGTTCTTTTTAGTCAAACCTTATCTGTTGTTGCTCTTTGGAATTCTTATTCTTGGCTCCTTTTTCCTTCTGAATTTTTTTTTACTGGTGTGTCATTGAGGATTCTGGTTTTTCCAACCCTTCTGTTCATTTGTTTCCTAGGTGTTGCAGTAGGGTAAGGCTGTAATTCTTCAGGGGTCATTTGTTTGGAGGTTGAAAGTTTAGATAGCGGAGATTTTGATGGTGTAACATTAATGTCGTCATTGTTTGATTGATTAGTTTGGTTCAAGAGAGTGTATTTTCTGATATGTCTCTCACAAGACTAGACATTTGTGATTCCTAAGGGATATATATCGATTGTCGAAAATTACAGCATAAATAAAGAAAGGTATTTACTATCCCACTGACTTTCTGGCAGACATCTTAACATAATAGAATGATTCATCGGATATGGGAGGTCCGGAAATGACAGGTTTTACAGTATTACCTAATAGTGGGTAGTTGTACCTATATGCACAAAAACACTTTGGTATATAATATTTTAACAAATACAGTTAAAGAACAACAAGGTAAATTTTGTTCAATTTCACAGCTAAATTGCAGCTGAATTTGATTAAGTTTTTTATTTTGTTTCATGGTAAACTAACTAGTTGCAATGAGGTCTTGTACCTTAGAATGGAGTTTGAATCTGTTCCAAGGTACAAGACCCCATTCGTTTCAAAGTACATTATGCAGTTCCATTTTGAAAACACAATGTTAACTCCTCATGGGTGCTAATTGAGATTATTGTGAGCTGATTACAATATTTAGTAAGGTTTTATGGTGGTTGGATAAGAAAATAGTCAACTTACCTTGAAAATCTGAGATGCCAGATAAAAAACAACAACACTGAAAAAAATTACTTTTTGGGTCCGATTATTAAATCACTGAGAACGAAACTCACTAGGAGGTTGAAACTATACTGACTCATCACCACACTGTTTGTGTACATGTGACTGTGAAAACATTTGAAAGAGGACAACACGCGTTGGGGTTGTTTTAAATGTTTCAAGGTTCATTATGCCCAAGACACAACAGTATCTCAACATAATTTTATTCAAAATGACATCACTACGCTAAAAGATAACCCAACAATAAAATACAACATCCAAATTAAAGAAACAATCAACAACACAAAATTCAAAATTCCAGACTACACCGAAATACACTTGAAACAAATTAAATCAGTAGCTCCCAACTAAATGTCTTGCACAAACTATACAAAACAGACATAACTATTAATTAACTTCACAAGCTCCCCTTCTCATTTCCTAGTTAAATTTCTGGATAGAACCATCCAAAACTACATAGAATTCAATAATCATTGTTCCATAAAAAATAGCCTAAATTTATTCGACAAAATAAAAAAATGTAAATATTCCACACGACTTGACTTTAGTCTCCTTTTGTATATTAAAACCTATACACCAACATCCCCATTCCAGAAACCACGAACATCCTCAAAACATGATTATAGACACAAATACACCACAAACACACATTGACAAAATCATTTAACCTAATAAAATTAATCACATCACAAAATTACTCTACCTACAAACACTTTCTACACCAAAGAAGATGGCCTACCGGGATTCCCTGCCATCTTGGCAGAAATTTTCGTACACAATATTGAATAAAACCATATTTTACGTAACAATAAATACTCAGATAACATCATTTACTGGTATAGGTACGTTAATGACATTATCACACTACACAAAGGGAATAAATGCCAAGTACACATATTTTTAAAACATCTTAATTCCATACACCCAAAAACTAAATACACCATGGAAACAGAACAAAACAACTCTCTTAATTTCTTGGACCTTACAATCACATGTTCAGAACAAACACATATATAAGTTCAACATATACAAAAAACCCACCAACACCAATACTACTATTCACAACTCTTCAAACCACCCACACCAACATAAACTAACTGCTTATAACACTATGATATATCACCTATTAAAAACTCTGTTAGACAAAGAAGAACATTACCAAGAATTAAACATCATGAAACATATAGCACAAACCAATGAATACAACACAACAATGATCGACAAACAATATAACAGCCAAAAAATAATCTCAACCCAACTACAAATACACAACATGACAAACGCATAAAATACTTAATACCATTTAGGTCACCCAATTCTCATAAGCTAATCAATACATCGAAATCTTGTTGCTGTTCATGATGAGCTGGTTGTAAATTACAAATTACACTTTTGCTATTACTTGCGACCAGACATTTGTTAACTAAAAGTTTTTAATTGTTAACTTATATTTGGAGGAAACGTTTTCGTCTTATGACTTCTTCAGCCTCGTATTTTTGCCGCTCGTATACAGCAGCATTCCTAGCGGCAAAAATACGAGGCTGAAGAAGTCGTAAGACGAAAACGTTTCCTCCAAGTGTAAGTTAACAATTAACAACTTTTAGTTAACAAATGTCTGGTCGCAAGTAATAGCAAAAGTGTAATTTGTAATCAATACACTTCATAAATACAATTACAGAATAGCCTATTCTACACACAACACCCTCCTCAAACAATTTAAATTCAACAACATGATCAGTTACATACACAACTCTACTGGTGTTTAGAAACTAACTTGCAGTTTGTCCCCCAGTTTTTATATAGGCCAGACAGGGAGGCCACAACAAAAACACCCAATCAAACTTCGACGAACATTTCATATCCACAAACCATAACTACACAAACATAACATCTAACCTAAAAATTCTTCACAAGCAAAATATAAATAACCAAAGATACACAACTGAACAATATTAGATATAAAAATATTTCAAACTACATCCTATATAGATACTCAGTGCCCAATTACATTATAACTCATATATACTTTTTGACATCATAATCCCCAATACTCACCAAAATACCCCTACATCACCACCCTAATAATCCACCTCTACCCTAATCTAAAAAAAACATGAGGTCAGTTACAGCCTGAGTTGACAATGGGACACATCTCCCGAACAGCCGTTCTCAACATTTATAAAAGTAAGTGCTACTATAGCCAAGTGTAACATATTTACAAGTGTATTTAGTTTAAAATATTTTTCTTTCTTGATGCATTTTAGATTAACTTAATTCCCAAAACTTCAAAGAGTATTATTTAAAGATTTGAGAATAGAGGTAAACCGAAACAGGTTAACAGTGAAAAGACATATATTAATGTCAGCAAAGACAGAAAAATGTACTCAAATGTAAAATACCCTCCTTTTTTTTTCTAATTGCAATTATTATTAGTTGGAACATACAGCTATATAGATTCTATTTATAATTTTTAATATTTTTAATTTCCTATAAATGCTATAGATTCCTTTTTTTTAATAGAAAAATTAAAGAATTGTATAGTATGACTCATTTGCTAGGTTTATGAGATACCCTTTCAATAGAATGATTAAATCTTTACAGGCCTTTTTTACTGTATATCCAGGATCAAACAGAATTAAATATAATAAAGTAGGCAAAAATATTGTGGTTCAAACTGTATGTGTGATATCTGACACAAAGTCAATAATTTTATGAAAGAAAAGAGCAAATCATATATAATAGTTAAGAAAGGATTTTTATTAGGTCTCATTTGTTATAAAAAGGAAAAAAATAATGGAAGGAGAAAGAAATAGATAAATTTGTTTTTGTAACATGAACCTTTTGAAGTAATAAAAAGTAAAAATTTTTACACCTAAATGCCTCTTGTTTACATAAAGTATATTTTTCTGGTCTGTTTTATCTAGTATGACCGCATATTATAAAAGTCTTTGAAAGCGAGTTTCTCAAGCTATGAGTTTGAGAATTTTTTTTGGTAAAATATATACCAACTACAAATACGCCAATCACGCTCTATGTACTCTTCTACATTAAGCTCTAAAGAATCAATAATTCAAATTTGATTGTGAATTTAGTATTCTTGTTTAAATTATTAAATTTTGTCAGTACCGATATATGACATCACTATGGCATTGGTATATACAGCCCAATCCTGGTAGTCCAAAACTCCCACTAATCCGAAACAGTTTTTGAAAATTTTAAAACGAGAAATAAATAAATGGCTATAAGAGAGGCTCAAAGAAGAAAGGCTACATTATTTTGTTTACTTTGGGATGACCTCAGTCTATCGGTCCTTTTTGATTAGTCAGCCTATAACAGTTCAGTATCAACGTTTACGGCAAGCAGATGGCAGAATCGTGTTGTCATCGAAGTGTGTTAAACTTTATTTTTCATAATGGCCTCTTCTTCTCTTAAAAGGAAAAAACCTTCACTGTAGTTAAAAAATTAAAGGGAGGTATCAAGATCGGAAATTCAACAATCGGTGACATAAAGAAAAACAAAGACAAAATTTTGTCGGTTGTGTCTTTTACGGAGCAAGGTAGCAGTGCACGGAAAACAGTAAAAATTAGTGAATACATTTTGGTAGAAACTGCTCTATACACAAGGTTTCTGCAAAAACAACCCTATATCTGGCCATTTATTGCAGGAAAATGCAAGATTATTTTTTTTCTGAACTCTATTCGAACAAGAAAGAGTTTTAAAGCCAGTGATCATTGGCGTGACAATTTAAAAAAAGACATGGAATTTGGTGCCTTTCTATCACAGGAGAAAAATTGTCTAATATTCCTGATGTTATAAAAACATACATGTTTCAATTGATAAGTGTTTACTTTCAGTTAATTACTGTCCTGTGCTGTAGTTAACTAACTCTACTCTTATCATTAGCCTATACATACTTTATAATACCATATAGCATATATGTAGCCATACTTACATCGTAGGTATACATAGTGTGCCCACATTCCGGTAATCTGAAATGGTTGTACATTTATTATTTCAGATCACTGGGGTTGGAATGTACATTTTATAAAATTGAAATATAATGTGAAGTGCCTTTGAGGGGGACCCCATAATGTCGAAACAGGAGGTTAAGTTATGGTTTTCTCCTTGTATCTCTGAATGGCAGACTATCTGTGAATGAAGGTAGATGCTTGCATATACACATTGGTGTCTTTAAGTTTCTATAAAATTAATTTCATTGTTTGAGTCAAATAAAGTGTTGTCACTTTTGACTATTTACCTATATTGCCACTCTAGAGTTTTTTTATCCATCGTAGGTGACATGATATCATTCAAATCTGGCTTTTGGGTAAAGTCCTGGCTTATATGGGCAATTACTACTTATCAGAGTTGCCTGTTTTTGCACTAATTCATTTTTCTTTTCACCGGTTTGACATTATATTGACCAGTTGCCTCCCACCGACAAACTATCCCTTCCCTACAAAATTTGTTTAGCAGGTGTATGGACAAGGGTTTCTCGAAATAGATTTTAATATTTGCATCAAGGAACTAAGTAATGTTATTTTTCTTTTAATATTTAGTCGTCTTGACTCTTGTTAATATGTTATTGTCTCCATGCTTCAGATAAGCATGCCCAACATGTGTACTGCAACGTCCCTCCTCTCTCTCTATTTATTTTTATTATTAATTTTATTAATTTATTTTACGCGCCTGCTCATCTCCGTTCCGCTCTCGTGCTCGTGTAGCCTCTTCTTTCAAATGCCTTGTGTTCACCTGTCGTAAGGCAAGCCACTTCCCGCTGATTCCTACCTTACAATTTGTATGACCCCCCCCCCCCAAATTGGTTAACAATGTTTTGTCGGGTCTTTTAATAGTCATACTCGTCAGTAAAGTAGTCAGCTGGAAAGAACAATATTAGCATGAACACACAACAATTCAAATGCTCTTACCATTTTAGAAGATCTGCAAACACAGCAAGGAGACGTGCAAAATATGATCATGTTTAAGTTCTTTTTGAAGGCTCCTGTGTTCTTTAAACATGATCTGTCAGTAGACCACGTCTCTGGACTTTATTATAAAAAACCAACTAATTTTCAGAATAGCTCAATAATTTTAAAATAAATCTGTCCTCGGGAGAGAACTCGTTTGGAGTAACATTAGGCTCTGAATTATATATGATTTATTAATTCATGAAATTTAATTAATTTTGTAATTTGATTTAACAATCATTATTTATTAGTTGGAAAAACTAGAAATTTTATTGGTTGTTCAACACAGGATAAATTTAAATACCAAAAGTTTTCATAATTCATTTAATTACTGTTTCAAACTAAAAAATAAATTTATCATCAACTAAAATACAATAGAATCTCTCGTTACTATTTCTTTGTCTTTCTTATATAATCACAAATAATTTTTTAAACTTTTCTTATACTTGACATATTTAGTTACTAAATCTTATATAGAATCAAATTACATTTACTTCTTTAAACAAAAAAGCTTTCCTAGTCTAACATAATAAAAATTTTCATCCTTTAATTTTACGATTGAATTGGTAAATTACAATTTTTATATCAAATAATTTTAAACTTTGTATAAGTCTATATATTTTGTCTTTCTGAAAATGATTGACTTATGGCCAAAACCATTTTGTGAATCTAAATTTAATATTTATTCCTAAAGCATTTTTATCATACAAATTATTTTTACTGCATTTAAAATTTATTTAAAAATTCTACTGAGAGTAAAGTCGTTTAATTTTTATTTTATTGAAACTTTTGAATTTAATATTTTTAACTGACTAAATTTGACGTTATTGTAATAGAGAAAATGACTTGCCAAGAATTTCACTGCCAATCCTAGATTACTCTCGTCTAGATTCCAAGTCCCTGGGCAATGGAAGTAACCATCCCTGGTAAGTCGATGTAAGTCCTTCTAAATTCTCCTCTGATCTTCACGTCCCGGAGGCTGAGTCCGAAGCCCTCGTTCGTGGATCGAATTAGACGGTAGAAACGTGGTGGTATGAATCCATCTGGCCCTTGGTGTTGTTCTAGGCGCGTTCCAGCATTACCACCGACAGCACCGAATAGGAATTAAAAATTTTTTACAGACTGCTTTACAAGCTCTCCTGTTCCTGTATTTATTGCGGCGATGTAACTCTTCCCCCCCCCCCCCGCTCTTAGCTCGTCGCTATCTCAGTGCATTTTTCTTGTACAGGCGAGTTGGACTAAGTATTCGATTAAACCTACAATATTCTGTTATCGGTTTTGGAACACTGAAAAATGTCTATTTCTTTAAAATGGCCGTAACTTTTTTGTTATTCAAGTTTTTTAGATTTGGTTTTCACTATTGTTTTTTTTTTAAATTTTGCTGGTCATTTTAAAATGTTAGTGATTGTTGTATGTGGTCTAGTTCTCAAGTTAGCATTTTTCGGCACTTAGAAATATTTACAGCACTCCCGTTTTGTCAAATTTAGTTAGTTATTACAATTTTCTTTTATTTTAATTTGTTGTTTGTTTTAATAATATTTATTCAAGAATTTACTAGCTTCTTCACTCTTTACAATGTTTAATTATACACTAAATTAAATCCTTATTATTTAATTTTTGAATTTGTTATTCAAATTTTTGAAATTATCAATTTATTAACTTGAGTGGTCATTCTGACCGTTTCAGTACTCGTGTCTGAGGAATTATTTTTGCCTCTTGAAACTCACCACAATGAAAGATATTTATGTCCGTCCTAATGTGTTCTTGGAATGGCAGGACACATAAAGTAGGTTTTCTATTGCTTTCCTAACGTTTATAATTAACTTGTTAGCTGGCCATTTAGGTCAACCTCTTACTCTTACCTTTTATCACTTTATTATTTAGTTGCGTGATAGACACTGCAGTGACTCTAGATCTAGGCTCTTGTACTACCATAAGCAGCATTTTATTTATTCATTTTTACATATTTATTGTTATTATTTTACTTATTTTAATCCACAATTCTTTTTTAATTATAATGATTACAAATAATTAATTATAAAATAATAAATTAGTTCAACAGAATTCATTTGCCACGACCACTGAATTTGATTCCATTAGGTTGAGCGAAACACTAACAATTTAATCCTCAATGAGTTGAGATTTTTCCCAAGCCTATCTTCCTTTTACGATGGTGTAAATTTAGTTTTGATTGCCTCATTTTTTGACTTCCTTCAGTCTTTGGTTAAGAGTGTTTCATAATCTTGTTAGAGTCTGTAAAAGATATTCTGTCTTTAGCCATGATGATAGTCCAAAGGGTATTTTATGCCATTCCATATACTCATGTGTACTGTCATTCACAGAAGACACACTACTTAAACACAAATGGATGGTAATCTGTAATATCATCTTCTGTATTAGCCAATCCTGATATTATAAACTGAATTTCATTCATTATAAATCATTTCACATTATGTTAAGTTTATAAAGTATGTGGTAATCCATAAATCCATAGTAATGTTCTCATATATCAGCATTGAACAAAATAAATCATATACAATGCAATACTAAATTCACAATCGAATTTGAATAATTGATTGCTTAGAGCTCATGTTTTGATATACAGACATTAATTTTGAAAATTTAGAATAAAGTATTGCAACGGGCCCTGCTCACATCTACTACATAGTCTCTTGTTCTTTTTTTGTTACCACTTACAAATTATTTATGTTACTTTATATCCTGGTAAGAACGCTAAAAGCTCTTTATACGGCATTCTGTCATCTGGAACGTTCCTTTAAATCAACAAATTTTCAAAACAAAAATCAGTACAATACCATTCTTTGTTGATCGGAAATACAGTTTTATTGAATAACTGTCATCGCTTATCAGGCAGTCAGGCATCCATTGATTATTTTAAAAATCATTAAAACATTATAAAATTATTAGTCTTTGTATAGTTAAGTGTATTGGTGCATGTTTTATTTTAATGTTGTATTGTATAAATTTTTTAGTGATAATTTTCTTTCCTTCAATTATTATCTTATAAATTTTGTGTGCTTTTTTGATATGTGGTTTTATTAATATGTACGGAAATATAATAAGTGGATAAAAACAAAAATGGACGGTAAGATTTCAACAGTACATTTAATTTTCCTTGTTAGGTAGCATAACATTATGAACTGTACATAGGGTATATAGGTTAGGTTCTATTATCCGGAAATTTTCGAAGGTGCTGTATATTAGAGCTCTTACTGTATAAGTTAATTTATTTTTATGAATTTATTTTGGTGGGTTTGTGACCCTAATTCTAACTCCTGGATCTATCTTCTCATTTTCTGCTATTTTGGAACAGCTCCCTTGATGCCTTTGACATCCAAGACATTTTATTCTTGACGCTCTTAACTATTTATATTTCTTCTGCGTTGTCCATACATATATATTACTTTTGTAATTTCCCTAATACTTACCGGTACGGATTGGCCGATACCTAAAATTTTTCATTCTGATTTAGATTCTAAAATTTTTCTTCCTATTCTCGATTCTTTTAAGTTATATAAGCCTACATGATACTGTCTAATAATGAATTTAGCTACCATCTTGGTCATATGGCGAAGCCTTTTAAAAGCTCCGTTTTAATGTTCCAGTTTATTTAAAATTACAAATGTGTATTTCAGTTCCCAATTACAATATAACTTCAGTAATAAATATTTCACTTTGTATAACTGGAGAAATTGGAACTACTTTTTCTTTGTGTTTTGCTTTGACATTTATGAAGCAGTGGTGGAGTAGTGGAGACCAGAGATGGAGAGAGAGATAGAGAGAAAGTGTCGAGCCCAACCGAGTAAGAGTGAGACAGCAGAGCGAGATGAGCTGTGACAAACAAATAGACTAGAAATGTTTCCAGACAACTTTGGGGTTGCATCAATAATATTTTCGCTACCTCAAATCGGCATTTGCTTTATTCGTCTAATTTATTCAACGCATCTAATTCATAAATAAGACATACCCGATAATTAATTATTTTGTCTAATAAATTTCGCTGCACATGTATTTTAACAGCTAAAAAACAAGAATCGGAATTGACTCTTTATTCAGTAAAGAATTGAGTATCGGCGACTACTCGTTACCATTAGAATTGACAATTCCTTGAATCGAGACCCGGAATCGGCCCATCCCTACTTATAGGTCTGATCCTGTAATGGTAATGACCCAAGCTGGGAATTCAATCTAAAAATCGAAACTTGTAATTTCCCCAAACTTAGATCTCTTAAAAAAATTATATTTCGAAATTTGTGAAAAAGCAATTAGCTAAGTAGTTTCCTCATATAGCATAATATTGGGGCGGGGTAGGGGAGTTAATGTTTCAGAGGTGTATTTTCTTGAAAACCTTTTGTTTAAAGTATCTGAGAAATAATAAGTTATTAATTTATGCAAAACTAATAACAGCTTATTGAAAACTAAGCTTTTTTCAAAATTTATCTTTACATACTTTCCCTTGTAGGATTTTCTGAAATCCAGGACTTTTTGGCACTACCATTTAGTGCGGAAAAATGAATCAGCAGAGCTATAGCCCAAAGAAAATTTTTGGTAAAGTCTCGGGGATTTGATGTTTACCCTCCTCACTTTACTTAATTGAACTCTAAATGTAAATACTTTATTTTTCATGACACTTCAGGCTTGATAAAAGAGAAACAAATTAGTTGTCAAAATATTGCACTAATTAAACTTTTTACTCGATACTCATCCAGCTTATCATTTATTCAATAGTTGTCACGAGTGCTCAAATAAACATGAAAAACTAATGTTATATAACACAAGAAAATGAAACAACAGAAAAAAGAAGACATAAAAGGAGAAGAAAAACTTCAATGGAAAACAAAAAATTTAAAGTTAAAAAGAAAAACTTCAAAGAAAAAATGAAATAGGAAGAAAAACTTCAAAGAGAAAAAGAAAACAAGAAGAAAAACTTGAAAAAGAAAAACAGGAGGAAAAACTTTTAATCATAAAAATATGTTTTGCTGATGAAACCCTATATATTTCGGATAAGCGATGTTTAGCGGTAATTGTAAAAAAATACACTGTGTTATCATAATGTTAGTTTTATGATTACGAATAACGTAAGTTCTACAGTCGTCGTAGGCAACACCAGGAGCCGATCTTTATCTTCATGTGATTCAACTTCAAACCATGGACAGTGTTAGATTTTTGGGTCTTTTATTTGATAAAAGACTCTCATGGACCCCACATATGCGTGACTTGAAGATGAGATGCACCAAGAAATTGGATATGCTTAGAGTCCTTAGTGGTACGAATTGGGGAGCAGACAGAACTAGTATGCTTCAATTTTATCGCACAGTAGTTAGATCTCGCATGGATTACGGCTGTCAAGTATATTCATCCGCATGACCTACAGTTCTGAAAACTCTCGATGCAGTCCACCACTCTGTACTTACACTTGCTACTGGTGCGTTTAGAACTAGCCCAATTCCTAGTCTTCTTGTTGAGGCTGGGGAACCTGCCCTTTCAAGATGACGTCAGATGCTACAAATATCTTACAAGTCTAGTCTTTGAAGCAAACCCAATCACTCGGCATTCAAAATAGTCTTCAGCATTCTGGATCAAGGTTACGATACAAGTTAACGTTCAACCGTTCCATTCGGCACACAAACGGTACGAATAATGGATAACTTTGGGTTGCAACTTCCTACTATGTTTGAACGATCAATGTGCTATCTACCTCCATGGATAATAAAAGCACCACACTTCGATTTTTCAATGTTCAGCTACATAAAACATGAATACGCCTGATGTGGTCTACCACCCGGAATTTTTATCAATTTATAAATCTCATCAACACAGTGAAATTATTTTCACTGATGGGTCTAAACTGGACGATGGTATTGGGTGTGTGTTTTATGCCTCTGGATGTACTTACACTTACGGACTGCCCTCAGCTTGCAGAGTTTTCACGGCAGAACTATTTGCCATTTTCAAAGCGTTAACTGTCATTCAATCTTGATCTTCCCACTATCTTTTGTGTTCTAATTCCAAAAGTGCTCTTCAGGATGTTTTCTCTGTTAACCCTTTAGTTGGAGACATTTTGTGTGCTGTACACAGGCTTCAATTGGGGGGTGTGGGAGTAACATTTTGTTGGGTCCCTGGACCTTGCGGAATATTCGGAAACACAAAAAGGATGAAGCGGCGAAGAATACTACAAGTTTGGTGCCCATTACTCAATGAGTTATGGCATCTGATTATGTGTGTTTTGCGAAACATTTATTGCTCACTGCTTCGAATGATGAATGGCATACCGTAATTCAGAATAAGCTGAGGGAAATTAAAGATACCGTCCGTCCATGGTGGTCTTCTATTCGTTCAAACCATAGGGAGGAGAGGTGGTTACACACCTTTGTGTTGGCCACTCTTTTGCAACTCATGGATATTTGATGTGTTGTGAAGATCCACCAATTTGTCAGTACTGTGGTGATACCTTCACTATAAAACATATTTTGGTGGATTGTGTTGGTTTAAGCAATATTCGTGCCCTTTTTAATGTGAAGAACAGTTTAAAAGTGGTGTTGTGGACGATGATTCAGCCATTGACCGAGTCATCGCTTTCTTGCACCACTTAAACATATTTTTTGAAATTTATTATTTAAAAATATGCTACTATATTTTTATATTTATTCATTTGTTTCTTTGTGTTTGTGTTTTGTGTATAGATGTTTATTTATCTAATTTTATTCTTTTGTTATAATGTTATAAATATATATCTATTGTTATATTTATTTATACATTGATATCTTTGTACTTGTGTGTTGTGTATAAATGTTTATTTAACTTTATTATATTTTATTTTCTTGTTAGAGTTATAAATATTTGTCTATTGTTATATTTGTAAATTATTGTTACGTTTTATTTATTGTTATCTGTATACTGTTTTGTTATTTAAAATTGTTATTTTGTTATTTATTTATTGTTGTTTTTGTTTTAGATTATATTGTTAATATATATTTTTATTATTAATTTTAGTTTATTAATATTTTAAAAATTAAATTTTTGTTTAAATTGTTAATGTTTTGAGGAAAAAAATTAATAAAGGCTAATATTTATTGTAATTAATATTAAAATAATGTTTGTAACAAAAACATTTATTAGATGTTTACTGAATACAAATTTTTTTAACAAAGTCAGTTCTTTAAAAAGTATAGAACAGGCCTAAATATGTGTTTCATTTAAAAATTGGATGAAAATTACATAACTTATTATTATCGTTATATTAAATTATTTTTATTAAGCGTCTTTCAAATATTTTTACATTTCTACTGATTTTTTTACAGTTTTTCTTTTAAAAAACCCGTGTGCGACACGTTGTCGACAGCCGCCTGGCAAAAGCATTTCATTATGTGGAGCGGATGTCGACACATTGTTGACATACTATTTTTTTGTGTTAACGACTTGATTGGCTGCCAATTTCGTTTTATATTATTTTTCAATTGGAATAATTCATTCCCAGGGATAAATTCTACGTGCTTTAGACCGGTGAAAATTCTACCTGGCAAGGGTTTCGCCCTTTCACTGTTTTATTGTATTTAACAGTTAGTTCGCCTCTCACTTTCTACCCTTTTTCGTACTTACCGCAATCCTAACAATATTCCATAAAAATGAGGATATTTTACAAATAACAACACCAAATTTAAAATGAAATTATATTGTCTTTTTTATATTCATTTTTGTATGAAAAAAGATATTACAAACTAAGAATTTTAGAAAAAATTGAATTACATGTAAAAACTAATTAACTGTACATAAATAAAACCCAAAGCATACCTAACAACATGTGTATTCATTTTAAAAAATGCATAAATAATGTTATACATACAACTAATACATAATAATTATACAAATATTAATAAAAACTAAAATCAAACCTAAACAAAATAACTAACTAAACTAAAACTTCCTACAAAATACCTTAGTACCCATGAAATTTTTGGGAACATGGTTGTAAACACAACTCCGGATTGTCTTTGCACTGGTTGCAATAATAGGTAGTCTCTACTCTCTTCTTACTTTTCACACAAAGCGCACATCTTTTTCTAATAAGGCGGTTTTGTTTGTTTCTTTTCACTTGAACAGGGACATGAATTGCTGCTTTCGGTTGAGGTGGCGGTGTAGCTAATGGGGTACTGTTTCTATATATTAGAGACCTTATGACGCTATCTCTGAAATCTAATAGAGTAATCTTTGTATTCCCCAGTTGCTGTTTGTGAAGAAGGTATGCGTTCGTTATGGTCACATGGAATAAGTGGATAGCTACCTTCGCATACCACTGGATAGTTTTCCTTTCACAGGGGTAATAACTCATGAGTTGATCTGAGCGATCTACACCCCCCATAGACTCATTATATTTCAAAATTGCCTCTGGCTTTAAGGACATTTTTCCGCTACGTGACTTATGTTCAATCATAGTAGCACCAAACTCAGACGATAAAGCAACCACATCTCGTTTGTCATGCCACTTTAGGACGCACACCCCAGTCATAGAATAAGCAGCTGTCACACTGCCTTTAGCCACTTTCGTATTCACTACTTCTGAAGGATTTCATTTTCTGTTGGCCCGCAGAGTCCCCGTAGAATAGGTATCTTTTTCTAAAAGAAACTCTGACAGTCCAACAGATGAGTAAAAATTGTCCATGTATACCGAATGACCTACTCCGTAAAAGTCATCCAGCAAATATTTGACCACTTTGTCAACATGGCCAGTTCCTCCAACCAAGGGGTCTTTTGCTCCACAATAGAGCTTCATTTTCATAATAAGCGCATTTGGTTGGTTCAATGTATAAAATTTTATTCCAAATTTATGTCTCTTGTTGTGGATGTTTTGGCGAAAATACAATCTGCCACGCCACAACAACATGGGACTCATCCAGGCTTAGTTCCTTGGTAGGATAATAAATTTCCTTCATCCTTTTATGAAAAATATCAAAAAGAGGAGAAACTTTGTATATCGGATGGGATGGAGTAAGGTCGCCAACCTGGGGATTTTTGGAAAAGTGCAAAGCCCTCAAAATTATCATGTATCTATCTCTAGGCATCGCATTTTAAATATTGGAAAATTATATAAATTATTAATTTGCCAATAATGGACTAAACTGGGAGCCTGGATCTGGCCAGTCAAAAATGTAAGGCCCAAAAAATTTTTAAGTCATTTATTGAAATGTCCTTCCATCCTTGAATTCGTGACTTGGGCTTTGTGGTCTGGCTCATCAAAAGTTGGCCCTGGTGATTTGTTTCGGAAACTATGAGATCAAACATTTTATCACAGAAAATTTGAAAAATATAATCAATAGGTTCGTTGAAATCTGGTAGCTGTCGAAAACCGGTATCTCCAGAAAAATTAATTGTAGGTACGTTGGGAGGAGAACTCCATGTGGTCTGATTCTGGGGCAGAGTCGGTATGGGGCTGACAGAGGGGCTGGACAATTGTTTTGGCATTGGAGATGGAGGACCTGGACTAGGCGATCTACATGAAGATGGTGCCTCTGGTACAAGAACAATTCCTCCACTTACGGACCCGGTGCAGCAAGATATTGGCTATGTTGAGAGTTCTAAGTGGTACAAATTGGGGAGCAGACAGAACCTGTATGCTCCGTTTCTATCGCACCATTGTAAGATCGCGCATAGATTACGGCTGTATTGTCTATTCATCTGCTCGACCTACGGTTCTGAAACGCCTGGATTCAATACATCATGCTGGCCTTAGACTTTCTACTGGTGCTTTTAGATCAAGCCCAATCTCCAGCCTTGTAGTTGAAGCTGGAGAACCATCTCTCTCAATGCGACGTCAAATGCTACAAATTTCATATTACACTGGTCTTCGAAGTAAACCTAAATATCCGGCATTCAAAGCAGTTTTTGATAACTACATCGAGGATCGTTACAATGTGCGTCAACGTTCAACTGCTCCCTTCGGAATAAGAATGTTGCGCATTTTTAGCAATCTAAATTTAGAACATCCACCTATATTCAAACGAACATCATGCTACATCCCTCCATGGATAATACAAATGCCAAAATTTGACTTTTCATTGTCCAGGTACCTAAAACACAAAACTCCTGATGTTATTTATAGTTAGGAGATTTTGCAGATTCAACTAAATCACCAACATACTGTGACCATATTCACAGACGGTTCAAAACTGGACAATAGGTTGTGCATTTTATATGGAAGGACAAACCTTCACTTACGGATTGCCCTCAGCCTGTAGCGTTTTTACTGCAGAACTTAATGCAATTTTCCAAGCTCTAAGATCAATTCTGTCTGCAACATCTAAATATCTTTTATGTTCCGATTCCAAAAGTGCTCTCTAGGCTATTCAGGAAATGTGCTCAATACACAGGCTTCAATTACGGGGTGTCGAGTCGAGGTGTCATTTCTCTGGGTGCCTGGTCACTGTGGAATATTTGGAAACACTAAAGCAGATGAGGGTGCAAAATTAGCTAGAAGTATGGTGCCATCGACTCAACGTGTGATGGCATCAGATTTTGTATGCAATGTTAAAACTACACTATTCTCTGTTTGGAATGAAGAATGGCAAAATGTAAATAGAAACAAGCTGAGGGACATCAAAAATACCTTCCGACCATGGAGGACATCTGTTCGTTCGAATTGTAGGGAGGAAGTGGTGGTAACTCGACTTCGCATCGGCCACTCTTTTGTTAACGCATGGATGGTTAATGCGACATGAGGATCCACTACTATGTCAGTTTTGTGGGAGTACCATCACAATTAAGCACATTGTGCTTGATTGTGATGTTGAGAGATTTGTATTTACGTTACGATCTTCGAGGTAGTTTAAAGGTGGTTTTAAGGGACGATGTCACGGCTATCGACCGTGTCATCGCCCTCTTACGTCACCTGAGTCTCTTTAATAATATTTAAATAATGTATAATTTTAGCTTCTTTAGTTTTAGATAGTAACAATTAGTTTTAAACATTTATTTATTTATTTATTTTATTATTATTTAATTTTCCATTAGTTTTATTTATGCAACATTTATTTTAAAATTTTTTAGTTAGGCAATAATAACCTTAATAGGTTTTTCGCCTGAAAAAAAAACCAGTTACGGTTTTGTCCTCCTCTTCCTGCTCTGAAGATGTATCTGCTTCATCCATGTCCCCCTCAATGTCGGAGTTTTGGAGCATTTCCAATAATTCATCCTCAGAGAAGATTTTTCTTTTCACCAGAGCACCCCTCTTCTTAGAGGTTTCTGTCCTAGAAGCATGAGGTGTTGTTTCCCCAGAACGTGGTCCAGCAGGCTGGTTTTCAGGGATCAACGTCCTTTTAGGGACTCTTCCACTCATCTATAATGAATTTTTTTCCGAATTATCTATCTATACCTGGCTATATTATATACAAAGTTGATAAATTTTTTTTTTTTTAATATTTATGTAATTTATTTATGGAAGTAATAGTTCAGATAACTTTATTTGCTAAGTATTGAAATACCTAGGATTAAAAATTTTATTATAATTGGTAGATACGAGTATATTGTTTTATTTACGTAATTACTACTGCAAACAACTTTTATTATTAGGTTTAAAAAGGCCTAGGTATAATTATCATAATAGAAAAAAGTGTATTACTTACATGGGAAACAAATTGGCTGAAAACCACATAAAAATGATTGGACACAACAAAAGCAGCGACAGAGTCGTCAACACAAACGTGGACCTTATGTCTAGGCGGCAGAACGAGAACTGAACCGTTAAAGCAGGCTGGTAAAAGTAGGGAGCCATTTGAATGGAAAGGGATCGTGTCGACCGACGCCGGGTGGTAGAGGGCGCTATTGTCGACAGATAATCGACCGCCGCGCTGGAAGTGTTAAGTAAATAGTTTTACTTATTATTGTTTTAAAAGGTTTTATGATATTTTAGTTACAAAAATAAATTCTACTTTCTACTTGTTTTTAATTTTTCCTTTATTGTAACAACGAGATGACAATTAAAACTTCATTTTTTATGATTATATGTGATTTCCTATTAAATCTCTTAAAATGAAGAACTTTATGTTTATAAAATATATAGTTATACTTTTACTGAATGGCTGAATTTTTTCTTTGGTTTATATACACGAGGTTTATGTTTTTTTTAGGACATGCAGATAATGTAAAGGCGTTGGTTGTAAATAGAGATGGCACACAGTGCTTATCTGGAAGTTCCGATGGTGCAATCAAACTGTGGTCTTTAGGTCAACAGCAGTGTGTTCAAACATTTTGGATACATAAAGAAGGAATTTGGGCTTTATTGGTAATCCAATATGTTCTTACTTTCAGTATAATAATAATACAATGTAATATATTTTAAATTAAATTAATTTATGTATATGGTGCAAAGGTAAATCAAACACTCTGTATTATAAAGGTTCTACTTCTTAAGTGTGTAGTATTCAAAACACATTCGGATTTGAGTTGTTATTTCTGTGAAGAAATCAAATATCTATCAGTTCTACTTGCAATATTGCTAAAGGGATACAGTATATTTTTATGAGAAAATAATAAAATCTTTAAAATTAGTACCCTCTAGTTTTATGAAGTTCAAGTTATACTTTAACCCTTAGCACTCGACTGTCGGGGGAGCCCCGCCAAGCGTATATTGCAGTTTACTCGTATGTCGGGGGTCACCCGACACGATTTTCAAATGCCTATAACTCGTCTGCGGCGAAGCCCACGACATTCAGTCTTTTACCGTTTGGTGCTACACTCTATTGAAAATAATGTGAACTAAGTTGAAAATGCCTAGGAATATGTGAGTCATCACAAAATCTAGTTTCCCGCTATGTTGTAAGCTGCAAGTAGGTTACAGTTTTGCCGGTTATTTGTCTACTTGTAGTTTATCATGACTCCACGTGCAATTAGTGATTCTGAAATTCCTGATCTTTTACTTGATCCTGATTTATTAGAATGTAGTTCAGTTTCATAAACAAAAGAACTAAACCAACAGTTATTTGTGTATATAACCAGTTTATGGATGGTGTAGATTTAGCTGATCACTATAATGAGCCATACAGTTTTACGAGACAAACAAATAAATGGTGGAGGAAAATGTTTTTCTGGCTATTAGATGTAGCTATAGTAAACAGTTTTATTATCTATAATAACAAAAAATAGGAAAGGAGAAAAAATCCTGGTAAACAAAAATGGGTTCGCCAAAACTTGGTGAGGGAACTCCTTGGTGATATCAGGAATAACCAGTGTAGTAAGACGGGTTGGCCATCAACTACTGACAAAGAAGAAATACTGAATGAGAAATTACATTTAATCTTTTCCAATGATAAAAATACTTCTAAGAATTGTGTAGTTTGCAGTAACAGGAAGCTAAAAGGAGGTAGAAGGGAAACAGTTTTTCACTACAAAACATGCGGCAGAAAACCAGGACTTCATCCGGAAGACTGTTTTCAAAGATATCATACTCTGCAAAACTACAAATAAGATAATAAAATCATATACATACAGTATTAGTGAGTAAAAATAGCTTAGTTTACTAAAATCATGTAAGAGAAAACAAAGTTTTCCGTAAACAATAATGCAACCTGCAGGTGAGGAATTTGTCCCAATTTAATTACAAGTGGGGAAGCAAAGCATGTTACAAAAATCTGAGCGCTAAGGGTTAAATACCTGTACAATAAAACCCTATCGGAAAACAAATTTAAATAATTAATTGAAACAAATTAAATCTAGAATTTCATGAAATAAATAATAACCCAATAGAACTAAACTCACTAGAAAAATACCACATTTATAAAAACATACACAACAATTTAATGAATCTACAAACAACATATACAGAAGACATACTATTCAAAAACATTATAAACGAGACTCAAGATGGAAACGTGTATGATGTCAACAAGTACCAACACCATGGACCGAACATCCACACCAGAAAAATTGAGAAAAAGTAATCAGTGATTCGACAATGGTCAAGTGACCGAAAGGCGCCTCATCGCACAAGGTAAAATCATTGGACTTAATGGTGGATAATATACTTGCAATAGTAATATATTAACTTCATAAAGTCAGTGCAACGGAAAAACAATCGATAACGTAAAATATCAAGAATATCTATATATATATATATATATTTATAGGTTAGTTCTAGTAGAGCTTAAAGCTTATTTAGGAATTTTTGGACTTGATAGGAGACTGACAGACTTACCTAAAGGCAATAGTCCAAAACTGCAATCTCTTGGAAATAAGCACATATAAAACACTTAAAACACTATTATTTGAAATATTTCGATCAACATGATCTTCTTCAGTCAAGAAAGAGAAAAACAAAACAAAACCTATATATATATATTTTTAGGTTAGTTTTGGTTGGTAAAGATTATTTAGATTTTTTGGACTAGGAGACTGACAGACTTACCTTGGTAAGAGTCCACTCTGTAGTCTTGAAATAGAAACACATAAAAGCACTTAAACTGTTTAAGTGCTTTTATGTGTTTCTATTTCAAGACTACAGAGTGGACTCTTACCAAGGTAAGTCTGTCAGTCTCCTAGTCCAAAAAATCTATATATATATTAATTATAGACTATAAGGGCTAATAATTGTGCTATGGATAAATATGTTTTGATGTAGATATTAAAGAACAGAATTTCTAAATTTAAATAAATACTTTGCTTATTATGTGGGAAAACAAAACTTTATTTTAATCATTATATGTTTTGGAATATGAAAAGAGAATTTATTAATTGTATGTGATATGGATATGATAAACGAAAATTTGTTAGAAAACATAAGTTAAATAATTATATTTTAAAATGAAACAGAAATTTAATAATTAGGCTTTTCATGGAGCATGACTTATAATTTGGTATTTGTTGCTCTGAGTAGGTATGATAATTTTAATCACAGTTATTGTAACAAGAAAGATAATTTGTTATATGAATTATAATATAAATAATTTCGATGAAACGAAATAATAATAAATTTAGAGTAATCATTCATTATAGCATAGGTAAATAAAGAGGTAATAAATCATCATACATTCTTCTGCTTAAAACGTTTGCAAATGGGTTATGGAAGTAGGCGATAAACTAACATTGTTAATAAAAGTTATAGATTTATTAGGGAAATGAAAGAATACCTTGAAATGTAACCTAAATGAAACTTGTTAGGATGTAAAACAAATTTAGACATTTGTAAAAATTTTGCATTTTTAAAATGTAAAAGCAAATCCAATTGATAATGTGAAATATAAGGGAATACAAAAACCAGTACAATAAAAAAAATTATAATTTACTTTGAAAATTGATATAAAATAAAAAATTGTTATTTTCCAATAAGCACTTAGTTTTCTTTTATATAAAGTATGTTTCATTGGAGTCTAACTGTAAGAACAGTCTTTTAGCCCAAAATGTCTCTCAGCGAATCTTTGACCCTGATTTCTTGAGATACAGGTTTTGGACCAGAGTTTGTATTTGAGGAATAAATCATTACTTTCTTTCGGACAAGGTGTGGTATAACATCAGAGTGGGAGGTTGGAGCTGAGTTGGGCAGAGATGTAAGGAGTTGGTGCTTACAGGTAAGATAAGAGAAGATCTTGAGAATATCAATATGTTATAATTTATTAAAGCTTTGGGACTACATCGTTACTCAGACCCACCTCGAACAGTTCAACCTCAGCGATAGCTCAATATGCCAAAGATGTCACACTGAAGTACAGACCTTCCATCATATATTGCTACTCTGCACAGTGCCAAACCAACATAGAGAAAAGCTGAAATAAAAAACTCTGAGAAGCATAGGGTATAAATAAATCCTGACAAACAGGGATTACTGGGCACTGGCAGTGACTGTTTATTCGGACATCGGGTTGTCAATGCCTCGAGATGCTGTACGTCTGTACCAAGAAGTAAGTTCGTGTGTAATGAAATTATGTACATTAATAAATAAATTCCTAACAAAAAAAACGTAATCTAAAAATCTATACATATACACACACTTTATCCTCAACGCTGTAACAGCATTTACAACTACATGTAATGCATTACCTTGTGTGTTCCGACTTCAAAAGTGTTATAGAGAATATATACTCTCATTGTTCTCATTTGAGTTATTGATATTTTTTCACAAGATGTTACCATGACTGAATTTCTCCCTATATATGCAAAATCCTATGTTTTACTTATTTCAAAACAAAGTTTTTGTGTTTCAGGCTACAGAATTGTTCACACATGTCATTTCTGGTGGGAGGGATCGTAAAGTAATGATGACAGATTTAAAAAGTGGTAATAAACGGCATGTTTTTATTTGCGAAGAAAATGCACCTGTGCTTAAAATGGCTGCTACACCAGATTTTTCAGGCATTTGGGTTGCTACTTCAGAATCTACTATTAATTATTGGGTATGTATAATAATATTCTTCTAAGATGTAATTCAAGCTTTATACACTTGGGTTTCAATACATTTTCATAAAAACTATTATTGTTAATTAAATATATTATATAAACAGAAATTTCATTTACCCTGAAGTCAGAAGTTTAAATATAAACCTAAACAACAAATCATGCTTTCACTTAACATATTCACTTTATAATTTAATCCAACACTTGTAGATTATTCTTTGTAGCAAACTATCTCATGCTAATGCTTGGTCAACTTTGGTCCAAACATTACGTAGTGCATTGTGATGACTTTAGTAATTCATGACTTCATGAAAAAATTAATAGTTTTCTTTTTTAAAACAAATTCATTTCATATTTATTCTTCTAGTTATCTGCATATATTGGAAATTTGTGTCATATGATTTCTTTGTAAATTTTATCTTTTTAAAAGTCTAATAATATAACCATTTTTGCAGAGCTGTTTTGACAAATTAGGTGCAGCTGATTATTGTTGAGTAGCAGTGTGATTTCCCTTCTGAGCATGCCATGCCTTTTGTTTTGAATCCTTTTTAGTGTAGATTTTGAAGGTCTCACAATATCATTTAACATTCATTGACACTTTTAAGCCTATATAAAGAATAAAGCAAAATCTAAAAATAATTTCTTGGTTAGAAAGAGGTAGACAACATAATATAACAAAGTTTGATTTTGGCTTGCTCACATTTTATTTTAAAAAAAACTTAAAATACAAGAAATTATAAAAACTCTTGAAACCAAACAATCTCAAAATCCTATTATAATCACTCGATGAAGATCTTTACACTCTGTTTATGGCCAAGCAATCTGAAATAAAATTTTATTCAGACCCAATCTTAATAAAATTTGAAAGAAATTCAGATATAAGTTAAATTTAAAGGAAGAGTTGCCATACAAATTTTAAAATTTGTCGCAAGACTAGATATTTTGGTAGAGACAAAGCTTGGTGATATAGTTCCTGCAAAAGAATTAATGAGAATAATTGCTGATTTTGTAAAATAGATTAAAAATTGAAGTATAGTACAGTCTCACTAATCCGGACTTGATGGGACCGGACCCTGTCCGGATCAACGAAAGTCCGGATTAGACGGAAAAAGCCAAACAAATGCATGCAATATGTGTTTTAGGCAGGGAAACATATTGAAATTGTAGTTTTAGTGAAATTGAGGCCTAAATATAGCTATACAGTACAGTATTTCATAGCTTATTTAGCAAAAAATCCTGTAATTGTAACAGAAAAGGTATGACATGAATAAATATCAAAGCATCTTTCTCGTTGAATAAATGTATTCACATAAAGTTATTTACACTATACTGTATAAACTCACAAAAAACTCAAACAAAAATGAAACTGAAACAAAAATAAACTTTAAAAAACTTAGTGAAAAAGTCCGTAATGTTCTTTTGTTTTAACTATGAATGACATCGTTTCACAGTACGATCTCGTAGGCGTTTCAAGGTCAGTAGCTCCACAGTTGACGTATCAGTTTGTTTCTCAAAGTAGGTCATCAACCCATCCAGCATTGCAGCCGCCCCATCATGAGTTGGACTGACCGGTTCATCTGTGTAGTCTTCCTCTTCCGATGTCATTTTCTGCGTTTGCAGTGCACACCGCGACGATTGAGCACTTGATAACCAATTTCATTATCACTGATAATCCACTCGGAAATATCAGTCTTTCAACTCGTTGAAAAATCTGAACAAATTCCGCGTCGTCATTAGTAGGTTGACTGTTGGGTTTTTCACTTTCCTGTGGCATTTCAGGCCACAATTTTTTCCAGCTCTTTTGGAGTGCAGACGGTTGAATTTCCTCCCACGATTCTGCAGCCATATAAATGACATCCTTTATAGTCACTTTTTTAAGAATTTCAATAAATTGTGTAGCTGGATCTGCTTCTTGTTGTTACAAAAGCGATAAAATTAACTTTTTCCTATATCGCCGTTTTATCGCCTCTATCACGCCTTGGTCCATCGGCTGAATGAGAGCCGTTAGGAGGAAGAAATTTAACAAAAATGTCACCATGACGCAATTCTTCTTCATTTGGGTGGCATGGGGGATTATCAGTTAGTAAAACTTTTCGAGGGAGTTTTTCCTCTTTTAAAAACTTTTCTGTTGTTGGGAGAAAGTTTTCAAAAAACCAGTCCTTAAAAACTTGACTGTTCATCCACGCCGATTTTTGGAACTTGTATTGGGCCGGTAGAACACTTAAATTTACATTTTTAAAAACCTTAGGCTTTGCGGATTTCCCTATCACCAAAAATGGAAATTTTAGAACGCCAGAAGCATTACTGCAGGGCAGCAAAGTCATACGTTCTTCTTAACTTTATGGCCTTTTGCTACTGAATCTAATTTGGAAGCTAAAGTTTTTTTTTTGGGAACATTTTATAATTTAATCCGGTTTCGTCAGCGTTGAACACCTGACAAGGTTGTAAGTTTTCATCTCTGAGAAACTTGCCAAATTTGTCTTTGAAATTTTCACTGGCATCACTGTCACCTGACAAAATTTCACCACTTATTCCGAGTTGACGGATGGCGTGTCGTTCCTTCCAACGTGACAGCCAACCCACACTGGCAGTAAAATTAGGGCCTCCTTTTAACTTTTCATTCAGTTTCAGCGCGATCGTTTGCAAATTTACACCCGATAATGGAACACCCTGTTCCCGTTGTTGGCAAAACCAAACATACAAAGCATCATCTAGGGTTTCATTTTTTGGTTTTTTTAAAGTGCTTCTGCCGCCTAAACTGTCTTTACTAACCATTTTTGCAAAAAAATCTTCAATTTCCTGTCGCTTTTTTCCAATCAGAAACAGTTTGTTTTCCCACGCTACCTCTTTTGCAATTTTAGTAAGTGATTCACCTCCATCAATACGAAACTAGGCTTGGAGTTTTTGTTCCATTGTCACTGTCACTGACTTATGTTTAGTTGCCATTTTCACTGAACACTGAACGAGACATAAATAAAAAAACACAGATCAATATCGCACTACAATTAAATGACAACTGAGCAGAAATCTTGCGAGAAGCAGTAAAGGTGGCATCCGTCTGACAACACAACTGACCTGACGCCAGACGGATAGACTGTCTATTCGTTTAGTCAGGGTCCTTTATCTTTCCTTTATCCCAAGATGTCTCTGATGTCACGTGCGTTGTAGTGTTGGGATATCTAATGTAAATATAGTTTTTTCAAAGAAGTTTTTCCTACTTTAATAGGCAAAAGAAACAAATAATATGGTAAATTCATATTTTAATGAATAAATTATATTATTTGTCTATTAGAGTAGGAAAACCCCTTTGAAAAATAACAAATATAGACGTATAAAAATAAATATTTTTGTGGACGGCAGACTGATTGTGCATTGTAAAATACTATAACTAAACAAAAATTTTCATTGGATCATCGGAGACCGGATTAGCGAGACTGTACTGTATAAGAAAGAAGGGATATTAACTGACTTTTGTCATAAAAATGTTATACTACAGATCAACTTGTAAATTGTGTAGCACAGAGTAATGCTTAGATAATTCTAGAGTTTTATTTTTGCCACAAGATACAAATGTTTTTCTATTGCTTGGGGATTGCAAAACCCATCACATCCCACTACTAAACTAAAGCCTGAAAATATCTGCATTTTATATTTGTCTACAAATGGCATTTCTTTTTTAATATAATTCATGAACTAAGGAGTGATAAAATACTTCAAATGCAGAATTATAGAGCTTAGTATTAACCTTTGAGAGGGAGCATGCGGAGTTTTTCTCTGCACATATTATTTGTTAAGAAAACGTCTTTAAAGTTGTTAGAAGTTTATTTCCGGCTTGTTACTCCACAACCTGCATTCTAGATAACGGCCCAACCTATTTTTGTTAATTTTTTCTCGTAACGCTAGTGTGAATTTAATCTTTGTCACTCGTGGTCAGATTGTGGAGGTTTCATCCGTAAGCGCCCTTTCGTGTAACTTATTTGTTCGGAGTTCCTTATACATGGCTAGTTATATTATAAAAAACTTTGTGGAGTTAAATTATTACTGCATTTGTCATTATTATTTTAGTGTTGTGTATCTTTTTAGTATTTAAGTTTCATATTTTGCTGTTGTTTCATTTGAAGAGGAGAGAATTCGTAAAATGCTGGGTAGTGACGAAAAAGAGAAAATTCAAGAAGTAAGGCCTACCAAAAATTTTGATAGACATCTTTTTGATAATTCTAATGGAAACGAGTCTCTGCCAGATGATGAAACTGATGAAGAAGCCAATAAAATTGAAAATGAAACAAGTGAAGACATAATAGGTGAATCTGAAAAGGACAAAAGTGACCTATTTGTTGAAAATCTGTCAGATTTTGACGTTATAGAGAAAATTCTGCTAAAAATCTGGCAGATTACAGTGCAGTTTGACTGTGGGAAGAAAGCATTTTTTAGTAAAAATCGAAAAATACTGTAGTGTACTGAACCAGAAAGGCAATGGAGGACACAAAAAAGAAACATAATTCTCATGAGAGTAGGTCATGTTCACGCTACACTAGTGCCGACTAGTGAGCTTAGAAATGAACAATTATGAGTTGTTTTTTCAACTAAAACTGTAAAAGACAAATGGCAAATCAAACAACTACACAATTACATTAATACCATACACCAAAACCTCACATTTACGCTCAAATTAGAAGAAAACAATAATATAAACTTTTTAGACCTTACCATCACCAAACACAACACCAAACATAATTTCAAAATATACAGAAAACCAACAACTACTGATATTGTCATACATAATACATCTAATCACCCCACACAACACAAACACGCTGCATTTAATCATATGATACACCGCCTAATCCAGCGGTTCTCAACCTGGGGGGCGTGGAAGAATTCCAGGGGAGGCGTCAACAAATTTTTAAAAAAATTGAATTTGATGTTGGACACAAACACACAATCATTGAAATTTCTTTATAGCTTAATAGAGCTATAAAGCTCTATTTCTTTACTCATTAAAATGTAAGTGAGCGTCTGTCCAGGCATAAGAAACTAGATGTGACTCAGCATAGCAGGGCTTTTTTTTATTAATAGCGCGGCGGGGCGTAGTTGCCTTAAGAGAATGAAACTTGATTCTAGTGGAAGTTTTCGAATGGAAATTGAAAAGGCCGTTGAAGCTGCTTACAAAATTGCCTTGTTGATAGCTAAAGACAAGAAACCCCACACAATCGGTGAGTCACTCATAAAACCTTATTTGCTTACTGCTTGTAGTACTGTGCTCGGTGAAGACAGCTACAATAAAGTTGCAAAAATTTCTTTATCTAACGATACAGTCAAACGTAGAATTGATGACATGGTTATTGATTTGAAAAATCAACTGGTGCAAAAGCTAAGAAACTCCCCATTATTTGCATTGCAGTGCGATGAAACAACAGACATTTCAAAACAAGTGCAGTTGTTGTTTTACTGTAGATATATAGATGAAAAGAAATTCCTTGAAGAAATACTGTTTTCAAAATATCTTTAAACAACAACTAACAGTCGATATACTTTCTGCTCTTCAAACATTTTTAGAAGCTAATGAACTTCCCTGGGAGAGAGTTATTGGAATATGTACTGATGGAGCTCAAGCTTTGACAGGTTGCCGATCAGGATTTATTGAATTGGCTAAGAAAAAAACCCTAAAATAATTGGATCCCATTGTATCATCCACAGACAAGCTTTGGCTTGCCAGACTCTCCCTGAATCACTTAACGCTGTTTTGAACTTAGCAGTTAAAGTAGTGAATCACGTCAAATCCAGTGCTTTGAACACCAGGCTTTTTCGAGTGTTGTGTCAAGAACTGAACAGTGATCAAGAAACACTTATCTTTCACACCGAAGTTCGTTGGTTGTCCAAAGGTAATATGCTGCAAGATTGTTCAACTTGAAATCAGAAGTTGAAATCTTTTTGATGAGTTTAAGTGAAGAACTGTACAAGAAATTTACAGATTACAAATTTATCTTTTACCTGGCATATTTGTCAGACTTTTTCGAAACAATAAATCTTCTGAACCTAAAGCTACAAGGTCAGAAAAGTACTTTGAAGAACTATGATTCAATTAAGAGTTTTGCTGAGAAGATGGGTCTTTGGCAACGCCGCCTGCACATTTCGCAGCCGAACTTTTCTTCCTTTCAAAAATTAAACAACCTCCTCGATGGTACCCAAAGTCTTCCAAAAGACCTAGTAAATGAAATGAAGGACCTAATATCTGAGCATTTGTTGTCTCCGAACAACAAAATCGGAGCCTATTTCCCAGATAAAAGCTCGGAAAACTGGGAATTCAATTTAACAAGAGACCCCTTTCAAATCAACATTGATATACTTCCTGATCACATTTAAGAACAAACAATTGACTTGTAATGTGATTCCAAAGCTAAATTGGATTTTCCATACATGGATCTCGAAGATTTCTGGCTACTATATCTTCCTGTTTACCCAGAAGTAGCAATGGAGGCAGTGAAGTTGCTTGTACAATTTTCATCAACTTATCTATGCGAGACAGGATTTCCAGCCCTGGCTAATATAAAATCTAAATATCAAGCCAGACTAGATGTGGGAAGTGACCTGCGGTGTTCTTTGTCAAAATTTCATCCAAACATACAAAAAATAGTTAACGAGAAACAGTGCCAGCCCTCACACTAGCACTACAAAAGTAGCGAACATTTTTCTGGTTACATTATTGATATTTTGTTGTGATTTTTTCGATGATTTGTGTAAATAAAATTTATATTTGAGCAAATATGATTTTATATTCCTTACCCTTACTAGAGTATATCTAGCATAAGTTCAAAGTCATTTTACTCAAACATAATATAAGTAAATTTATCATATATAAGTCTAAATTAACTTAATCCGTAAAAGGAGGCGTGACCTCACACCAAAGTGTGAAGGGGGCTCAGAGCCTAAAAGGTTGAGAACCCCTGGCCTAATCAATGCTACAGAAAGACTACGACGAAGAACTCAATATCATAAAATACATAGCTCAACAGAACTGCTACCAACATACACTCATAGACAACATACTCTGGAAAATTTAACATAAACACCATCAAACGCCACGCAGACCAACCACACATAAAACAACAAATACATATCCCTCATCTACCACAACAAAAACACACAAAATAGCCTCCACATTCAAAAACTCCATTACCAAATATCCTACAAAACAACAAACACTTCAAGACAGCACATACATCCTTTTCAAAAAGAAACTGACAAATACAAACTCTCAGGTATTTACAAATTAACTTGTAACGAATGTCCCAGCTATTACATCGGCCAAACCGGCAGGTCATTCTATACACGCTTCGAAGAACACATTACCCAAAGAGAACAAATAAACCCAAAATCCAGCTACGCAAAACAGCTTAAAAACATGCAACACACACACACACACACACACACACACACACTGACATACATACTAATTTAAATGTTCTACACACATTAAAACAAAGTAAACAACTAACAACCTTAGAAAAACAATGAAATATACAAACACTACGCAACAGATAAAGAAAACATATTAAATGATCACACACATTTTGAAGCCAACAGCCTTTTCTATTATATGACACACAACCAAAACAACCCACCTCATTCCACAGTCATAAATCCATCTCGTTAGAGCCTTTACACCTCACCGATGCCGCCAGTAGAGGGTTAGCTTCGTAAAAGGAATGTTTTGAAACACGTCAGCAAGTAAGCAATTACATATTCATTTAGTTAAGTATTTTTAAAATTAGTTTATATTAGTAAACACTAAGTTTCTGCTAGTTTTATTTTACTCTAGAACCTATTGTGTTATAAAGACAATAATTTTTTCATCCGCTTATTTGTAGAGGTATATATTTGAAGTAAAACATTCTTTATTTTCACTAAATATTATAATTATTTTCATATTTATATATACTATCACAATTAAATATTTTTATGTTTAACGTTGAGTTACTTTATTACAGAAAAATAACACGCAAACGCCTCTCTTGTAATGAAAACATTTTCCTAGAGTTTGCTTATGGTATGTTGTCAACATATTTGCTGTGTTTGATTTAAATAAATCCAGCACTGTGAATTTCTTGTGTATTATTAACAGTAAACATCAATCCATCAAATTCCCTCATTAAGTAGAAGGCAATAATAGTTTAACCTTTTTAGATATTTTGTGTATTGAGAACAACTCTAAAATTGAGTTTGACATAAATAGAAAATTAACCAACAATAATAGATTAATTTTAAATGATTCTAACCATAAATTAGCGGCATTTAGTAGAGCGCTGAGGATTCCCCTTTCATCCCCTTTCAGCTTCTAGTTAAAGAAATAGAATATGTCAAATCTATAGTTCACTTTAATGGGTTTCATCCTACCATTATCAACAATATAGTAAGAAAATGCAAGTTTAAGAATATATATATTAAAATCAGATAAAACAAACACACCAGTAATAATAGAAAATACCAAATACATCAATTCAATGACTAACCGCATAAAAGAAAACAAATACAAACAAATCCCAGACCCAACTAACAAATACCTTAATACAATAAAAAACCTAATAATCACACACAGAAATAGCCTAAACTACAGTACAGTCTCACTAATCCGGACTTGATGGGACCGGACCCTGTCCGGATCAACGAAAGTCCGGATTAGACGGAAAAGGCCAAACAAATGCATACAATATGTGTTTTAGGCGGGGAAACATATTTAAATTGTAGTTTTAATGAAATTGAGGCCTAAATATAGCTATACAGTACAGTATTTCATAGCTTATTTAGCAAGAAATCCTGTAATTGTAACAGAAAAGGTATGACATGAATAAATATCAAAGCATCTTTCTCGTTGAATAAATGTTATTTACATAAAGTTATTTACACTATACTGTATAAACGCACACAAAACTCAAACAAAAATGAAACTGAAACAAAAATAAACTTTAAAAACGTAGTGAAAAAAGTCCGTAATGTTCTTTTGTTTTAACTATGAATGACGTCGTTTCACAGTATGATCTCGTAGGCGTTTCAAGGTCAGTAGCCCGCAGTTGACGTATCAGTTTGTTTCTCAAAGTAGGTCATCAACCCCTCCAGCATTGCAGCCGCCCCATCATTAGTTGGTCTGACCGGTTCGTCTGTGTAGTCTTCCTCTTCCCAGCTGTCATTTTCTGCGTTTGCAGTGCACACCGTGACGATTGAGCACTTGATAACCAATGTCATTTTCACTGATAATCAACTCGGCCCAACCCTCCAATTGTTGAAAAATCTGAACAAATTCCGCGTCGTCATTAGTGGGTTGACTGTCGGTTTTTCACTTTCCTGTGGCTGAAGGCCACAATTTTTTCCAGCTCTTTTGGAGTGTAGACGGTTGAATTTCCTCCCACGATTTTGCAGCCATATAAATGACATTCTTTATAGTCACTTTTATAAGAATTTCAATAAATTGTGTAGCTGGATCTGCTTCTTGTTGTTACAAAATCGATAAAATTAACTTTTTCCTATATCGCCGTTTTATAACGCCTTGGTCCATTGGCTGAATGAGAGCCGTGACGTTAGGAGGAAGAAATTTAACAAAAATGTCACCATGACGCAGTTCTTCATTTGAGTGGCATGGGGCATTATCAATTAGTAAAACCGCTTTTCGAGGAAGTTTTTTCTCTTTTAAAAACTTTTCTGTTGTTGGAACAAAGTTTTAAAAAACCTTCACTCCTTAAAAATTTGACTGTTCATCAACGCTGATTTTTGGAACTTGTATTGGGCCTGTAGAATACTTATGTTTACATTTTTAAAAACCCTAGGCTTTGCGGATTTCCCTATCACCAAAACTGGAAATTTTAGATCGCCAGAAGCTAATGCATCAGGGCAGCAAAGTCATACGTTCTTTCTTAACTTTATGGCCTTTTGCTACTGAATCTAATTTGGAAGCTAAATTTTTTTTGGGAACATTTTATAATTTAATCCGGTTTCGTTGGCGTTGAACACCTGACAAGGTTGTAAGTTTTCATCTCTGAGAAACTTGCCAAATTTGTCTTTGAATTTTTCACTGGCATCACTGTCACCTGACAAAATTTCACCACTTATTCCGAGTTGACGCATGCCGTGTCGTTCCTTCCACCGTGACAGCCAACCGACACTGGCAGTAAAATTAGGGCCTCCTTTTAACTTTTCATTCAGTTTCAGCGCGATCGTTTGCAAATTTACACGCGATAATGGAACACCCTGTTCCCGTTGTTGGCAAAACCAAACATACAAAGCATCATCTAAGGTTTCATTTTTTGGTTTTTTTTAAAGTGCTTCTGCCGCCTAAACTGTCTTTACGAACCATTTTTGCAAAAATATCTTCCATTTCCTGTTGCTTTTTCTCCAATCGGAAACAGTTTATTTTCCCACGCCTAACTCTTTTGCAATTTTAGTAGGCGATTCACCTCCATCAATACGAAATAAAGCTTGGAGTTTTTATATCTATTATCACTGTCACTGGCTTACGTTTAGTCGCCATTTTCACTGAACACTGAACGAGACGTATATAAAAAACACAGATCAATATCGCACTAGAATTAAATTACAAACCGAGCAGAAATCTTGCGAGAAGCAGTAAAGGTGCGTCCGACAACACAACTGACCTGACGCCAGACGGATAGACTGTCTTCTATCCGTTTAGTCAGCGGTCCTTTATCTATCGTTTATCGCAAGATGTCTCTGATATCACGTGCGTTGTAGTGTTGAGAGATCTAATGTGAATATATTTTTTCAAAGACGTTTTTCCTACTTTAATAGGCAAAAGAAACAAATAATATGGTAAATTCATATTTTAATGAATAAATTATATTATTTGTCTATTAGAGTAGGAAAACCCCTTTGAAAAATAAAAAATATAGACGTATAAAAATAAATATGTTTGTGGACGGCAGACTGATTGTGCACTGTGAAATACTATAACTAAACAAAAATTTTGGGCCGTCCGGATTAGCCGGACGTCCGGATCATCGGAGACCGGATTAGCGAGACTGTACTGTATAACAATAAATTTAAATACCACACAAGACTACCCAATCAAACCATGCGCACCAATATTAACAGGCATACCTAAAATGCACATACCCGACACACCATTTATACCACTAATAAATTTCAAAACAGCCCCATCCTACATAATTGCAAAAATACTAGACAAAATAATAAGATCTAAAATACAAATCAACAACTCATACAATATAAAAAATGGATACGAATTAATTAATAAAATAAAAAACAGAAACAAACAACTCAAAAATAATAAGTTATGACATAACTAACATGTACCCTAGTATCCCAATAGAAGAAACCAGAGAAATAATGATAAACAAACTAATACATAATAACGAAAAAGAAAACACAATAAATAGTATCATTACACTAACAAAACTCATATGTAACCAAAATTACTTCCAATTTAACAATAAATACTATCAACAAACAACCGGACTCCCCATGGGATCACCCATATCATCAGTCATGTCAAATATATCTACAAACACTTTGAACAAATAATAATTAAACCTATAATAAACACACATAATATTTTACTATGGACAAGATACGTGTTAGTTGGGTCTGGGATTTATTCGTATTTGTTTTCTTTTATGTGGTTAGTCATTGAATTGATGTATTTGGTATTTTCTATTATTACTAGTGTGTTTGTTTTATCTGATTTTAATATTAAGTAGTCATTGTTTTCTATTTTATCTTTGAGTTTTATAATTTCTTTTTTATTTATATATTGTTTCGTATTTTTGTTTTTTTCCGTTTTTATTAGGTTAATTTTATTATTAATGTTTCTTATGTGTTTGGTGTTTTGGTGGGTAATTTTATGGATGTTAGATTCTGTGTCAACTATTAGATTTTTTATTATTTGGTTTTTGTTAAAATTAGGTAGGTTATATTTGAAAGCATTTGTTATTATTTTTTCTTTTTCAGAGAATTGGGTTTCGGTTAAGTTTATGAATTTTTTGTTGTTAGAAGTGTGGTTTGGGTGTTGGTTTGGTGTTAGGCTATTTTATATTACAATAGTAATTTATCAACTTCATAAAGTCAGTGCAACAGAAAAATAATGGACAATGTAAAATATCAAGTGTATGTGTGTATATATATATATATATTGTAACATAATTTTTAAAGATACACAATACAATATAATTATGTTTTACTATTTAATAAATTGAATTTTTTATTTAAGACAAATAAAACTACTCAGGAACAATTCATTAACATTTATTATTACAATTTCATCTCAACATTAAACAATACACATAAAACAAAAATTTTACAACTTAACAATTTTTAACAAAATATACTAAAATTCGATTCTTTAAATTTGAGTTACAAGGTTTTTATACCCTTGGCTATTTTAAGATCTCTTGATATCTCGGGGTTTATCGCATGGGCTATATTTTTAGAAATACTTAGGTTAATTAAATAAATTTTGAACAAACAATATTAAATTTTGAAAATGCAAAAAGGCTAAACTATTTGAACTGGATTATTTCTTACTATTAATTAACTACAAGATATCCTAATATACAAATTTAAACTTCTCTATTATCTTAAAAGTCCTCTAAAGTTATTTTTATAGCGCTAATACTTATCAAATATCGAAATTTCAGTTAGCTTACGTAAGATTCCGTTCTCTCCAAATTTGACTTTTTACACACTTAAATTCGTTTGATTTATTTCACTTTATATTAACACAGTATGACATTTTGTAATTCACTTCTCCTTAATTTAAGTTGGCCAATCTTCTTAACAAAACGGTATAATTTAGACGAACTCTTTCCAAATAAATATAATTTTGACTGCCCAGCAAGGTCTGCTTCCTCTCGTAGCGTCACCCACGCTAGAATCCCTAACTTAACTAACGCTTTCGTTTTACTTTTAAAGTTGTTAAAGAAAAGAATATGGCGGCTTCTTCTTCTAAAAAAACACCTGTTGCCTTGAACAGGTCTGTTGTCACAGACTCGTTTTCTTGCTTTCACACATGTTAATGTCAACGAACTATTTTCACCGTTTTACAGCTGATGCGTCCACATCGAGATTGTTTAGAATGGCGTTTTAACTTGGTTAAACTTTGGTTGAAACTCACTGTTTCAATTTTCCGATCCTTAATAAAGTTTCCAGTGTTTCTTTAATTACTATTATTAGTGTGTGAAGTGTCTTTGTGTTTTACTTTTGAAATAGTTCTGAATTGTATGTGTTTTGAGCCCAATTTTTCAAACATAACCTTTCAATTCTCTTTTGTTTACAAACGTGTTCACTTTCTCCTTCAAGTAATTACTTAGGCCCTATGTTACTAATATTTACAATTTTGTTTAACATATAACTATTATTAGATTATCTTGTTTTAATTTATGTGTTAGGTTATTTGATATAACAAATTTCCTAATACATTTCCAGTTCAAAAACCTTGTTTACAATTCTATGCTTTTACCTAAATTTAATTTCAATTTAACCTAACCAATATCTTTATGAATTTCTTTCTAAATTTTGTGTGAGTTATTTCTAATATATTTTCCAATTCTTAAATAATATTATATAGCCCATTCTATAAATGTTACAATGTCCCCTAATTTAATTAAAATAAAAAAAAATATTACTAATCTCTACATTACACATTCTTTACATTTTACGAGCTTGATTAAATATACATATTTTTTTTTTTTTAAATTAAATTTAAATTAACATTTATACTTTAAATTGTCCATTTATACTTAATTCCTACGACACAATTTTATCTTAATTCTTTAACAATCAAATACTGAGCTGAACACTTCAAGCTACATATTACTTAACATATCTTCTAACAATACACTATACTTATAACTACATTCAATCAACAATTCTTTAACAATTCTAACATATAGTAACAATAAATCATGTTCTGGTATTTACAATTCCTTCCATAACTATATATTTTTTTTTTTATTTTTTTTTTATTACAATTGGAAACCTTCCAATCATAAGTCTGATTCAATATTTATTTAACATATATTCTCTGATACGGTGTCTTTAAATCCCAGTCATAGTATGTCTAGATTTGGTCAAATTGGTTATAACATTTCTCTTTCCCTTATTTCTGTTTATTCCTTGTTTATTATTGATCTCATATTTATTTTGCTTTTAGCTTCATCTAACTCTCAGTTCTAAGTTAGTATTTTATCTCCCCTTCCAATCTTACATCCAGTTCAATTATTTTCTTATATCATTTCAGTTTATTTTGTATGAAGTTTAACATCTAATATTTTTAAAGGTTGCAATTTCATATCCTCTATTTGATCATATCTATAGTTCCTTCGATTACACTATCCCTATATCAACGAAAATAAATTTTGTTTTAATACTTATTTATCAACGCAGATTCTCCCTTACAATACGACGAAGTTTAAATACACAATTACCATATTTTTATTACAATGATGCTTTAATATTTATTATCATAGATTCATATTTCTTTTATAATATATAATATATACAACGAAGTTCCATTATTTATCAACGCAGATTCTCCCTTACAATACGACGAAGTTTAAATATACATAATTTTATCTTTATTCATTACTCGACGAAGTTTCTAATAAATTATCATAGATATAGTTACCATCCCTTAAAACTTATCTCCTGCTAACGTTTTCTTATACACATAATCACCTAGAGTTTATTCATATTGCTTCCTTTACCTATATTTAATATCTCCCTTCCTATTTTATTATTATTTTCCTTTTCCAGTTCTCCTTGATACATGTCATTTTACTGCCTGTGTCTATTAATGCCTGTAAACTTGTTTCCTCTATTTAATTTCTATTCCTGGGTTTCCTATGGTCTTAGTTTTCCGATTGACTGTGGGCACCATGCTCTTTTCTTGTCCCCACGCCTGTCCTTGCCTTCACACCGTTTACATCTCCATTGTATCTTTCATCTGCTTCATAAGTTCTATTTTCTGTGTTACTCTCATATTTAAATTCCATTTTCCATTTTCCAAACTCGAGTTGTGCCTCCACATCCATTAACATATCCGTACCTATGATCATTTCTCTCAACAAGCTTTGTACCACTATGCATTGAAACGGCTATTTAATTCCTTCCATTTCTCCTATTACCATTTTCATTTTATTAATCTGTTCAGTCTTCCTTTTAGTTGCGGTTTGAATTGTTATATTTTTTATTGGCAGTACCTCCATCTTTCCTACTTCATTTCTTAATTTTAACTCTCCTAACTCTTCTGTGTTTTTCTTTGTTATATATTCGACTTTCTCTATCTCTTTTTTATTAATTTCTATCTCATCAGCTATTATTTCATTTGTTTTCTCAAAATTTTCCTTAATCTCCTCTAATTCTCCATCTTTCTCCTCTAAGTCTCTTCTCTCATCCTCTACTACAGCATTATTCTTTTTTCTCCACTGTTCCCTCATATCCTCTATCATTCTCCTATTTTCTTCCTTTAGGCTTTCGAATTTCTTATCCAACCTACTCATTTCCAACCTACTTGAGGCAAATCCTCTGTTCATCTCTTCTCTCCCTTTTAGACTCATTTCCATGAGAGATCTCATCATTTCCCTCAATTCGTCATTCTCATTATTTCCCCGTTTTTGTTGTTGGGTTTGCATAGGTAGTAGTCCCCTAGCTTCATCTACTTGTGTTTCCACCTCACTCTCTTCTATAGGCATATCTGTGCCTTCCGTTTCTGTCTCTTGTATTTCTAGGCTTGTCCCTTTTTCCTGGTCCCCTACAACTACCAGCTCGCCTATAATATTTTCCTCCCTGTTTTCGATCCCCTCCTGAAAACTAACATCTCCCCTGAGCAGCCCCTTCTGTTTCTATCGCCCTTTTCCGCCTACTCTTTTCTAATTGTTCCCCTTTTTCTGTTTTTTTAGCTTTTTCTCTCCGCAAATTGTATAATTCCCTCTCATCAGACATATTTAAGCTATTAGTAAACTTATTTTACAAAACAACCTAGCCTTGACTATTCAACTCAGTGTTTAATTTTACAAAATTTTTTCTAAATCTATTTCCAGTTCAAATGTTTTTCATATAAAAAGTTCTAAATTAATTTTATTTCAAAATCTCTCTAAATAAATTTTATCGAGCTCCCACGTTGTTGCGCCAATTGTAAAGTAATTTTTATAACACACAACACAACTCAGGCATTTGTAATTTAAATTCTTTATTACAATTATTTATTAATTCAACAAGTAAACAATTAACACAATAAACAGAACAAAAATAAACTTAACAACTTTTAACATTATATACTAAAATTCGATTCTTTAAATTTGAGTTACAAGGTTTTTATACCCTTGGCTATTTTAAGATCTCTTGATATCTCGGGGTTTATCGCATGGGCTATATTTTTAGAAATACTTAGGTTAATTAAATAAATTTTGAACAAACAATATTAAATTTTGAAAATGCAAAAAGGCTAAACTATTTGAACTGGATTATTTCTTACTATTAATTAACTACAAGATATCCTAATATACAAATTTAAACTTCTCTATTATCTTAAAAGTCCTCTAAAGTTATTTTTATAGCGCTAATACTTATCAAATATCGAAATTTCAGTTAGCTTACGTAAGATTCCGTTCTCTCCAAATTTGACTTTTTACACACTTAAATTCGTTTGATTTATTTCACTTTATATTAACACAGTATGACATTTTGTAATTCACTTCTCCTTAATTTAAGTTGGCCAATCTTCTTAACAAAACGGTATAATTTAGACGAACTCTTTCCAAATAAATAGAATTTTGACTGCCCAGCAAGGTCTGCTTCCTCTCGTAGCGTCACCCACGCTAGAATCCCTAACTTAACTAACGCTTTCGTTTTACTTTTAAAGTTGTTAAAGAAAAGAATATGGCGGCTTCTTCTTCTAAAAAAACACCTGTTGCCTTGAACAGGTCTGTTGTCACAGACTCGTTTTCTTGCTTTCACACATGTTAATGTCAACGAACTATTTTCACCGTTTTACAGCTGATGCGTCCACATCGAGATTGTTTAGAATGGCGTTTTAACTTGGTTAAACTTTGGTTGAAACTCACTGTTTCAATTTTCCGATCCTTAATAAAGTTTCCAGTGTTTCTTTAATTACTATTATTAGTGTGTGAAGTGTCTTTGTGTTTTACTTTTGAAATAGTTCTGAATTGTATGTGTTTTGAGCCCAATTTTTCAAACACAACCTTTCAATTCTCTTTTGTTTACAAACGTGTTCACTTTCTCCTTCAAGTAATTACTTAGGCCCTATGTTACTAATATTTACAATTTTGTTTAACATATAACTATTATTAGATTATCTTGTTTTAATTTATGTGTTAGGTTATTTGATATAACAAATTTCCTAATACATTTCCAGTTCAAAAACCTTGTTTACAATTCTATGCTTTTACCTAAATTTAATTTCAATTTAACCTAACCAATATCTTTATGAATTTCTTTCTAAATTTTGTGTGAGTTATTTCTAATATATTTTCCAATTCTTAAATAATATTATATAGCCCATTCTATAAATGTTACAATATATATATATATATATATATATATATATATTCTTTACCAACCAAAACTAACCTATAAATATATATATATATATATATATATATATATATATATATATATATATATATGAAGTTAATATATTACTATTGTAAGTAATTTTATCCACCATTAAGTGCAATGATTTTACCTTGAGTGATGAGGCGCCTTTCGGTCACTTGACCATTGTCGAATCACTGATTACTTTTTCTCAATTTTTCTGGTGTGGATGTTCGGTCTGTGGTGTTGGTACTTGTTGACGTCATACACAATCCTCTTGAGTCTCGTGAATAATGTTTTTGGATATTATGTCTTCTGAATATGTTGTTTGTAGATAACGTAAAATATCAATATATATTATAACAATTTCCTAAAGACGCTATACAACGGGGTTTTACTATTAAATATTTAAATGAATAATTAATTCTATTTAATAACCAAAAAACTACTCAGTCAGGAACAATTCATATTTATCTTTATTATAACATTTCTTATTTCAACATTTAAAACAATACACAGAACAAAAATTTACAACTTTTAACAAAATATACTAACTCTTATTTCTTTTGATTTTATAGTTACACAATTTTAATATACCCTAGGCTAATTTTACGATCTCTTATTATCTCGGGGTTATAGCATGGGCTATATTAACTCTTTTGTTAATTAAATAAATTTTAAAAAAACAATATTAAATTTTGAAATTAGTTTTAATAAATATTTTCCTGATGGAAAAACTTAAATTTTGAATATGCAAAAAGGCTAAACTATTTGAACTGGATTATTTCTTATTACTTACTATTGATTAACTACAAGATATTCTAATGTACAATTTTAAACTTCTCTATTATCTTAAAAGTCCACTAAAGTTATTTTTATAGCGCTATTTCTCAACTTAATAAATATCAAAATTCTGCTGGTCGCTTACGTAAAATTCCCGTTCTCTCCAGTTAGACATTTTACACACTTAAATTCGTTTTATTTACTTCACATTATATTACCACTGTATTATATTTTGAAATTCACTTCTCCTTAATTTAGTTTGGCCAATCTTCTTAACAAATCTTTATAATTTTGACGAAGTTCCTAATAAATAGAATTTTGACTGGTCCTGGCAGATCCGTCTTGTCGTGTCCCCACGCTATCTCTGACTCAACTCCAACTACGCGTCCTTAGATTTTCTTTTAAAATGTTACAAATATGGCGGCCTCCTTCTTCTAAAACACATGTTGTTATAATTCAGTTCGATTTCTTCTCACTAGAGTCGACGGCAACTGACCTACTTCCATTTGTTTTTACAGCTGTTAATGTCAACGAACTATTTTCACCAGTTTTAATTTTGTTAACATACTGTTTCAATTTTCCGTTCCTTAACAAACCTTCCAGTGTTTATTTAATTATTATTATTAGTGTGTGAAGTGTCTTTGTGTTTTACTTTTGTAATATTTCCGAATTGTGTGTGTTTTGAGCTGAATTCATAGAACATAACCTTTCAATTTTTTGTTTACAATCACGTTTTTTTACTTTCTCCTTCAAGTAATTACTTATGCCCTATTTTACTAATATTTACAATTTTGTTTAACATATAACTATTATTAGATTATCTTGTTTTAAATTTTATTTGATACAATAAATTTCTTTATGTATTTACAGTTCAAATATCTTATTTACTAACCTAGGCTTTTACCTGAATTTAGTTTCAATTTTAACCTAACCAATCTTTTAATGAATTTCTTTTTAAATTTTGTGTGAGTTATTTCTAATATATTCTTCCAATTCTTAAATAATATTATATAGCCCATTCTATAAATGTTACAATATATATATATATATATATTGTAATATTTTGTATTTTTATATTATTATATTTTGTAACACAACACAACTCATTAATAATTTAAAGTCTTTATTACAACAATTTTTTAATTCACACAATAAACAGAACAAAAAAAATAATAAAAGTTAACAAGTTTTAACACAATAGGCTAAACTCAATTCCTTCAATTTTAGTTACAAAATTTTATACCCTAGGCTATTTCTAAGATCTCTTAATATCTCGGGGTTTATATGCATGGGCTATATATTTTAACTCTTTGGTTAAATTAAATAAATTTTGATAAACAAGATTAAATTTAGAAAATAGTTTTAATAAATAGCTTCCTGATAAAAAAAAAACTTAACAAATTTGGAATAAGCAAAAAAGGTCCCTAAACTATTTGAACTGGATTATGTTTCTTATTACTAACTATTAATTAATCACAAGATATTCTAATAATGTACAAATTTAACTTCCTTATAATCTTAAAAGTCCACTAAAGTTTATTTCTATAGCGCTATATACTCAACTTATAAATTATCGAAGGTCGTTGGTCACACGTAGGATTCTGTTCTCTTTAAATTTTACTTTTAACACACTTAAATTCTTTTTAGATACTTCAAATTATATTAACACTGTATTATATCTTTAAATTCACTCATCCCTGTTTAATCTTACCAAGTTTCTTCACAAAATTGTATAATTTTGACGAATTTCTTCAAATGGAATTTTGACTGCACATGGCAGGTCCGTTTCCTCGGCGTCACCACGCCAGACTCCCAAACTAACGCGTCCTTCGTCTTTCTTTTTAAAATGTTACAAATATGGCGGCCTCCTTCTTAAAAAAAGAAATCATATGGCTTTAATTTAGTTCGTACATTTCTAGGCTTTTACCTTTTTCAATTTAATCTAATCAATCTTTTAATGAATTTCTTTTTAAATTTTGTGTGAGTTATTTCTAATATATTCTTCCAATTCTTAAATAATATTATATAGCCCATTCTATAATTGTTACAATATATATATATATATATATATATATATATATATATATATATATATATATATATATTTTTTTTTTTTTTTTCCTAATAGCCCTATCTCTTTTCCCCTGACAGACTTATATAAACTATAATCACTCATATGTTCATGGAAACAATATATATATCTTTAATCTGTGATATCTGATTTCTACTCTACACAATCTGTGATTACAATTATTTTATTTCATTCTCTCATATTTCTTTTTGTGTTTTCTCTTCGATTGACAAAGACCACTGTGTGGTTGAAATATATCATTGTTTAAGTGCTTTTATGTGTTTCTATTTCAAGACTACAGAGTGGACTCTTACCAAGGTAAGTCTGTCAGTCTCCTAGTCCAAAAAATCTAAATAATCTTTACCAACCAAAACTAATATAGAAACACATAAAAGCACTTAAACAATGATATATTAAGTTTAAGTACTTTTATGTGTTTCTATTTCAAGACTACAGAGTTGACTCTTACCAAGGTAAGTCTGTCAGTCTCCTAGTCCAAAAAATCTAAATAATCTTTACCAACCAAAACTAACCTAAATATATATATATATATATATATATATATATATATATATATATATATATATATATATATATATATATATATATATATATATAAGAAGTTATTATTATTGTAAATATTTTTCTTTCCACCACTAAGAGCAATAATTTTACCTTAAGTGATGAGGCACCTTTCGGTCACTTGACCATTGTCGAAGCACTTAATTAATTTTATCTATTATTCTGGTGTGGATGTTCGGTCCGTGATGTTGGTATTTGTTGACGTCATACATGTTTCTTCATTGAGCCGAGTGTATAATGTTTTTGAATTGTACGTCGTCTGCATATGTTGTCTGTAGGCTCATTAAATTGTTGTGTATGTTGTGAATCGACGAAGAAAACTGCCTGTGTAGGGGCTATTTTGTTTAGTTCTGCGGCTGCTGCTATTTCTCCATCGTAGTTGGTCTGGGGAGTTCCCACTGCTAGGTATCCCTCAAAATTGCGACTGTAGTAGGCAGCTCCTGTTGCACCTGTTTCCGGTATTGAAGATCTATCCGTGTATATATGTAACCATTCTGGTTGTGGGTACTCTTCATTGATTGTATGCTGGGTTGCTTGCCTCAGTTCTACGTCCAGGGATGCTGTTTTCGACTGACTGTGGTTCTTCAATCCACAATTAGCTTTTGGTAAATTGTGGAAAAACTCGCGGTAATCTGTAAGCAGTGCTGGCTTCTCTAAGGCTATTCCATACTTCAAGGCCACCCTTTCATAGGACGCCATTGGGGTTATTTGAGTCTTCAGTCGGGCCGTGGCTTGTTTGTAGCTTGTCCAATGAGTGTGTACACCTTTGTGTCTCTGCCATAATCGGAGAGCTATTTTCTCTCTGTGGCTTTCCACTACACTTCGTTTGTGCCTCCATTGCTGCAATGGGTGTGGATTTAGGTGCACCAGTTATGATCCTTAACGCTGTGTTCTGCACGATGTCCAATTTACTGAGGGTGTTACGGTTGCTTGTGATGGTCATTTCACTTCCGTAGTCAAGGACAGGTCTGATGTATGGCTTATAGGTAGTTATTAGGACATCCTGGCTGGCACCCCATGTTGTAGCTGTCAGTCTTTTTAATATTTTAGTTCTTTTTGTTGCTTTTTCCGCACACTGTTCGACATGAGGACCCTATGTCAGACGTCTATCAAGTACTACACCCAGATATTTGGAGAGACTACTTTCTTCCAACGGATCGCTTTTGTAATACAAAGAGATGCGGGTTACTTTGGGGGAAAGCGTGAACAGTTGAAAAGAGGTTTTTGTGGAGCTAACCATCATCGAATTATAACTGGTCCACATTTCCAACTTTCTGAGAGCGGCATTTAATGCTGTTTCAAGCGCTAGGATACTGCTGCTCGTTGCCCACATAAGTAAGTCATCCGCATATAATAGTGCCTTGATTCCTGTCACTTCCTTAACGGCGTCAAGTACGTCATCAATCATGATGTTAAACAGCGTGCAGCTAAACACAGCTCCTTGAGCGAGGCCTTGTTTTTTAATACGAAATCTCGACTTTCGGTTGCTGTATTGGACTCGAAATATTCTTTGTGACAGCGACGATTTGATCCACCTAAAAAAGTTTCCGGATATGCTATTTATTGCCAATTTGTGTAAAAGCATTGGCCTCCACACGGTATCTTAGGTGGCCTTGAAATCCACTAGTACCGCTAGAGTAGACATCCTTTTGTGGTATCCATCTTTGACGTGTTGTGTAAAATTCATTACATGATCCATAGTACTATGGTGTCTTCGAAACCCGGCTTGACCATCGCCTAGCACGCCTTTTTGTTCGATGTACTGATTAAGTCGGTGGCCCACCATCTTTTCTGCCACTTTACAGCTGGCGCTGGTTAGGGTTATAGGCCTGTAACTTTCGGGTTGATCAGGGGGTTTATCCTTTTTCAGGACAGGTAATATTTCGGCTTTTCTCTATTGCTGAGGTACATAATGTTTCCAGGTCAGGTTCACCAAGGCTAGAAAGGTTTTCTTGGCTTCGTCTCCCAAGTTGACAATGAATTCCGGATATATCTCTCCAAATACCTGCAGCTTTTTTAAGTTTGGTTTGTGCTAAAGCCAATTCCAGTTCCGTGATTGTAAAAGGTGATGTGAAGAGTTCGTGTGTCTTCTCTTCGAGGTAGTATTGGCGTTTTATACAGGGTCTTAGTGACGGTTTTATCCACACTTGTGCGGTTGATTTTGGCGTAATGCTTACTTCGTGCATCTGCAGCTTCGTATGGGTCTGTGAAGGATTTACTTGAGTACTGTATAGGCTGTCGAATTTTTTTGGGGGCATGGTTATTTAGCCGAGATATATAGCGATGGGCTTTGGTGCCCTGCTTCCGGTATTCCAAATTAGCAATAAAAGATTTGAAGGCCAATCGTTTGGATGTCTTTACTTTGTGGTGTAATTCAGCTTGGTGTTTTCTAAGGCATCTCAAATCTTGTTGAGTTTTTGTTCTTTCGGCTATTTTACGTGATCGATTGCGTAATTCTTTAGCGAGGTTAGCGTTGCATTCCAGTAGGGTCTAAACCTTTTTACTTGCCCTCTGGGTACACATTTAAGAACGCATTCAATAGTTATTTGATTAATAAGGCGGGTAGCTTTCTCAGGTATTTCTGGAAGCGCTAAACTACCCAGAACCTCATCTGTAACCCTTCGATATTTGCTCCAGTCTGCTTTCTTAAAATTCCATCTGAGAGCTCGGGTAATTATGTATTCGCTTTTATTTGTCTCTATGGTTATGAATATAGCTCTGTGGCCACAACCGCCTGCATCCTCCAGTAGTTTTGCATTGGTTCTGTCAGCAATATTTAGATGGGTTATTACTTAGTCCGGTCTTGATAAATTTCCAGTATATGATAAGAATGTTGGAGGGTTATCTATGACTTGGAGTTGATTATTATCGATTAATTCTTGGGTTATCTTTCCAGTCGGTGATAAATATGTGTAGCCCCATCTCGGTGACGGACTGTTAAAATCTCCAGTAATTATGCTATTAGGTTGGATGGTTCTCTCTATTTCTTCAAAAGATGGTGTTTTTCCTGGGGGATTATAGAGACTGACAATATTAAAATGTTGTTTGTTTTTCCATGTTTCAATCAAAACAGCTTCCAGTTTATCTTTATCATGTATCTCGTGTATGATCTTAAAATTTGCCGTGAGACCATCTCTGACCCCTATATAGATACCAGATGCTATTTGTCGTGATCTCTTTAAAGCAGTGACTGCGTAGCCATTTGTCTGATAAAAGTCAGGAGTTTCTGTAGCTGCTCCTGCTTCAACTATAAAGTAAACATCCACGTCGTCATGGTAGACGTTTCGTTTGAATTGTACAAACTTAACATTGTTAAGGCCTCCTGCATTCCAGAAGATGATGCGAAGGCTAGTGTCAGAGCCCTATGATCTGTTTCCTAAGTTTTATTATGTCTCTAAAAAAATCCTTAATCATACTTTTTTAAATTGAATTTCAGAAAATGGATGATTGTAGTCAGTTCCAATGCCACAACCTGGATATGTTTTTCCTCATTTAATGTTATTTATAAATTGAATATTAACTTGAGACAACAGTTGCTTAAATATGTAATTGCAGTTGAGTGTAAATATGAAATTCTATTGTTTTAGATGTCTTTAAATATCAATAAACATTTTCCCAAAACAATCCACATAATTTTATGTGTTGAAAAAATAATTAGATTTTATATAGCTTTTTTTTTAAATTTTTAAATTATCAATAGCCTATCCTGTGTTTATTTATAGAAAATCTAACAATTATTAATTTATTGAATTTCAAATGAGAAAAAATTAAACACTATCTTCTTATTTTCAGTCAATCCCTAAGCGTGATCTGATTGGTGGAGATTCAGGAGATGAAGGTGATTGTGGAAGTATGTTGAAACCTACCAATACAAAACCAGAAATGAATATTAAAGGTGGACAGGCAATTCGAAGGTATCATATACTCAATGATAAGAGACATATACTGACACAGGATACAGAAAACAATGTTGCCATCTATGACGTATTGAAAGTAAGTTTTGTTTTATTTGTTGTCAAAGGCATATTATTTACGTTGCTTGTTTTCATCTTGAACTTGAGATACTGGGATAGTGTTCATTTGAATAGATCCAAGGGACTTGGCAACTATTGTTCCATTAATACTGCGAGCAAGTCTATGAATCAGTCTCTAGATTTTGGATAAACCCAATCTGTATTCTTAACAGCAAGTAAACTTTTTTAATAGGGCGAGTTATTCAAGTATTGTGACTTATCGACCACTTTCCAGGAATAACTATGATACTTATTTGTAGAAAAACAAGTCCACCAGCTACAAATTGGAAAAAAATTGAATAGGTTTTGATAACTTTATAAAATTACCAGGATTTCATTTATGGTATTACGGTTTAGCTCTCTATTCCTTTTAAAATTATTCTTAAATTGCAAAACTCTAACTTCTACAAAAATATAACTACAGAAAATAATATGCACTTTCTCAGGATACCTGTATTGTTTCATATAAATTTCTCTTTAGATCACACTTGAAAATAACAAGCTTTAACATATTATAAATGTAACAATAAAAATATTGGAGAGAACCTCAATACCACAAAAATAATAAAAAATAACTGATAATACAAGATACTAAGTTAATCCCTTATGTACATTTTGATGACAATGTCATCATCATCATCAGAAGGTCTTTTGCAAAATTACAATCTAGAAAACAATAAGTTACAAACTAGACTGACACTAACCATTCTGGGAGGTCACAATATAGGCGTGCGGTAAGTCCACCCTCGACCAACAAATAACAATCAGCCATCTTGGACCATATAGCCCATGTCAGAAAAGACTTAACTATAATAATAAATTTGTAATGTAAACTACAGCTAATAACAATATATATATTTTTTAGGTTAGTTTTGGTTGGTTTTTTTTTTTTTTTTTTTTTTTTTTCCAACTAGCCTTATCTCTTTTCCCCTGACAGACTTATATAAACTATAATCACTCATATGTTCATGGAAACAATATATATATCTTTAATCTGTGCATCTGTGACATCTGATTTCTACTCTACACAATCTGTGATTACAATTATTTTATTTCATTCTCTCATATTTCTTTTTGTGTTTTCTCTTCGATTGATAAAGACCACTGTGTGGTCGAAATATATCATTGTTTAAGTGCCTTTATGTGTTACTATTTCAAGACTACAGAGTGGACTCTTACCAAGGTAAGTCTGTCAGTCTCCTAGTCCAAAAAATCTATATATATATATATATATATATATATATATATATATATATATAATATAAACTAATTAAAATAATGCTTTATACTTGAAAAATTACTAATAAAGCAAATAATATGGAGATGAATTAGGAATAGCCCCTTTATCTGCATTCATTAATTTATTATTTGAGGTGACTATAAAAATATTTTTATAACTATTGAGTAATTTTTTGGAGTTAATACTTTTAGCTAACATAACATTTTAATCTAGTATATGCTGATTATGAAGGATATGTTCTGGTACACTTGATTTTTCAGGCCAATCATATTTATTATGCGCATAATGTTCTTTAAATCTAGTTACTAGTTTAATCAATAAGACCCTCTGATGATGATGATGACATGGTTATCAAAATGTACATAAGCGTTTAATCTTAAGTAACTTGTATTATCAGTTATTTTTGATTATTTTGTGGTATTGGGTTTGCTTCCAATATTTTTTTTAATAATATATTGTACCACTGCGCTCTTGATTTTATATATTATAAATTATTTACAACCCTTTAGTATTTAATACAATCTCATATGATTATTTAATTGCTTTGACTGTAATGATTTAATTCAAATTTGTATGATACATTATAATTAAATGAATGCAACAAAATATGAAAACAATTAATAACGAACAAAATTGATAATCTGTATACTAAACTTAATGTTACATCATGTTTGCTAGGAACAAACTTAAAACACATTATACACTTATTCCTTATATGGTCCTAATATCCCTGAAACAGTTTATAAAGTTTTTGATTTAAACTCTGTGCTTCATTTTTGTGGTCATTATTAGTACCAATAAGTCTTAATATTTAGTTACATTAAAATATTCTCAATAAATGGAAAACATATTTTAATATAAGAAAAACTATCAAATTTTAAGTTTAAAATTTTTAAAAATATTAAATTTAGGGGAAAAATTATCTCCCCAGACATTATTAAAATTACAAATTTTATTTATAGATATAAATAGGTCACACAATATGTCTAGTTTTTTTCAGGTTTTTGTAATATGTTTGTGTAAATTTTGTGCAATATTTTGGTTTGTTAAATTACAATATGTAAGTTAATTTTATAAATAATTTTTCAGAAGACATGAAGTAAGACATAATATTTTTTTATAATGTTTTAAATTTTCTGATGGAAAGGAAAAGTTAGAAAACCCTGTATTTATTTCTAAAATTTTTGTTTTATATTAATGAGAGTAAAACTTTTTTCTATTTAACTTTAAATTTTATTTATTTAAATAAATAACAGTATTTCACATTTTCCTTGGTTATTCATAACATCTTTAGCTCCCATCATCCTTGAGGAAAGTTCTCTCAGCTCAATTTTGTTAGAGGGTTTAAAAAAAATAATATCAAGTTTGATGGTAAATCCAGCATCAAGTTCTATTTGGAAGGACAGGTTCAAACATGGCTTAGAGGATTCAAGATAGAACTATTTGTTTACATATATGGGACACAGATGAGTTCCATGGTAAGAGCTAAGTAGCTCCCTTGGTGCGCCCAAAGTCAAGGAAAAATTTTATCAAACATTAAATAGGGGAGATACAATTTTTGAAGAAATGTATCTGTGTGGAAAAAGGCCCAATGATGGAGGAAGAGACTGAATTGAAGAAACACCTAAGAGGATCAGCTGATACGTGGTGACATGTTATGAAGAAAGGCATTGAAGGATACAGTGACTTACGAGTAGAATTCTATAAGCACTACAGAGGTCTTCAAGCTCAAGAACGAGTAAGAAGACAACTAGACAATGTTCGTTTTAACTCTAATGGAAACTTCACAAAAGCAGAGTATTTATACACGGTCGGTTCAATAAGTATCGGGACTGTATCCTCAACAGAGCAGTGGAGGGGGGTCCGACTGGTCAGCCTAGGTAGAGGGGTCCCCCCACACTTTAGTTCAGTTGTCTGAGGGCATTTGTTCAGATATGAGGTGGTTTTTTAAGACATGTGATTTTTTATGGTGTCATTGCACCGGCATGGAGCGTACCGTCGAGCAAAGCTACTCTGTGAATTTTTTTAACTCGGGGAATCCGCGTCTGAAACCTTTGAACTCATTACACAGGCTTATGGCGATGATGCCTGAAGCTGCACAAGAGTTTTTGAGTGGCACAAAATGTTAAAGGAAAAATGGGAGGTCGTCGAAGACTGACGTGGCATTGTTCACAAAGAGTTTGTGCCTTCTGGGTCGACGGTAAATGCTGCATTTTACATGTAGATACTGACATGCTTGTGAAATCGTGTAATGCGCGCAACCAGACATTGCGAAAAATTGGAAACTTTACCATGACAACATGCCGTGCAACAGTGTGATTGTTGTGCGGCAGCTGCTGGCGAAATTCGGTGTGGTAACATTGCTTCACCCCCCCTACAGCCCAGACCTGGCTCCACCAGACTTTTTTTTGTTTCCACGAATGAAAAGGGAGCTCAAAGGACTCAGTTCGACTCCATGGAGGCGGTTCAAGAGGTGACAACAAAGGTTCTCAACAGTATTCTGGAAACTGACTTCCAGTGGTCTTTTGACTAGTGGCAGACGCGCTGAACTAAGTGTATCGATGCAGGAGGAATGTATTTTGAAGACTATTAAGTAATTGTAATGATACCTGCAATAAATTTTGATTGTTTTTAACTAGTCCTGATACTTATTGAATAGATTGTATATGTTAAATCGAGTCAAAAATCTGGACTTACTAATACAGAAAGAGGTCTTGATTACAGTGGAGTCCCGATAATCCGAAACAGAAATTAGGATTTTTTAGGAATAAAAAAAATAAGAAAGAACAGTAAATAGGTCTATTATGTACTCAAAATTACAGTACAATGTTATTATGTAGTTCTAAAGTATATAGATTAAAAAGTAACCTGTGACTTTTTTGTCTAAGAGAAGGAGACCTCACTTTTGATGCGAAATTATGCTAACACTAACAGTCAAAGCAGACTGTTGGTTTACGTACATAATGCTACATCAAAGGCAGTCACAGCGTCCGAGTGGGTTACCCTCTGCTCCCTGCCATCGTCTCTCTTACCTTCACTCTCGTCTGAGAAGTTTTCCTGTTCTTTCAAAACAATTACTTACTTGTTGAAGAAATGCAAAACTATTAAATTTTTCACTGTTTTTTTTCACTCTGTGATTGTAGAATTCCCCACTCAAACTCAACAGCCAAATTTGACACTTTTATCATTTTCTAAAACGTTTTAATACTTCAAAATTGTCAAGCTAGCGGTGAGTTTTATTACTAAGACCTCCGCCAACAATAAGAGGTATGAATTTGATTATGCTCACGCTCAAAGTGTTAATTATCTTAGTTATACTGTACTGTACCATATTTTTAGCGTTTTAGGATACACTGTACCTTTTTAGTACTGTTTTGTATGTTGTATTTAATAATTATATATATATATATATATATATATATATATATATATATATATATATATATATATATGCTCTATATATAATTATATTTATTTTGGTAATAATTTCGCTTAAACAGAAATATTTATTAATCCAAAATGGGTCCAGTCCCATTCATTTCGGACTACCGGGACTCCACTGTAATTAAAATATATGTTGATATTTTAAATTAACTAATATTTAATCATTATTCATTAAATAGGTATTAAATGTTTGACCAATTCACAATGGCCTTACGTTATTTTTTAAATATATCACTAAAACAAAAATATACACTAAAAAAAAATAATAATGGTAAGAAAAATTTTAATATTTTTTTATAAATTTTATATCCCAGTAAGAGCAATAAATATTAGTCAAATATTTAGTAGTAAATTGTGTTTTGGATATAATTATAATGGGAATATTAATGTTGTATAAAAGAGGGACAAAATATCATTAACAATGTTTTAATCAAATCAGAATAATAAGTTAGTTTTTAAATTCTGGTGAGAAGATTCAGAATTCCGATAAATGTCATTATTATTTCTATTAATTTTAACAGTGTGAGGAAAATGATAAAGAAATTGTTTATATCAACTTTGCCAAACAAAGAGATTCCTGAAGTTGTTATAGTATTATATATTTCAGATTTTAGTATTAACTATGATTTTATATAATTCTATCAATATAAATATGTTTCATTTTATGTCTTATTTAATGATATTAAGTTTTGAAAATTTTTTAATATTTTCTGGACATATATTTTGGAGGGCTTTAGAATTTAACAAAATCTATTAAATAAATATGTCAACTTTAATGAATACATGAAGTTTTTTAAGCTTATTTAATTTCAGCTTAAATTTTAAATTCAGTGTTTTTTGGATTATGCCTACAAAAAAAGGTTTTTAAGCAGAGTTAAGCTAATCCCAAGAGAAAGTTGATTAGTCAAGAACTGTCGCAGCTAATTGAATTGTTTCTTTTCTCTAAATTGAACTCTCTGGAAGACTATATGGTATGTGTACTAATAAAGGGTGTTAAGATCCATGAGTAGAATTATTTTGCATTTACAAATCTAGGTGTGTATTGTATCATTTAAATATACAAAAAGTATAAATGTAATAATATATGTAAAATAAAAAAGTACTTACTATTAAATTATTTAGTTCTTAAAAGGAAATTTATCACAGTTTTTTTTTTTTTTTAATTTTAGTTAAAGAAGAAAGATTTATAGTTACATTATACACAGAGACCTTGATTGAGACTGTCAAATTTGGATAACAGCTATGGGACAGAGTATGCATGGTTATACAATAAATTACAAAGCTTTTAGATCAATAAGAAAGGAAAGGCTTTCCCATACTATCTAGCGTTTTTATAAGTTGACATGTAAAGATATTTTATATAACTTCTCAATAATTCAGTGTTATAATTCAAATAATTTTTTAAATCAAATGACGTTATAATTCTACCAACAATCAGAGTGATAAGTAGCCTATTACTTATGAACATTGTTACACAAAATTGTATTTCATATCTTATTTGGAAAAGAAAACAATAATTCAATTATAATTATATAATTTATAAGAATCAGTTAAACTCCTCTAATCAAACTTGTTTTGCGGAGGAAAATAAACAGATTAGTGAAAAATATGAAGTTTTCTATGAGGAACTAAGTAAATCACATGTTTTCCTTCCATTTGCTAACAAGAGACATGCATAGAGCTTACTGTGCTGTGCCATAATTTATAATATTGAGTTTCTTTGTGCTGAAATAAATACAATAATTGATAAAATATGACACTAAATACCATAATGAACAGAACAAGCAAAAAAAGAAATTTAACATCTCATATGCTTAAACAGAACCTCCAAAAAATTGCTAGAAAATTCTTATAATCAAGAAATTTAAAAAAATCTACAGCACATCATGCAATGTTATATAAACAAAATAAGATAAACACCAAGCACTAGGCATATACAAACTAAACTGAACAGACTGTAATAAATTCTAAATTAGGCAAACAGATCATTGACTCAAAGACTTAAAGAACACATACACTGTATTGAATATGACATCTTTTGTTAACTACATAGAAACAGACCCCAACATCGCAACACTGGAATATTATTAATTTACAAATATAACAAAATATTAAATTTACAAAACACAAATAAAACATATTAAATGTACATACATATTTATTGAACCAATACACATAAAATAAGATTTTTTACCACATTGGAGAAAATCTGTTTTTAAAACTGCTGCCGCTTAGCTCAACAACTCTTCCCAGGGACAAACACGGGCACTAATACAACTTATTGAAATCATAAATGGATTATCTTAATAAGTGTTTCATAAATTTACTTGAATTATAAGTTTGATAAATCATTAAACTGCCAAGTTTAAACAAAAAAAAAATCTATGATATAAAAAATCGGTTCAATATATATAAAAAAAAAACAATATACTAATGCATAAATAAGAAAAAATAATATTAAACAAAATACATCATCCAAAAATGAAGCAAACAAAACAATAAACTGCCTTCATACGCATGAGTTACAATAAAAAAAGAATAAACTACTACATTCCTGAAAAGTTACAAAATTTATATAATGTAAAAACACATTGGAAATAAAATAAAATTACTGCCCCCATAGAAAATTTCAACTGCCACTTCTAAGGTTAAGAAGCTGCAAATAGACTTACATGTGCTTGCACTGAGATATACATTTGAATGAAATGAATAAAACCTCTTAGCCTGAAAAAACTCTTTTTATGTATTGAAAATATTTTAACAGATTTCTCTGAAGATTACTGCTTTGCTATTGAAATGTGCATTAGGATTCAACTAAATAAAAAAGTTTAAATTACACTTTTTTGTAATAACTTGGGATAAAAACACTATTTACTGATTTACAGACACGTTTCGCGCTAAGTCGGCGCATTATTCATTGCTGTGAATCATTGACAAGACTTTCTCAGGTGTGTTGTGTTGGTGTGAGTCTGTGGTGAATTTCTGTTCTGTAGCGTGTTATTGTTCTTAGAGTAGTTGTTAAGTATGTGCTCAAATATAGTATTTGATTGTGAGTGTGTTTTGTCATTTAGAATATGTTGTGAATAGTATTTATGGCGGAATAGGTTATTTTTAGATTGGTGTCTATGTCAGTCTGTGAGTGTAGTGTGTTTCGTATGTGTATGGCGAAATTTGATTTGGTTTGTCTTTCTTATCTTTTTTTAACGTGCTTGTTGTATCTTGTGGTAAATGTTCTCCTTGTTTGTCCTATGTAAAAGCTGGGACAGTTGTTGCATGTAATCTTGTATATGCCTGCCCTGCCGTATTTATCCTGGTGTGTTTTTGAACTGTGTAGGTGTTTATTTATTGTGTTGAATGTTGTGAATGCTACTTTGTATTCAAGATTGCGGAACGAGGAAGCTATTTTTTGTGATGTAATGTGATATGAAAGTGTTATGTATTTTTGTGTTAGTGTGTTGTTGTTTTTTGTGAATTATGTTGTCTATCAAGGTGTGTTTTTATCCGTTTTTATAGGCTATGTGTTTTATTGTGTTTAGTTGGTTTATTTTGTCTTCATTGATCATGGGTAGGTTGATCAGTCTATGTATCATGAGTGAAAGGTAGCATGTTTGTGTTGGGGGGGGGGGGGTGATTGGACTTGTTGTATATAGCTCTGATAGTGGTGGTAGGTTTCCTGTATATTTTGAATGTGTGTTTGTTGTTTTGTTTTGTTATTGTTAGGTCTAAGAAGTTGAAGTTGTTCTGTTTCTATTGTGAAGTTTATGTTGTTGTGTATGTAATTGTGGATGGTATTTATCTGTCGTATGTTGCTGTTGTATACAACAGATAAACACTTTTCACAATTACATAAAGAAATTACACAATAACATAAACCTCACACTAGAAATAGAACATAATCAACTTCTTAGACCTAACGATAACAAAACAACAAACACACATTCAAAATAAAAAAGAAACCCATCAACACTGACACAACACGTCCAATCACCCCCCCACAAAACAAATATGTTGCCTTTCACTCCATGATACATAGACTAATCAACATACCCATTAACAATGAAGACAAAATAAACGAAACTAAACACAATAAAACTCAGCCTATAAAAACGGATACAAGCACACCTTGATAGACAACATAATTCACAAAAAACAACGCACACTCAACACAACAAAAAACAATTACACACTAACACAAAAATACATAACACTTACATATCACAAAAAATAGCTTCTTTGTTCCGCAAACTTGAATACAAAGTAGCACTCATGACGTTCAACACAATAAAAAAACACCTACACAGTTCAAAAACACACCAGGATAAACACGGCAGGGCAGGCGTATACAAGATTACATGCAACAACTGTCTCAGCTTTTACATAGGACAAACAAGGAGAACATTTACCACAAGATACAACAAGCACGTTAAAAAAGATAAGAAAGACACAACCCAAATCAAATTTGGCCATACACATACAAAACACACTACACTCACAGACTGACATAGAGGCCAATCTAAAAATCCTACACTACACAAAAAAAAGGAACAAACTTAGCACAGTAGAAAACTACGAGATATACAAACACCATGAATACTATCCACAACACATTCTAAATGACAAAACACACTCACAATCAAATACTATACTTGAGAACATAATTAACAACTACTCTATAAAAAATAACACACTACAGAACAAATACACCACAGACTCATACCAACACAACACACCTGAGCAACAGTCTTGTCAGTGATTCACAGCATTGAATAATGCGCTGACCTAGTGCGAAACACGTCTGCTGAATAAATCAGTAAGTAATGGTTTTTTGCCAAGTTACTACAAAAAAGGCGTAATTTATACAAAAACCTCAAGATCAACACAAAAACTGCAAGTTAAAATAAAGTTTATTTGTTTCAAAGATTTTATTTATTTACAAAAATTATGCCATGGTTGCTTTAAATTGTTGTGACAAACACTTGAAGGTTTGCACATTGTCAGAATTGGCCTTGAAATTTTTAATCCAAAATTTATTAGTTAGATGGCTTGAATATTTTCTCCAAGCCCATAACATTACTGTTTATATAAAACACCATTGCTTCTTTTCAAGCTATTATATTTTAATTTATGTTTATAAAAAATGATGTGTTACAAATATTTACAGAACAGGATCTTTTAACTACTGTATGTTAGTATTAGCAGGAAACAAATAATTTGAAACTAAACATGAACAGTAATAATAATAATAATAAACGTTGCATAGAAGTAATCATCACTATTGGAGCAATCAGCTAAGTTTAGACAACATGCAGCTGTATGATAGCATTATAGAACTTACTATAGATTAAACAAGAGAACATTCAAAAACTATCGTAACAAAGTATTAAACTAAGACAAGAATTTTCAGAGAGAAAGGTGTAAACAAGTGTTTTGCATATTTGTGTTCATATCTGTACATTCTATTAAGTTATATTCACAACTTCTAAATTTTACTGTATTGTGGTATTAGAGTACTATTGATTGTAATTAAAAATTTTAGGCATGTAAAGTGGAAGATCTTGGCCAAGTTGATTTTGAAACAGAAATCAAAGAACGTTTCAAGATGGTTTATGTTCCTAATTGGTTCAGTGTTGATTTAAAAACTGGGGTAAGTGATTATTTATATTAGTCTTGCTTCTATATTTAAGCAACTAAAGAACAACTCAGATAATTTCACAGTTTTTCAATGCAGCATTAGTTTTTACTTTTTTAAAATTATTATTTTGTCTAAGCTTTTAGTAAAATATTCTCCTGTTAGTCTGGACAGTCAGTAAGTCTTTCTCTTTTTTTCTCACTCTATTTCCTCTTCTTGACATCCCTCTTTCTATCTTCTTTATGCTCTATTGCTATCAATCAACAACTATTACATGAAATTTTAAGAAACAGAATTTAATAAAGAATTAAATAGGAGATTTGAAATATGATTTACTGCTATGTTTAAATTATTAAAATATTTCAGAGATTTTTAGTTGTTTTATTTATTAAAAAACAAAAGTATGACAGGGTGTCTAGTGACAGGGAAAACCGGGAAAACCTGGAAAAGTCAGGGAATTTTAAGATTCTGGAAAAGTCAGGGAAAATTTTAAAAAATCGGGAAAATATTTATTTTGATTAGAAACAAAACTAGTGGTCATTGCTCTCGAATATTTGGTATTGTAAGCCAGCGGTTTAGGGGCAGGGCAGTCAGGAAATAACACTTCTTTATTTAGATGCCCATTATTTATTTGATAAGCCCAATGCTATGACTTCAGGACTTATGTCAATAAATATTAAACGTGTCGAGTTGGTACAGCTGGGAGGTTTTAGCCTGGACCGTGGCCTTGGGGTGCGCAGTGGTTCTGTTATCATATGGACAGGGGGGGATAACAGATAACTCAGTCTGTTTCTGACCACACAGAACGCTGTGTAAACATTCGTAGCCAGCTATTTGTCTAGACTCGTGATAGTATGTGTTTTATTTGACGGTGATTATTTGTACACTGTTTATTTCAACATGGAAGGTTCCAGTTTTCATTGCCGTAGCGGGCAAGCGCGTCATGCAGATGTCGTCATTACCTCCCCTCCTTCCTTAGGATAAATATAAACTAAAAGATGAAGTGACTGAAGCAGAGATTATATGGTGCGTGAATTTAGTAATGCAACACTTCTTTACGCAATGCAGAAGGTAGTGTGTGCCTCTTTCTAAGGATGTTCCCTGATAGCACCATTGCACAGAACATGAGATTGGGGAAAGATAAAATTTCCTATAGTGTTGTATTCGGTTTATCAAATTATATTAAAGACCTGTTACTGACATCATTAAAATGATGTCAAATTCTAACTATGTAATTGGCTTTGATGAAAGTTTAAACAAAATATCACAAAGAGCCCAAATGGATTTGAGTGTTAGGTATTGGGATGCAGAGACGGATGAAGTGAAAGCTCGATATTTTAGTTCTGTGTTCCTTACAGACACAAAAGCAAAAGAGTTACTCAATTCGTTCTTCAAAGTCTGGATTTATCCAAGATCCTTCAGATATCAATGGATGGGCCCAATGTAAACTGGGCTTTCTATAGACATCTAAAAGAGGAAAAGTCAGGGAAAACTCAGGGAATTTCTTCAAGCTATTTTACTAGACACCCTGTATGAATACCTAGTGAATATTTCAATAAATTAACTTTCTAGTACTAATAGTAATAAATAATACTTACTAATTATGATACTAATACTCAGTTATTTAGAATTAATTAATTTTGTTGAATTCTCCAATTCTTATTTTTACACAACTTCCTCATATATTTGAATGAATATAATATGTGATTAATCACATATTACAACACACATTATATGTAATAATCCATCACATGTATTTTATCCAATAATTTTATTAATGTCTTGGTGTCAAACATGGATATTTATATATCGCCCTGTTCCTTTTTTTAAATTCTAAAATGTAAAAAATTCCCTCTAAAAGAAAATAAACCCTCATAAGGGCTTGGAATGATGAATACAAAATTATTTTTTGATTATGAAAATAAAAGCAAAAAATTAAATAATTTTGAATAAAGTGGTTTGTAATCATCTTGAATTCACTGATTAAACTATAGTTAATTAATACATAATTAAGTGAGTAGTGAAGATCTTACTTGCTGACAAGTTGTGAAATAATTGTTCCTTTTACTTCTTCAAGTAGAATAGAAGTATCTTTCCAGCTTCGTAAAAGGAAAAATTGTTTCAAAACGTGTCAGCAAGTAAGCTCTTGAGTATTCATTTAGTTATGTATTAATTAATTATAATTTCTAAAAGATACCTTATAGTGACTGTAAGGTACAACTCAGAGTAAACAATTTTGCAGAGTTGTGTTTACTTGATGTTTATTATTATACAAAGTTACATAAGCACCTTACATATATAATCTTAAAGATTTACAGTATTTTAAAAGTATACAATATTTGATATAAAAATCTCAAAAGTACAAATCAAATTATAAGATAAATACTACAGCAAACTCTCTATAATCTGGCCCTTTGCGTATCTTCCCCCCCCCCTTTAATCTGGTGTTTTCGTCAAGGACGGAAGATGTAAACATAATCAATATGTAAATATGACTTGTATATTTTTCATTGCATGTTGATGTCAGTGACTGAGTGATCTTCACGCCCCTTGGTTTTAGTTGTGTAGCTCGTGATATAGAAACAATTTTGAGCGGTGTGTTGTTGCAGTAGTTAATGTAAAAAGGTTATTAGATACAGAGTCCCTTGAATTAAAACCAATAGTGTTTTAAATCGTTAAGATATTATTATTAAAGTAAATTTTTTTATCATGAACAAATACATTAAAAAAAAAAAATAGTTTTGTTCTTTGTTGTTTAAAAAAGTATCAACATATAACTAAAAAGTAACAAAATAACTAAGTAAAATTTATTGCATGATAGTTTAACTGCCATGCCGAGCCAGTTGGCCCCATTGCTCAGTAGGCTGAACCGAAAACCGTCGGCCCACTAAGCCTGACATTGATGTCCAGTAACGTTTTATGTTTATTAGTACTACTCAACTGGTGTTGCTACTTTTGGAAAAATGGTTGCACTGTATTAAATAACATGCTTCACACCTTACTCAACTAATTGCAATGGTTTTTGTTTTATAGAAAAATGCTCACTGCATTATAAACATGGAGTTATTCTAGGAGCTAGTTGTTGGAAGTTACAGCCTGACACATATTTGTTTACAATTTTAGTGAAGTTGAGTAGATTATTCCAAAAAAAAATATTGGTCCATTGAAAGAAGTTTATCTTTATATACTTTAATAATAAAATAAATAATTTTAATGACATATTGTTTATTGATGTATACTATTGTTTTCAACAGTTTACAAAACTTAAAAAGGAAGTCAGACATTTTGACTAAATATTAAATCTAGTGGTAAAATAATTCTTAAAAAAACAGACTTGGATAAAGTTAAGTACAAACATTTGTACACTTAGATTAACTCATCCGTACTAGGAAGTAAAATAAAATGCAAATTCGTTAAAAAAATAAATAAGTAAGTTTTAAAAATTTTACTTGTTACGAAATTTCGTATAATATTTATCCCCCGGATCTGAAGCATTTCTTATCAGAGAGAGAATATGTTTGCACTTTTGTTGTATATACAAAATATTTATAAACTCACATATCAATCACATGTGCCACGTTTACATTTCTTCATGATAAGCTCCAAAACCCTTTTCTTGTTCCTCAGCTTACTATGTGGGTAACTGGAACATGGAATTGGAGTTTTTTGTTTATTGTTTACACACAAAACACAAACAAATATTAAGACAGTGTTGCACATATGAGAAAACATAATTACATCAAAAACAATGTCTGGCCAATAAACCTGGCACTTGTGTTTATATATTTTATGATAAGAAATGTCCAGGAAAATGCTGATATTGTGGCAGACAGCTAAAGTATTAAAAATAAGTTTGTATTTTCAGTTGATTAATGAAATACAATTTGTTTAGATGTTGACTATACATTTGGGTCAAGATGAAAATGATTGTTTTTCTGCATGGGTTTCTTCAAAAGAAGCTGGTCTTGCTCCTAATGATGTTGTAGATCAAAAAGGTTTGTTTCTTTATAATTTAGTGTTACGAGTATATATAAATATATCAAAGATAAAAATAGATTTTATAGTAATTTAATGATTTTCAGATACCTAAATTGACTTTGGTTTCAATACTATGCAATACCTGCATCAAATTATCCACTAATTACTTTATTTAGAAAACTATTTTGTATTTCTTTAATCGCTCTTTGGATATTCCAATGTTCTGGAAACAACCTAGTTTAATTTTAGTCATCCATCACTATTTTCAAGCTATTTAATCCTAATCTTGTTTATAATATGGTTGGTACTTGTCCTTTTGACTAGTTCAGATTTTGTTGATTTTTGAAAGAAAAAGTGTTGGAATTAGTGAAATGTTAACTTACGCATATAAAAATATTTTCAACATCTATGAAACACAACATGTTTGAATTAATTGAAATATTTTTTTATCAACAACTGTAATGTGGGATAAATCATGTATTTCTTTCTAAAACTTTTCAATGGCGCCATATGAAAGGGATTACAAATTTTTAATGCTATTAATTACTAAACATATCAATAAAAGATACATAACTAAATAAATAAAATGAAGTAAGGTAAAAACAAATTATTGTTATTAGAGTTATGTGTTTTCTGAGATACATGATTTGCATATATTTATTTTCTACAAATTACTGATGGCTATTCTTCTTAGGTTATAATAACAATAATATATATTTTTCTTTTCTTTTTAAATACCCCATTGAAAGGTTTTTCTTTATTTATTATTCTTGTGTTTCTCATTCAGTCCAAGGTGTAACGGCCTTAACAAGATTTACATTATTTTCCTCACTTTTGTTTTCTGATCCACTGTAACCTCTCTCTCTTTTACACAGTAAAATTGTATGGAATCTGCAAGTGTCATTGAAAAGTCTAAAAGTGGACATTTCACTGAAAGTTGCACATATTTTTGAAAAAAATTACCTTGCTGGTGTTTGTTTTAAGTATTGAGCCTCTCTCATTATAATATAACTTCTCCTCTTGAGACACTGTAGACCAGTAGACGGTATTGCTTTTGTCAAACAATAAAGAGGGTTTCTTAGTGTTCATTGAATCAACAACCATTGGTAATATAGGGTTAAAAAGAAAAAAATTTTATATATGTTTTTATGGCAGCAAAATTTATTTTTAAGTGCTTACTATGATTACTTTGTTTTTATATATAAATAATTTATTTTTATAATACTTAATAATTTGTCATTTAGATATCCTGAATGTTTTCCACATGCATAAATGTTGTATTAAATAAAACATTCATTGTCAGATGAAATAAAATGTAAAAATTGTACAATGGCTTCCTATGTTTGACAGTATCAATAGTTTTTTCTGCATAATTATGTGGCGGCAGTGTTAAATTTAAAAATACATTTTACTCTAATAGTATTTAAGTAAATTAGGCTTTAATAATTATATGTATAATTATATTTTATTGTTTTTATATTTTTACCTGCCTAATTTACAGTAAACTATGGCAACCTATTATTAAAGGCTTTGTTAGAGAATTGGTGGACAACATTGCAAGGAGAGGACGATACAGATTGTCATGGTGATCAAATGATAGTTCCTTCACAAACCCGATCTGGCCATGAATATTTCAAAGTTCCTGGACATACACCTCTCATATTCAGGTTACTGATTTAAGTATGATCATATCAGAATTTTTAACAGTGTTGGATATATTTTTGTAAAACAAGTGTTAAAAATTATAATTGACAATTTGTTTAACAACAATTAAATTAATAGCAACAGCTTGATTCGTTATATCAATAGAGAAAATAAGAATATCATCATCATCCATAAAGTACAAATCAGTCTGGTAAAATGCAAGGAAAGCTGCTGTTATTTTGTACTTCAGGTAGTGCCATATTCCCTAATACCTACTTGGCAAGCACAATTATTAGATCCCAGCAGCAGTATCTTATGGGTATTGCTGTTTGATGTAACTATTTTAGCTCTCATTAGATGTATCTAGCCTTGTAAGTTCATGATCCAACTTAATTTTTTGCACATGAAATAAAATCTCTATTCAACATCAGTTCATTGCTATTTATAGCGAAAAATGGCAAACAATGAGAAATTACACCATTACAAGAAAAACAAAATGAAAGAAATTGTAAGTTGTCTGTCTCAAATGAAATCGGCCAAAATATTAATAAAAATATCTTAGGTTGTAGAAGATGACTAACCAATCAATATGTTAATTTGTTTGAAATCAGTATGTGTATTATATACCTTAAAAAAACTCACAGGTGTTGAATTTTTGTTTTTACTGTTTTACTGTCATAACTGTCACAAAAAATAATCAAGGGTTTAATATTTTGTTTTCAGTTTTATATACATAAAAAACCTGAAATCAATTTTATTCATATGTGTTTATTGATTTTAAAATATGAGTTTTGATTTAGAAAGATGAGTGTTAAATCATTTGCTTTTGCCATTAAAAACAATTTTAGTAAATTCCCAAATTTTGTATTTTTTTTTGGATTAAAAAAAATTGTAATCATAAGTATTTAGAAAAAAATTTAAACCTCTTTTAACAAACTCCTTTCATCAATTTAACCTTTCCTTTGACAATTTTTAATCTCATGGCAAAAAACGTATTGACAGCTATTTTTTGTAATACATTTTCTCAAAAGATAAGACTCCAAAATGGTCGGTTTTGCAAATAAATGTTTGCTGAATCCATTGGATTCTAAACTAGCTCACTTTTGTGTTCTTTCTATTTCTAACTTATCTAGAAATTTGTCAGTTTTTTTAAATAACGGGAGGTTTTCTTCTAAAAAGGCATAGACTTGAAAAATGAAAATAGTAAATACAAATAAACCTCAAGAATTATAATCAAATAATTTCAGTAGCATTTAAATGTCCAAAAAATATTCTACATGAGTTGGATATATACAAATCCAGTTGTGACTCTTAATACTGAAAATGAGGATACGTCAGTCTACGATATTTTTCTTCAAAATCATCAAGGCCAATAGATCATTTAAGCAATCTTTAACATAAAAAACACAAATGAGAACAAATCAGTGTCAAAGAATTAAATACAAGTACTGTAGTCCAAGTATATGGATGCAGTTGAATACCTGGTATAAATAAATCTCACATGTTACCAATAACACAATAAAAATATTATACCTAGCAATTTCCAAAATCCTAAGGACAAAAACAAACTTTACAACAAGAGACTTACAACAATTTCAACAAAATACACATTTAACATCAGTTTACAACTCAGATGACACTATAAAATAAAGGTTTCTTTATAAAATAGAAAACTATGTTATTCCTTATTTCAATATTAGTATAGGTACAATATACCTACAAAGTATCAGGTTAGGATAGGTATAGTTAAAATTAGGGATGGGCCGATTCCTAAAATTTTTGATTCCGATTTCAATTCTAAAATTTTCCTTTCGATTCTCGATTCTTTCAAGTTATATTAGCTTACATGCTAGGTATCTAATAATTAATTTAGTTAACATCTTGGTCATACGGCAAACCCTTTTAAAAGTTCTGTTTTAATGTAATAGACTACACAAAACCTTCAACCTTAATTTATCACTAGGAATTTTTAAAAGCATAAAAAGATATCAGACTAAAGTAATGACTTATTTTAAAGTTAAAAATGCGAACTTTACTATTTTACAAAGTTTGAAAAAATACCTAAGCCTATTTACATTGTCTCTCAAAACAAAACAAAAATTAAAAACAAACGAGCAACATAAAGATTTAAAAAAATAATAGAAATAGGGTAGTTTTTAATATGCCCCTGAATCAGTGGCAGCAAGATGGAGAGAGAGAGAGATAGAGAGAGCGAGAGAGAGAGAAAGAGAGATTGTGTATCGAACCCTCTCTAGTGAGAGAGAGATAGAGAGACGAGCGATGACAAATGACCAGGATTGGTTACGATCTTCTTTGTTGTTGCTTCATAAATAATAATATTTTCGTTATCTCAAATCGGTATTTGCTTTAATCCGGTATTTGCGTTTAATTCATTCAAAGCAACTAATACGTAAATAAGACATATTTGGTAGTTAATTATTTTTCCAATAAATTACTCCATACACATATTTTAATAGTTTATAAAATAGGAATTGGAATCGACATCAATGAAGAGTCGAATATCGACGATACCTCGATACCACCTACAATCGACGATTCCTGAAATCGAGAATCGGAATCGGCCCATCCCTAGTTAAAATAAATAATCAAACACTAAAGAGAGCAAACAAGTTGATACATGAAATAAAAGATGACCCTTGCATCTTGTATATAGTAATGCAGTAATGTATACCAAAAAAGGGCCACTTCACTTGTCCTCCAGTATCTTTTGTTTGGAAACTATACTTTTTATAATTTTAAAATTTTTAACGACTTCACACAAGGACATTATACAATCAGGATTCAAACGAATCTCATGACAATTATTTTTCCAAATAGCTTGAATAGCTATTTGTTGATGTGTTTAAGCATTCAAAAAACAATTTATAATTATGTTTTTAAAATTAACTCCCATCTTAAATGGAAACTTTGTAGCTATAATGTAATGTAGTATAACAGAGTGCTGTGTTTTGTAGAGAAACCTTGAGTTTATTAACTTTTGTACACATTGAAAAATAACTTTATTTTGTTTTCTTTTTCAAAATTGCAATTTTTGGCATATCAGCAACAGGTTTTAGACGAGCCTCTGCCACCAGTATCACCTGCTTACCATTTAAGACATTTACCTATTTAAAATGCTATTTCCCTATACAACAGGATGTTCCCTAGAAAATATTAAGCGGATTTTACTCTGTGTGTGTGTGTGTGTGTGTGTGTGTCTACTCATAAATACACACACACACACAAATGTGTATGCTTCACATATAAAAAGACACTACTTTTACTATTTAAAGTTTGCCTTACTTATACATGTGTTACTACTCCACAAGCTTTATTTAATAACATTAATAATTCATTGGAATTATACTCTTATCTACATTTGCCCATGCCTTACTAGCCGATATATTTTAGTTTTATATATTTTTTTTTTTTTCAATTCCTCTTATTAGTTCACACTCTCCTAATATATATCTTGTTCAAATTTTCAATCGTTAGTAGAATACGTTTTTATTCACCCAATCTAGTTGAAATACATTTTTTTAACGTTTAGCGGATGACAAATGTTTTAATATTTTTTTTTCAAATATTTATTCCTTAATTAAATATAAAAAAGTTGGTGTATGTGTTGAGTTTGAACTGAATGACTACATGTATGAAATCCAGCACTTTGCCATAGAACTAACTTTCCCATAGCTAAAAATCTATTACTTAAAGATTTATATGAAATTATAAGAGAAAGGTTCCTTGCAGTAATGAAGGATTACAAGGATGGATACAATAAGAAATTATAGACCCCCAACACCTTTATAAATTAGAAAAAAAAGCAATTAAGTAGTAACACCATACAGTGTGTAGAGAAGGAAATGAAAAATTGCAGGGATATTCGCTTTCTATTTTGTCATTTAATATTGTGATTCTGTCATGTATATACATATTTATATTAATCGTAATTTTAAAATAAAAAAGTAACTATAATAAAAATTATCCTTTGTTAACCTCAGTAAAAATTGTTATATGTTTTGTTTGAAATAGCTATTTACATTTTAAAACCTCAAAATCCTAAAATTTCTCTTTATTATTGATATAACTCCATTTGTATAGAAATATTGGTAAAACAGTACTATAATTAGATAGTATGTAACTAAGTGAATACTTAAGAGCTTACTTGCTGACGTGTTTTGAAACGATCGTTCCTTTTACGAAGCTAAGCATCTTACTCACTTAACAAGAGTAAAGACCTAGCTTCGTAAAAGGAACGATTGTTTTGAACAGGTCAGCAAGTAAGCTTTTAAGTATTCAATTAGTTACGTATTATTTTATTATAGTTTAATCATTGAATTCAAGATGCTTACAACAAGCAATTTTAAAACATTTAAATGCTCAAAACAATTGTGTACAATTTGAATGCATTTAGTCATCAAATTCTAAGTGAAAAACTTAACTTTTTAAGTCTTTTTTAATTTGTTAGGTGTGTGATTTTCTTGGCTATAATGAGTCTATAACATTTCCTCTAATTTTACTTTTTAATAGACCTGAAAGTATGATATTAATGCTACATTTTACAAGGAATAATTTTTTATCAAATTTATTTTTATGTAAATTACAAATTTGAATCTTACATTTGCACATAAGTTCTATTTACCCAGATTAAATTATTTGTGATCCGAGCGATCTAGTATGCATTGAATTAATTCCCTGTAAAGGTCATGGCAAATGAATTTTGTTGCACTAGTTTATTATTTTTTAATTCGTTATTTGTAACTATTATTATTTAAAAAAATTAATATTGATTAAAATATGTAACAAAATAAATAAGGTTTTCTAACAGTTTAAAGCCTAGTTGGTCTCCTAACTTTATTTAATACAACCAATTATTCATTTCACATTTGTAAAAAAACTTTATAACTAAAATAATTTCAAAAAATATTCACAAGTAAGTATTAACAACAATATATTATTTTAACAATATGGAAAGGCAACGGTACAAATCTAAGGCCTAGATCAAGTATCATTTTGGCTCACCCACTTTCTGCAGTATCTAACGCACAACTAAACAATAGAGGGATAACATACCAGAGTAGGAAGTTGATCTAAATGGCCCGTTGTTAAGTTAGTTTTAAACATTGGGAAGACAAATAACTCCCCTACTTTATGTGTCCTGTCACACTGAGAAGGCATTAGGATGGACATAAATATCTTTCATTTTGGTGACAGTATCAAGAAGCAAAAACAGTTGCTTCGACATGGGACATGTTGTACGTGTTTGAGGTAATGAGTAAACGCCTCTTTGCTCCAATTAACAGCAAGTCTACTTCAGTTAAATAAATACAAGAGTTAGGTACAAAAAATTCTATTTGATGTATCTCGTTTAAAGTAGGGTTAATAACTGTTGTTTTAAGAAGTATATGCCAACGCCTACTGTATAAATATGGAAGTCTAACCTTACTTTCACTTTAGTTGTAAAGAGTTTGTAGTAGTAACACTCACTTTTGATGACGACTTTGTCATTGAAACGCATATGAGTAAATAAATGATTAATTTGTGAGTTTTGTGTATGTTTTTATTTGTTTTTAACTTTACTTCACAAGCTAAGCTCAAAGGTAACACTACAGTAGGCGTTGCCACGCCCACTTGTCAAAACAACAGTTATTAACCCTACTTTAAACATGATACATCAAATAGAAATTGTTGTACCTAACTCAATAATTACAATAAAATTTTTTACCCTACAAAATAAAGTTATTTTTCAATGTGTACAAAAGTTAATAAACTCAAGGTTTCTCTACAAAAAACAGCACTATGTTATACTACATTACATTATAGCTACAAAATATCGAGTTAAGATGGAGTTAATTTTAAAAACATAATTATAAATTGTTTTTTGAATGCTCAAACACATCAACAAATAGCTATTCAAGCTATTTGGAAAATAATTGTCGCGAGATTCGTTTGAATCCTGATTGTATAATGTCCTTGTGTATAGTCGTTATACATTTAAAAATTATAAAAAAGTATAGTTTCCTAACAAAAGCTACTGGTGGACAAGCGAAGTGGCCCTTTTTTGGTATACATTACTGCATTACTATATACAAGATGCAAGGGTCATCTTTTATTTCACGTATCAACTTGTTTGCTCTCGTTAATGTTTTATTATTTATTTTAACTACCTATCCTAACCTGGTACTTTGTAGATATACTAATATTGAAAAAAGGAATAACATAGTTTTCTATTTGCCTTGAGTATTCAGCCTTGAGAAAGATTAGAAGGTTTATTACTATGTTGAAAGTCCATATTTTTTTTCAGTGAAGTTGGAGGTAGAACATTATATAGGCTGCTTGTACGAGATGCAGGTGGAGAGACCGAAGCCGTATTGCTAAACGAGACAGTTCCTCCTTGGGTAGTGGATATCGTTGTTGAGAAGAATCTTCCAAAATTTAACAAAATTCCATTTTACCTTTTACCCCATGCTTCTTCTGGAGTAAAAAGTTTAAAAAAGTAAGTTTTAAATTTTCTATGTATGTATTAAAAATGGAGAAGTTATGTTTGTCTTTAGTGGTATAATTTTTCCAATTGCAATCATTATCAATACTTCTATTATATTATGTATGTAATGTTTAACCCCTCCAAAATACACATTATTTCAATATTTATTTGGTAGGTTGTTCTTTAATTCTAAAAATATTTTATAATAATATTTAATTCATGCAGTAGAATGAAGTTCAGTTTAGCTTTATTTATCTGGATAAACTGAGACCAGAAGTAATCGCCTGAATAAAAACGTATATTGATAAGAAGTGAAAATTTGTTTTACCTAATATTTGTTAGTAATTATTAACACATTCAGCACAGCACCGCTATTGGAGATCTCATCTAACTACTGTCTGTTTTTTCGTTAACTTCACCTATGATGGCAGTGGAATGTTATGCTGGTTGCATAGCTTGTCGTAGCATCTAATTATCATGCCCGTTGTTTTCATCTCAATAATTTCATTTCTGCCACATACAGGTTTAATATAAGTGACATCAGGCCATCAAAACAGTGTATTAGACATTAAAATAGGTTTCATTTATCGGGTCACAATTTAAAAAAAATTAATACAAATGATAAGATACTGTATGACAAATAATAAAACTCAATAAAAAAGACAGAGAAAAAAGATAATTTACATAAAAATCTAGAGTACCTACTACTAAAATATACTACATACTAAAATATACTAGATACTAAAATAACCACTCAACTCGGAATGTTTGTTTCTGTTTCATGTTATGTGTTTCACAAAGCGATAGAGATCGATAATGTAAACGCAGATATAGATAATGCATATGTCACGTTCGAGATTATTTATAGCCGAGATAAGCTGACATTTGTGTACTACAATCTTATGATGACACATTAGGATTTCGGGTGTCCAAGCATTTAATCAATGACTCTTATTTACAGTAGTCTGTTCCCACCTCGAGTTGGTTCATTCACTCTAATAGGACAGTTATTGTTTATTCTTGCGTTAGTTCAGAAAGCTTAGTTTATTTTTATGATCGTTGATTTTACCGGATATTTTCCCGCGTTAAGTAGTTCAAACTAATAAAAGCATTAAAATATACAAGTTAAACCAAATTAAGTCTGTTTATAAGTTTCAGTTGAAGCATCAAAAGTTAACTTGGGATGGTTGGATTTAAAAACGATTCAGGCGTTTTCCAAACTCTTCTGTAGCACTGACTTAAAAATCAAACCTTTATACAGACACTTATCGACACTAAAGAAGCTTTAATTAGACTGAGAGTGAGCGTGCCAGTGCGCTCGCTGACTCTTAGAAGGGAAGCGGGAGCGCACCGGCACGCTCTCAGTGCCTCGTAAGGAAACCTAGAGTGTGCCGGTACGCTAGCCGTGCTGAACGTGTTAAAAGATCTTTAACTTTTATTACAAATAAGTAGTTCAAACATTCAAGCAGTTTTCCCCACTCACAAGTATGCTTTCTTGGCTAAGAGAGAGCATTACCAAAAAGGAAATTTGTTTTTGATAAACCATTTTCTTTGAGAAATTTTCATCTTCAAGAATTAGTATCAAAATACACTTCCTTGAACAGTACAAATACTGAAGCTATTTCTCTGTGCTTTTCGTATGAGACTTTAGACTTTCCATGGAATTTTGCAATTTTAGCCTTTAAAATCAACAGTTTGCAAATCCTTTCTTAGTATGTGTCTATGCTATGAACAGAATGTACCCTGAAAATTTCAAGACTACCTTTTATAGTTTCAACTTAATATGACTCTTAGTCAGTCACTCATGACGATTCTTATATATACGGAGATAGAGTTATTATTAGTTAGTTGTAAACAATTATTCCACCATAAAGTGCATTCAATTTTTACCTTGTGATGAGGCACCTTTCAGTCACTTGACTATTGTTGTTATAATAATAGACATCGTTTTGTGTGTGTGTGTGTGTGCGTGCGTGCACAGTTGTGCATCTGTATCCACGGAATCGGTTTCAATTACCCGCGGTATACTGTCACGCTAGGAATCTCGAAGAATAGTTGATGTTCAACTGTTTGTAAACGCCCATGTCTGAGCCAGTTTGATTTTTATGTATGCAGTACAGTATTGTTTATATACAGTAGCCTATAGCATTTTTTTGTTGATTGTTGAATCATTGGATTCCATAGACTTACTGCTTTTCTCTGAAATCTCTTCATTCTGCTTCTAGGGGTTACATTAGCCTATTCGCTGCACTTCTTCGTGTTAGTAGTACAGTAATTGCGTAATTAACTTGTAAATATTCTTTTCTTCAGCAATAGTGGCCATGACGCGTATCAGTAATAAAGTGTTTAATAGTGCTAAGTATAAGAGAAGCCGAAGTGTTCTTTCATTAAGTGAAAAGGATAAATTTAGAATATGGTTGAGGATGAAGGAAAATCGTTTGTGTGCATTGGAGATTGTATAACAAAAACTAATAGTCTATTTGTGAAATTTTCAAATACAGTGATAAAATTTGTTGAAGTTTTTCTATTTCACGGGAAAGTGCAAAGGTCACTGCTATGGTGTGTAATAAAACTTTGGTGAAAGTGGAAAAGGCTGTTAATATCTGGGTGGAAGATATGAGTAGGTAAATGATATCTGTTGAAGGAAATGTGTTACAACAAAAAGTTGTAAAAGTTTATACGAAGGTTTTCTGGAAAAAGATGGTACAGAAGAGCAGAGCATTCAGTTTACTCAAAGACAAGGGGCGGTTACATAGGTTTCTAAACTGATACAGTTTTAAAACATTAAAGTTGCAGGAAAAGCTGCTTCTGCAGTTGAGGAAGTGTGTGATAAAACTTTAGTGAAAGTGGAAAAGGCCCTTAATATCTGGGTGGAAGATATGAGTAGGATAAGGATATACTTATAAATATAATATAGTTTATATAATATACTTGTAATATAAGGTAAATTTAAGTCCATTATATCCTATGGCAATTACAGTGGTTACATTAATTCATATTAATTACACCCTGTGTACTCATGGATATTTATCCATGAGTGCATTGATCAATCGACTATTTTGTTATTTTTAGAGAGCTGTTTTCATAATCAAGCATAAAAACTATTCAACAGTGATGATTTCAACAATATTTTTACTTTGAGGAAGTTTAAACTGACATTGAACGATGAGGTTGGAGCTGTTGACCATTATTTTACATTAGCACCTCTTTTTACATCATGTAAACATATTTAGCTCTTTGACTATCAATATAAATATCAAAATAATTCTTTAAATTTAAGTTTAATATTAGTTGTTAGTCTTAATAATTCAGTATTTGTTATATCATATTTTATTGGTTGTTTGTAAAAAAAAGACATACCCTATATACTTTATTATCACTGAATAGAAACTATGATCAAATAACTTAATAAATGAAAAAAATGATAACACATTTTAAAAACATTTTTCATGTGTAGATAATCAATTCTTGTTTATTATAAATGTATTGACATAATCTGTATAAAAATATTTTATAATTAATTCAATACTGTTAACATATTGATGTTTTATACAGCTAATTATTATAACTGCATCTAAATATTTATTGAATAACTTAAGAAATGATGTATTTTTTAAAACTGTGCATCGGATTAAATGATTTCATTTTAAAATGATATATTTGGATGTGGTTTTGTAGTATTTTATGGGCATCGCCATTAATAATTTAAAAAAAATAAAGAACTAAGTTCTTAACTTTGAACAGAGTAAGTAAACTCACAACATTGCAATTTTGCATGACAATGTCAAATCCCTACTATAGTTAGCTTCTTCGATGACTTTTAAAATAATAAATAATCTGATAAATCCAGATAAATCTGGGTTGGATAAACAGGATTAAAACATTTCTTATTAATATAACCAAAATAAGCACTCATATACAGGGTGCGACAGTGAAACGGGAAGATTTGAAAAATGGTTGGCAGGCCTGGTAGGGAGTTTAGAGAGGGAGAGATGCGACCTTGGCCGTCTAGACAGTTGGAAATTTTAGTAACCATGTATCGTTGGACGAACGAACAACGTGCTTTCGCTGTAAAGGCGTTTTATAAAAACAATGATAGTGCTGTTAGTGCGCAACGGGCTTTCCGTCGGGAATTTCATCTGTCTCCACGCGATCCCAAATGCTATCAGTCTTTGGGTTAGAAATTTTGAAGCAACAGCTAGTGCTACAGGAAAACGAGGTGGCAGTGTTAAAACGGTCGTAACCCCTGAGATTGTTGATCGTGTGCGGGAAGCGTTAGTGAGAAGCCCGCGAAAATCGGCAAGACGACACAGCTTAGAACTTGTGCTTAGTGATCGATCAGTAAGAAGAATTTTGAAAAACGAACTTCATTACCATCCGTACAAAATGCAGGTAGTCCAAGCTCTCAAACCTCAAGATTTCAACAGCCGGCTACGCTTTTGTCAAGTAATGTTAAATGTTATCGAGCAAGATGAAGAGCGAGTTCATAACATGAGTGACGAGGCGCACTTCCACCTTAGTAGATTCGTTAATAAACAAAATTTCCGGTATTGGTGCGCAGATAACCCACACAATCTTCATGAACAACCTCTCCACTCAGAAAAAGTTACTGTGTGGTGAGCTATATCATCTCGAGGAATAATTGGACCTTTCTTTTTTGAAAGTGAAAACGGTAACAGCGTGACAGTAAACTCTCAACATTATGCGGACATGTTAGTAACTTTTGCACTACCCGCACTTGATGAATACGTGGATGAAGACACTTTGTTTCAGCAAGATGGTGCTACTAGTCATACCGCTACAATTGCTTTAGATTTGTTGAGGCTTGCATTTCCCGGCCGTGTGATTAGCAGAAATGGTGATATCCCTTGGCCTGCTCGTTCACCAGAATTAACAGCACCTGACTTTTTTCTTTGGGGGTACTTAAAATCGAAAGTTTATTTGGGTAACCAACCGAGAACTAAGAACGAGGGCGCATTCAGCAAGAGATAGACAGAATTCCAGCTTTTGCGCCAGACTTCGAGAATGCATAGGAAACTGAGGGAGACATCTTGCTAGCACCATTTTCAAAAAATAATACGTAAATGAAATTTTTTAATTATAACACTAATTTCCACTAGTGTGCTATGAATTTCGGTTAATAAATGAAATGAATACCCATAACTTATTTTTTTGCAAGTTATTCAAATCTTCCCGTTTCACTGCCGCACCCTGTATATACCATTAATTTACCACTCTTCCATTGAATAATATTTTGATTATTTATGTATGATAAAAGTACCATACATGTTTATGTTTGTTGCATTTTCATAGCATCAAAACTTAAAAGGAATAAATTTAAAAAAATTAAATTAACTTTTTGAAAATATTTCATGATTAATACAATATTGGTAAATTTGTACCAAAAAAAAATGTTTTATAATGAAAATATTTTAAACTGAAATTTGGTATTTAGGGTATATAGAAAAGTGAATGCAACTTCTTAATTATTTAGAAAATTGTATTAATTATTGAGAAATTGTAGGAAAATTTAAGAAGTTCAGTCGTTTAAATTAATTAAAAATTTACTTTAAATTCTCTAGGGATCGTCTAATAGCTAACGATTTCATCCAAATGCATAAAGTAGCAGAACATGTATATGAGAAGGTGTTGGGTTCAGATACAGGCTCAGTTGCAGTTTCCAACTCTCCTGGAGTAGAAAGGAGTGAAGAGCAGGATAATGGATCTCTAATCGAAGATAAGGTTGAACTTTTATGTAATGATCAGGTAATAACCTTATTTGATAATTTACTTTTAATTGTTTTACTCTCAAATGGGTTCATATTAGATGTGCGTAGGAAGAGGCTTGTTATCTTTCATACTGCTCTAATCAAACACAATACTATGTCAAGACATTTTCACAACCATATTTACACATACAAACATTACATTCATTTAACTTTCCCACATTTAGAGTTTATAATGAATTTTAATCAGAGATAAAGGTTGTTAAATAAGCTAAGTTTAGTACCTAGAAAAACATCATTGAACTGCACATCCAACAACGTGTCTGCTGAGCTTGAAAGGCCAGGAAAAGCTAGTTTACCATGTGTTAAGTAGTTTTGGCATTTCAGTCCAGCATCCTGAAATGTTTTGTTTCACATAACTATTGTTAGTCAGTGAATATAAATTATTCCTACATTTATTTATTGAGGTTTTGGTGGAAAGAAACAAATTTCTATTTCACTGGACTTCTTTATTTCAGACTAATGCTATAATGAATTGGAAAGACGAAGAACATTTTTTCAACAGTCAAAGCTACCCGCTTTAACATTTAGAAATGCAAAAAAAAGACATGTCAACGATTTCACCATTCATTATAATTAATACCATTGTTAGGTGAGAAATGAGAGTATCCTAGTGGATACTTGACAGTGTTATAAATGACTTAATTTTTTATACAAAGTGTATGTTAAATATCTTTTGATTCTGAACTGGCCTAAAGCTTATATTACTTTCACAGATCTTCTCTATACCTGTAAAAAAAACTTATGAACCTATATAGGGTATGGAGAAACCCCCTCTTATCAAATATAAACTCTATAGCAGGGGTTCTCAACCTTTTAGGCTCTGAGCCCTCCTTTACACTTTGGTGTGAGGTCACGCCTCCCTTCACGGATTAAGTTAATTTAGCCTTATATATGATAAATTTACTTATATTATGTTTAAGTACAATGACTTTGAACTTAGGCTAGAGATACTCTAGTAAGGGTAAGGAATATAAAATCATATTTGCTCAAATACAAATTTTATTTACACAAATCATCGAAAAAATCACAACAAAATATCAATAATGTAACCAGAAAAATTTTCGCTACTTTTGTAGTGCTAGTGTGAGGGCTGGCACTGTTTCTCGTTAACTAGTTTTTGTATGTTTGGATGAAATTTTTACAAAGAACACCGCAGGTCACTTTCCACATCTAGTCTAGCTTGATATTTAGATTTTATATTAGCCAGGGCTGGAAATCCTGTCTCGCATAGATAAGTTGATGAAAATTGTACAAGCAACTTTACTGCCTCCATTGCTACTTCTGGGTAAACAGGAAGATATAGTAGCCAGAAATGTTTTTGTTTAAAGATTTTTTGAAAACAGTATTTCTTCAAGGAATTTCTTTTCATCTATATATCTACAGTAAAACAACAACTGCACTTGTTTTGAAATGTCTGTTGTTTCATCGCACTGCAATGCAAAGAATGGGGAGTTTTTTAGCTTTTGCACCAGTTGATTTTTCAAATCAATAGCCATGTCATCAATTCTACGTTTGACTGTATCGTTAGATAAAGAAATTTTGGCAACTTTATTGTAGCTGTCTTCACCGAGCACAGTACTACAAGCAATAAGCAAACAAGGTTTTATGAGTGACTCACCGATTGTGTGGGGTTTCTTGTCTTTAGCTATCAACAAGGCAATTTTGTAAGCAGCTTCAACGGCCTTTTCAATTTTCATTCGAAAACTTCCACTGGAATCATTCTCTTAAGGCAACTACGCCCCGCCGCGCTATTAATAAACAATAGCCCTGCTATGCTGAGTCACAGCTAGTTTCTTACGCTGGACAGACGCTCTTACATTTTATTGAGTAAAGAAATAGAGCTTTATAGCTCTATTAAGCTATAAAGAAATTTCAAAGATTGTGTGTTTGTGTCCAACATCGAATTCAATTTTTTTAAAAATTTGTTGACGCCTCCCCTAGAATTATTCCACGCCCCCCAGGGGGGCGCGCCCCCCAGGTTGAGAACCGCTGCTCTATAGTGTAAAATCAATTCTTCGCGCCATATTGATTACAAAGTCAGTATAACTGAAACATATCTACTCTGTGTAATAACAGCTCAGAATGAGGCTGTATATTTTAGAAGTAGTTTTTCTGCCACGAAAGCTCCTTTTGTAAAGCTGTGCAGACCATGCAGTACTAAAGCTTTTGGTAAAAGAATTGTAAGGATGGTCCTATTGAAGAGATTTTTCTGAACTCTTCCCTTAAATGCACCAGGTTTGAGCAGGGGAAAACAATCCCTTTTTAACATCTTACAACATAAGACCAATGTGAAGTAAGATTTTATCACTGCTGTTACAACAAAATAACATGCAAACAAAACCAAGACAAGACGATCAGAAAGTTGTACCGGAAAAAGCTTCTGTCATTTCTTATTTAAGGCCTAGATGATCGGGTTGAAATAGTGGATGATTGAAGCAAATTGACATGCTAGATGTTATTGGATGGATTTCCCAGTCATGGGATGAACTCAATCCTCTAACCCTGGTTCATTCTTGGTGGAAGCTCTTTAATGACGAGGGAAGTGAATTTAAAGAAAAATACAACAATGAGCTTACGACTTTGGAGAAGATTCCAGGTTGTGAAGGAGCTTCAGCTAATGATGTGGAAAACTGGTTAAACTAAGGCGAAGAAACTGGACCGACCTCAGATCAAGAAATTGTTACAGCCTTCAAATCAAAGGAAGAGAACGAAAGAGACTCAGAAGATGATAAAGAGAACACCCCACAACCAAAATTGACCCACAGCAATGGGGTAAAGTTTTTTGAGGGAACCCTCCCAATACCTTCAAGAGTAAGGGGCTTCTGTAATGGACATTTTTTTCTTTGGCAAATATGAGATGAAGTGGCGTGGCGAAAAAACCAAAATGGTAAACAATAGAAAATCATATTTTTTTCATAGTAATATGTATGTAAAGTTAGTAAACTTGTCAGTATCATTATATTTTTGCAGTAATTTTTGTTTTTACTGCACTCCCTTGTGTTAAAGTGTCGTTAACAGTATATACTCTCTATAGTTATGACACCCTCTATGTCCACAAAGTGTCGAACTATCGAGGTTCTATTGTATAAAAATCAGTATGACCTACTACTTTCTCTTATTATTAAAGAATTAAAGTGACAATTAATGTTTATTAATATTAGTTTCAAGTGTTTTTTTTATGAATAAACAATTGTAGTTTTTTAATTATTGTTTTAATGTAAAAAATTTTAGGCGTCGCCAAAATACTCAGCTTAAAATTGGGGGGAGTCTAAAAGGTTAAGAACTCCTGCATTAGATAATAGCTTACCTTAACTAGCTATAGGGTATTTTTAACTCCACAAAAAAAAATTGAAAACATTAAATTATCACATTCATAATATCCACTTGTTCTATATTAGAGTTACAAATTCTCGGTCCATAATTATGAATATCTTTTGTAATTATGCCATACTGACTCCTGGCATATCGTGTAATGAAGTCCTATGTTTGTGTAATATATAAAGTAGGATTTTGGTTTTGATATTGAAAATTAAATAATATAATATAATATTTTTCATTATATTTTATATTACCATTTATAATTTCAGTTTTATTAATAATTCACAGTTTATTTCTTCATAAAATAGAATCTGATAACCCATTACATATTAAATTAAATATTGATAACATTCGTTTTAATGATTTTTTTAATGTTAAAGACACCTCAGTTGAATACATTGTTCTCTTAATCTGCCATTGTTTCATGTAAATCAATATTAATTCATTGTAATGTTTTGCTCACTATTAAATTAATTGTTTAAAAGATAAGATGATTGTCCAGTCACTTAGACTTTGAACCATCTGTTCAACCATTAATCTCTCCTCTGGATAATCTATTAATACTTAAAATATATTGCAGCAACAGCTGTACTTTGACACTTGAACCTGGTTTCTGAGAGCACCAATAAGATTTTAAGTTTTTTAATCAGTTTCCTGAGTTTTTTTTTTAACTGTGTATGTTTTTTACGACTTCTTTCGATAAAATTATCCAACATTTTTGAAATTCCACAAAGTTAAATATTATTGAGTTAATAAGAGTTACTGAGTTAACAAGAAGTACAGTGAAACGACTCAACAAAAAACATAAATTAATACACTAATATTGTTGCAACCTAAACTTTCACTCTCTGATTTAACACGTTATTTTTCATATTCACTTACATTTAGAAATCTATCTCAGCGCAAACTAATAAACTTATTTCATTAAAAGTCTGCTTTCATACAAGGGAAGTTAGGGTATTTTCCTAATCGAAACTGTTGCTTGTTAAGAGTTATGAAAGGGTCAGATCTGAGCAAACTCTGCTGTGAGATTGCTTTGCCGAAGATTTAAGCATGATCACTGGTGTTGGAGTCTTAGTTCTAGTAGTTATACATCATCAAAAATGGTCCTATCATTTTTGTGTTGAGTGATGTTTGAATATTTAAAATTTTCCTGTAGTGGTTTGTTGTTTCAAAAACAACATATCTTAAACAATCACACACACTTCAAATCTAACACCTTATTCCATAATATATAGTAAACAACCCATTAAACTCAAAAACCCTCCACCTCATAAATCATACGTCCATCGACCTTGAGCGATCGCTGGCAGTGGCGTGTCAGCTTCATTTATGAATGAAATGATATGAATACTAAAATCTCATAAGATTATATAAATAACTTCCAAATAATAAAATAGCTATAGAAAAACTATACACTGGTCCATAACTTCTCACGATACAATTTTTTAATCAGCTATTAGTTTTCAGCTACCCTGTTGCCCTCATAAATGATGCAATGTAATGAGTGCAAGTTGGTTGCCAAAAACATGTTCTGATTAAAGAATTGTTTTGTGAGAAGTCGTACACCAGTATTTATTTAATCTCACTAGTTGACCTCATAACTTTTAATACAATAAAATGTCTATTTCTTATATTGGAATTTAAAATGTTGAACTCTGCCTTGTAAATCATAACAGAAAATAAAATATTCAATTTTACCTCTTAATATAATTTACTGTGATCCTTTTACAAGTTTTTATTTCAATTGCCATCTTAAAAAGTGGTTAAATATTCCAATTATTAACTTATTTTTTTTTAATATTGTTTGCATTAAATGGAAATATTCCAATAGAACCCCTCTAATCTGTCCCCTTTAGGACCGGGGTTATAGTCGGGACCCAAAACAAAAAGTAGTACAATAAACAATCTTTGTACTCAACCCAATGACTGTTAGTTCAGTACAATGTGCGTCATCTTTTTTTTTTTTTGGTTGGCATGCATATAGAATGTGTTAGTCTAACTTGGCCATTGTTATGATGTTAAAGTCTTCTTATTTCAGATTATGCATGTGCAACACATTCCTGATGACTTAAGGGAATGCTCTTGCCTCTCAAAACTGTCACCATAACAAAAAATATTAATAGCCATCCTAATGTGTTCTCAAAATAACACAGGTCAAATAAAGTGGGATTTTTATTCCCATCCTAGTTCTTAAAACCAACTTATAAGCTGGCAACTAAGGTCAAGTTCTCAGTTCAGTATTTATTATAAGATGTGTATTTTGGTTGTGTGTCATTTTGGAGTGGTAGTTATTGAATGTTTTGTGAATGTTAAGGGAAGCTTACAACCAACTGCTAAGCTTCAAACTATAAGTAGCATTTTATTATTTTTTTAAACTATTAATAGTCAGTCCAAATTTAAAACTGTAGATGATTCTAGATAATAGATTTAAAAAATATTGCATTTTTATAACTGTTTGCCATTTTGAGGGGGTGTAGAAACCAAATTACTCAGTGTTAGTTGAACTTATCTTGCTCCTATACGAATCGGTTTGCCTGAACCACTGTCGGCATGACGAACAGTAGATGGACCTATTGAGGGCAGACGAGAGATGTTCTTTTGTGCAAGTATTCATTTTCTGGCACATATAAAAAAAATCTAGAAAAATATAGCATCTTTAAATTCATATACCTAGCAAAACAAAAGAAATTTTTAAAATATTTAAATATTATTTATACTAATTCAGTGATAATATATCATAAAATTTTCCTATTGTGTTTCTTGTCAGGCATTTCTTTAGTTGAAACAAAAAAAAAAAATTTAATTTATTCTAATTAAATTTAAAATGTTTGTAATGTAATGATGATCATATTTGGCTTCAGAATCCCTTTTTTTTCCTTTAAAATGAATTTTAATAAACCACTTGATTGTTTCGTCATTTCAATTATAACTGATCGTTACTAAAGACTATAAAGTTCCAAATCTTGTTGCCGTTCATGACGAGCTGGTTGTAAATTACAAATTACACTTTTGCTATTACTTGCGACCAGACATTTGTTAACTAAAAGTTGTTAATTGTTAACTTACACTTGGAGAAAACATTTTCGTCTTACGACTTCTTCAGCCTCGTATTTTTGCTGCTAGGAATGCTGCTGTTGTGCTTTCTTGGTACCTGTGATCGAAAAGTATGTGTGATCTGTGCTGTGTTTGTTCATTTAAGATGTCATTTTTATGTGTGTTGCTATGTCTATATATTTCAAACTGTTCTAGTGTGTTTAATTTATGGCCTTTGTTGCATGTGTGGAGGATGCTAATGTTATTTCCCATACTTTTGCATACTATACTATTTTGCTTTACATGCATTTTGTCGAGTAATAAAATCATTTTTGCTATGTTCTTGTGGCACAGACAATTGCAGTTCTTTGTGGAGTACTCGTCTCACACTGCTATTTGAAATCCCCGAAGCAGCAGCGTGTTTACGTGCTGAATGGTGTAGAGAACGAAGAAACAACTCTCTAACTCTCTACATTTTCGAGTGTAGTGCCGGTCTGCTGACCTCCAGACCCACTTGCATTCACACTTCTATTTGCCCTATATGTTTTCACCCATAAACAATCTATTTCCTATCAGGAACCTGACCTGAAGGACGAATATGGAACCGAGTACTGAATACTCATTGAGTATCAATAATGGAACTGCCATTAGAAAAGTACGCCTCAACTGCAAACGCACGCTCCTCACTTGATCAATGCATAGCTGCAACTGACTAGACAGGAAACAAAAAATTCATGACCATGCCTTTAATATGAAATACTCCCCGCTCTTTTCCTACCACATGTGGCTGCTTGACACGAAATACAAATCAGGAAGTTTCTGTGACTCACCCTGTAGTACTTTGTCATGCAACAAGGATCGTGAGGGGGGATACTTGCATTGGTTTGATTGGGATCATACTCTATCTTGCTGATGGAAACTCCCCAAAAATGTTTACTGAATGTTTGTCAAAATTTAACACAGAATTCACATCTGATATTTATTGCCCTCGGCTGGATTTCAGTGAACCTTTATTTTTTGTTGATCTCTATCATAGTATACATAGAGTTGTCTATTTCATTCAATCGGTCTTCAGTAGGTTATAACTTTCATGGGATCTTCTTTTTTTATTTGTTTTTTTTTTTACTTCAATTTTACTTTCAAGTTAAACTCTAACCTTTTCTTGATCATTAACTTTTCTTCAATCATATTTGTTTAACTTTCTGATTCTTTCTCATATTTTTCAATGAGTGTTTCCCATTACTTCCTTCCTCTCTTCGTTTTCTTCCTGCCTTTGTTCCGGCAGCTTTTTGGTCTAACTCTCTTTCTCGCTTTTTCTCTTCTTTTTGTCTTTGTTTACTATATAGTTCCTTTTCCACAACCTATTCTCTATCTATCCTTTTTTCCTTCTCTTTTTTGCTACTCTTGGCCTAATTATTAATTGTATGATTCTTAGAATATTCCTGACCTTACTTGCTTGTCTGTTATCTCTCAGTGGTAGTTCAGTACCTTTTGTTTAAATATTGTCGTAGAGTCTTTAGTTATTATTTCATTAAATGTTTGTGATTTCTGTTCAATTGACAATATTGTGTTGTTTAGTTTTTTGTACTCAGTTGCAATTCTAGGTAAAAGAATTTATTTTTGGTGGATGGACCTGTTTTGTTTTTTTTGTGGAAAACTACTTGAAATTCCGCTTTGACTTAATTTACTTTTTGTTCAATAAATTAAGAGCAACACTTTCAAAGGCATCAGAAATTCTATCAAAAGTATACCCTCCCCTATAATTTCTTAGATTTAAATTCACTCGGCACCATTAAAACAACCTGCATTAATAAAATTGCTTACTGTGTTTTATTCAAGCAGATGTAAATAATTTACTGCTACAGAAAGTGCAGTGATCGATTCTGTGCTGCTCATTACTTCTGTACATACTACAGGCAAATGAACTATTAAGGGAAAGGCTGAACAGTATGTAAAAGAGTTTGAAATACTACAATATTTTTTTTACAACATTGGAAATTAGGGTTTAACATAATTAGTAAAGTTTAAATAGGACTGTTAAACATTGGTGTTCTACAATTGTAAACTTAGTATAGACTGCAAGTGTAGACTAAGGTTTTTCACACTTCTGGAAAAAGTTCAGTTATATTTAGGCATTGTAAATATTTTTAATTAGATATATACTTAACATAAAGGACTGGTGAGGCCATAGTTTCTGTAATATTGATAAGTAGAGATTTAAGTTGAAATATTATTTTTTATTAAAAAAAGGAAATTAGTTATGATGCTTTATTTTAGAAACTGGCATCTTTTACTTAATGAACTTAAAAAAATAACGTTCCTAACAAATTATCTCATAGTTAAACCATCATAATTTTATTTAAAAATTAATTTTTTAAATCAGTTACATTATATAGGTAAGTGAATTATTCTTATAATTTTCTTTTAAGGAGAAACTAACTATGACTCCAGAATCAATTACTTTAAATAAAGTAGTATTTTTAAAGTTCAGTAAACATAAAGAGCTTTTGGACTGAAATAAATAAATTTAGAACACAGCTAGAAATTGTAATTTTATAAAATTCCCAAATGAATTGTTCTGTTACACTGTTTTAATTATGTTGTATTGATTACACATTTACTGTTACATTATAAAATTTGTCTCCCAATTTTGCATACAATTTTTTGTTACTACTTGTATATTGAAAGGTTGTAAAAGATTATAGATTATGTATGAATAAAAATGATATAGTTAAGTTCACAGGCAGAAGTTTTACAATGACGTTTTTACATCAATTGTAGAAGGCTTTTTAGAACAAGTCAAGTTGTGGAAGAATGTAGATGTTTATAAGCCTTGTGAAGTGTTATAAACAAAGTTAGTTTCGTTGTTATAAACTTTCTAATTAGTTTTGAACTGTATATGGTTCATCTCTGAGATATCAAAAATTATAACTGTGTTCAGAAGGAATTTATGTTTAATAAACTTAAAAAAGGGGAATATAACATGTTATTTTCAGTAAAATAAGGTATTTGATTTATTGAACTAAATAATAGTTGAATGTAAAAGTTTGTTAAATAAATATAGATAAATTATTGTAATTATAGTGAATATAAATTAATTTCAAAATATGTTTCACAAAACATAAATGTTATAATTTTTTGTTCAACTTAAAAACTACTCTTAAGTACCAATTTTATCGTTTTGTATAAGAATGTTCATAATTTCCCTTTATTGCAAAGAAATTTATAGAAATAAATGACTAACTTGAAGATAATTAAATTGAAGGAAATTTTAATATTTTTAAAGTTCATTGAACTGAGTTTTAATGAATCACTTGCCTTAAATATATTTTATGAGCATTGGTCAAAATTTTAAGTTTCACTGTAGTAGAAATAAATATTTTTAAAACATTGTAGTGTGTTGTATTTTTTAGTTTTAAAATAAATTAAATTTATAAAAATTGAGTTTAGTGATATTTAAAATGGGTACTTGAAAATAATCGATCTTACATAGTTTCATTATAAATTTGATGTCAATTGTAGTGTAGGTATTTAAAAATAGCCCTATCAAATTTTTTACAAGTATTTTTTACAAACTGTTTACAAATATCCATAAGGATATGAAAACTTATATTTTTACATGTTTGACACTTCATAGAAAATTTTGTATATTCAGTTTTTATGGGTTTCTTTTTGATGAAGCATAAAACAAGGAAATAGTAAAAACAATTTTGTTATAAATTTTATTTCATGTTTATCTCTACTGCTTTATTGGTTTATTATTATTAATTTTTGGGAAAAATATTTTATAATCATTGTTCTATAATTTTAAACTACTCATACTTGTCAATACGAGTGTTGTGTGATAAGTACAATACTTCTAGTTCTTTAGTCATTGTATGTTCCTCTACAGGTTTTAGATTCCAATATGGATTTACGCACTGTCCGACAATTTATCTGGAAGTCATCAGGAGATTTGATGATACATTTCAAACCACTAAAAGGAACACAAAATTCTTTACAAAGAGCTTGATAAGATTTGACTTTTCTGCTTTGTAATTACTTTTAAAAAAAACCTGTAAATATTGTAATATATTATATATATATATATATATATATATATATATATATATATATATATTGAGTTATTCAGTTCATACTTATAATCAAAAACACTGAACCCGACTTATTGCTCAGTTTTCTTAAATCAATATTAAATATTGTGATATGCTTTCAGTTAAAATTTTTATGTGTGTATATTTACCTTATAGGTACAGAGGGCTTAATAGTTCTTTGTTCAGTAAGTTTAATTATTGAAAATAAAATCAGTCATTATGACTAATTTACATCCACATATTATTGTATTTTGTTTTATTTAAAAAAATGTTTTTTTAAAAGCAGTCGTTTTATTTCTTAAACAAAGAATTTTTAAAATTAAAGATAAACATAGTCGAAATACCAAAACTTAAATTATAAAACTTTATATATTTTTACATTTGCATCATAAAATTTTAATATTTTTTTGTTTTCCTGTTTTTTTAATAGTAAATTATATGAACTGGTGGAACAAAAAAAAATATATATAGAATGATAATTAGTTTGTAATAAAACAAAGTATGGAACTGGAACAAATTTGAAATATATTTGAGTAAACTTTTCTAAATTGTATACACTGTTGTCAAATAAATCAGATTATATTTGTAAAAAGTTATATCTAAATTGCTGAATATCTTTTTTTAATGGGCATTTTGTCTTAATGTAAGTGTTCTATCATTTATCGAATTCCATAAATGTCTAAAATGCCCCTTGCAATTGTAACAAAATCAGACATTTGAATTATCAACATTCACTGTCATTAGGAACCTGTTTACATTGTAATTTATTACCATCAAGTAATTTTCCATGTAGTAATAAAATTATAATAATTTGAATTATATGTGTAATAAACAGAGTTAAAATTTACATATGTGTGACTCAATTTGACCCAAACTGTAAGTATTCTATTCATACATACATACATACATACATACTTTATTTATTTATTATTAACATATAGATATAAATACCTGTTTAAATTCATCACTTTTATCTCTAAGAAATTGAGTTGAACCAAGTTTGTCGTCGTTTGGCGACCTAAAGATCAGTTGTCACAACTCTCATTATCTGCTTCTGCCAGGACTTTCACACCCACTGAACTTCAATTACTTGTGTGTATTTTAGACCAAGTTGGAAGAGTAAATCTATGAACAGTCTAGTAATACTTAACTTCTATGGCAGTTTCCTACCCACCTTGCAAACTAGTTCTGTCAGCTATTACTGTCTTGTCTTTGACTCTCTCCACATCTTTAAATTTGCCAACCGCATTGATCTTATATGATCTTGTTCTTTCTATCAACCTAAAATTACTTTTTTATTTGAATTCTTTCAGCAGCAAGTTCGTGAGCAATTTCCTCCACAGACAGGTAGGAAGGGGGGGGGTCTGTCATTTCAAGTCATTTCTCTACAGCGAGAAAATGAGCTATTCAAAGTTTGCAGCGCCTATGGTTATGTTAGATAAAAGTGGTGTTTTTTCAAAGCTAGAAATTTTCTTTAAAGTAAAAATTGATGTCTTCTGTGTTTCGTGCTTAGCGATGAACGGAAGAATAGCGTATTAACACAATTTGGGTTTATACACACTATCCACAGGTGCTCCAGATTTCATAGTATCTCTGACTTTTCTATATTCTCTTCTAAACCTGTTTGAGTGATTCAATTCTGTTCTTAAGGAACTTGAACCTTTAACTCTAATAAGAGTACTCAAGATAAGCTTCAAAAAACCTGTCAAAAATACTGAATTCATAAAAGTTACACTTTCTAATTCGGCCATTTTATTATAAAAAGTAAAACGCCAAGAAATTGGACAACACTACAGCGCCGTGTCACTAACAACACTACAACGATAAACAGGACAACATGTCCTCTAAACACAGCGATCTTGCAGCGCTTTAACGGCAAATTGAACAAAAATTTCCTGACTGAATGGAAGACACATTTCGTCACTATGTTCTGCTACATCCACACACACAATTAAACCTCCAACCTTGGTTCATTCAAGCCAAAGTCAGCCAACCATGTGTGTAGGCCGCTTTAGTTTAAACCAGTAATGGGAAGGATGTGCAAACCTGTGATTTTGTCACTGTTAATCATAAATCACAGTTAGACTGGTTTTGTAGCAATATAAGGTAGCAGGTTCTTACCTAACGAAAGTGTGACGGAGTAGCAAATCACTCCTGTTTACAATTGTCACATCCAGATAGGCAAACTAAGTTCGACATTTGTAAACTATCCTTTTGTGCATGTGGGGGGCGGCTTGAGGTCAAAGTGGGATGTCTCAGTCACTGATTTGAAAAAAAAACTGTACAAAACAAAATGAGCCGGAAATTAGAACCTGTTTTTTTTTTACTGTGATTGTGAGTCTCATTTTCTCTTTCTCATTAACTGTGAATGTGAATTATTGGCAACTCCTGGTATTGTGATTATGGTTCTCAGTTTCTCTTTCTCACTCACTGTGATTAGTGTTGGCGGACCGTGGTGTTGTGATCGCTAAAGATAGTTCTGAAACAGTTTTGTTTTAAGTAGTTCCTTATTCATTTATAAATAATTTGTTTCATTTAAATTGATTATTTTTAGTTGTTAATTTTAGTACAATAAATACAGTCCGTGACTGAAAGTGAAATGACTAGAGTAAAAAAAAAAACAACAGGAGACGAAATCGAAGCGTAATTTGGACATTGTTTACTAAGGACAAAAATGATAAGGAAAGTCAAATGGCATTTTGTAATATTTGTAAAAATAAGTTTTTATTTTAAACTTCAACATCAAATTTAAAAAGGCACATGACCTCAAAGCACCCAGCAGTTTCAATGAAGTGTTCCATTCCTGTTTCACAACCTCATTTAACTTCAGCACAAGGAGAGCCAATGGTACGTAACTGTTATAGTTGTTGCTGTTAATATAACTAGCAATAATACGAAAAAACCACCATAATAGGCAAAATGTCACTAAGATTCCTATATTTCTTTGTTGCAACAGTTTTAATATAAATGAATTGCATTGAGCTACATGATATTATACCAAATGATAAATAAAAGTACAAATTATAAATAAATTCTTTATTTAATATTTATGAAAACAAAAAACAGTTTTTGCTAGCTTTTTTAGTCTTACTATTTTTACTCACATTTAAAAAAAATTGTGTTATTCAGTTCCATTTGTGTTATATATATATATATATATATATATATATATATATTCTTGATATTTTACGTTATCCATTGTTTTTCCGTTGCACTGACTTTATGAAGTTAATATATTACTATTGTAAGTAATTTTATCCACCATTAAGTGCAATGATTTTACCTTGAGTGATGAGGCGCCTTTCGGTCACTTGACCATTGTCGAATCACTCAGCTTTTTTTATGGTGATAAATTGCACTTAATGGTGGATAAAATTACTTACAATAGTAATATATTAACTTCATAAAGTCAGTGCAACGGAAAAACAATGGATAACGTAAAATATCAAGAATTTAACACCTACCAAGGTAAACAACTGTACCGTAAATATCTTAACCTCAAAATCAAACTCCAGAATTGCATCAACAAAATACATTTTAATAAAAAATGCTTAACACTTAATATAACACCAAAATACGCTAAATTACACTTAAAAAATAAACAAAACACTATTATCAATAAAGCAACAAAAATAGCCGAATTACACATAATTAAACAAAACATTAAATCTGCCTACCATAAAAAAAGCTGAGTGATTCGACAATGGTCAAGTGACCGAAAGGCGCCTCATCACTCAAGGTAAAATCATTGCACTTAATGGTGGATAAAATTACTTACAATAGTAATATATTAACTTCATATATATATATATATATATATATATATATATATATATATATATATATATATATATATTTTTTTTTTTTTTTTTTTTTTTTTTTTTTTTTTTTTTGATTGATAAAGACCACTGTGTGGTTGAAATATATCATAGTTTAAGTGCTTTTATGTGTTTCTATTTCAAGACTACAGAGTGGACTCTTACCAAGGTAAGTCTGTCAGTCTCCTAGTCCAAACAATCTATATATATATATATATATATATATATATATAATACAAAATACGTTTTCTTGTTTAATAATTTAAAACAACATAGGTTATTCAAATACAAGAATATTTATTATTTTATATCCAAAGCTTTTCGTTGGCAAACAGTACCAACATCATCAAGAATGAAAATTACAATAATCATTATTATAATTATTGTAATTTTCATTCCTGATGATGTTGGTACTGTTTGCCAATGAAAAGCTTTGGATATAAAATAATAAATATTCTTGTATTTGAATAACCTATGTTGTTTTAAAATATATATATATATATATATATATATATATATATATATATATATATATTTTTAGGTTAGTTTTGGTTGGTAAAGATTATTTAGATTTTTTGGACTAGGAGACTGACAGACTTACCTTGGTAAGAGTCCACTCTGTAGTCTTGAAATAGAAACACATAAAAGCACTTAAACAATGATATATTTCAACCACACAGTGGTCTTTGTCAATCGAAGAGATAACACAAAAAATCTATATATATATATATATATATATATATATATATATATATATATATATATATATATATGAGTGTGTGTGTGTGTGTGTAAACAATTAACATATAACAACTTTCTCTCTCTTTATCTCTTGTTCAAATTCTCAATCCTAATAAAATACTTACGTATTCACTCAATCTAGTTCAAATACATTTTTTTGTGTAGTGGATGACAATTGATGTTAATACAGTTTTATCAAATAATAATTAAATATCTGGAAGCCGATCTCGATCAGGTCATACTCCGATTAAGTCCAAAGTTTTAAAAATTATATTAGAAAATATTTTTTCAGTGAATAAATTAAAATATCATTTTTTTATATATGTAATAAATTAATTATCTATTAAGGTGTTTTCGATTTTTAAAATTTAATATTCTTAATTTACAAAAATTTACTTATTGGTATTTTTAAACTAATTTATTTTTATAATAATATATGTAATGAAATATAGGACAACAAAAGGCAAGGGGAAAGGTATATGAAATAAAATAACAGAAATTTTTATAAATGTGATTTACGTTTTTAGTAATATTTTTATAATTTATATAAGTTGATATATTAAGATCTGCTAAATTTTCAAGGAAAAAACCTTCATCTTGTTAACATAGTTGTTAACACAACTATTAATTAATATTAAAACTTTCATACTGACATGGTCAACTGACTTTTAAAAATCACATTCACGGTTTAAAATCACAGTTATTTCAAAGTAGCAAACACAGTTTCACTTGTTGTGTGATATCACTGATTTAAAAACCTCAATATAATCTTTCTGCGAATTGGCTTGTAACACTAATTTTTATTTAAGTGAGGCTGGTCAGGTGTTATAATCTTGAAACAAAGTAAGTAGTTTGTTAAGGTCTTGTAACGAACATGTGTTGGCCTACATTTCTTCTAACACTCATGCAAAAAAATATATAAATACGGCACACTGTAATATATATGTACAATATATGTAATGTGTATACAGTACACACATTACAGTATGGTAGTTATTTGTAAATGACTCATTCAGGTTTATTTACATGGGTAGACAAAGTCTGAGATCAGTGCTCTAGTGCTGACTTGTCCATTTGCGAGACGGGAGATTGAGATGGACAAGTGAAGCTAAAGGCCTGCTAGATTTTCTGGCGCCACAAGCCTACTACTTATACACTCCATAACCCCAACTTCATTAATGATTAATAAGGATTATTCTTAAGTCAATTAGTTTATTTCAATAGTTAAGCTAAGTGGTGTGACTTTTAGTAAAGTTGTTTTTTGTTTATTTAGAGGTCCCCCTTTATCTGATCTCTATTTCAGTGATCAACCTTTTATTTTGTGCTTATTTATTAACTGTTTATAAAATTATGTATTTTTAAAAATTATCTACAAAATGAAGTTAGGCGAATGCAGAATTTGTAATAATCAATGGAAATCTAACTATCTTTGTACAGAAAATAAGAGAAAACTACTTTGTTTGATTTGCAAACAAAATGTCTCTGTGTTTAAAGAAGTATTATTATAGTCTCCATATGGAAACGTTTTCTCTTCTGGTGGGTAAAGTGGCCTTACTGAAGAAGAATTTGATGTCATGACAAAATATTTTTAAAAATAAATCACATGGAAAACTCACTGTAGTTGGTGATAGTTACCATGTTAGTGAAATATTAGCTAAGGTAGGTAAGCCGTACAGTGACGAGATATAGTTAAAATTTGTGTGATGGTTGTTATTGAAGAATGGGTCCGAAGAGGTTAGCAGCCATTCATACATTGTCTGCCAGGATTGTGATGGGAAGAATTGAAGATATTGGTGACAAACAAATCCTGTTTTAAATCTCATGTTAACGATTTTATTTTTTTATTATTTTGTTATAGGTGAGAATACTAATAACAGATTCTCATTTTTATAAGAGGCATTTTCAGTATGGCATTTTGTCATGATTGAGGAGTTGACAGCCTACCATAGTTTATATGGCACAACTAAGCCTGGCAATTTGTTTTAAAAAGTTTGTGATACTGTCAAAGACATGAATCCAGACTGGGCTACATTAAAAAGTGTGGTAACTGATGGTGCAACAAATATGGTTGGGTTCAATAGAGGATTTGTTAAAATTAAAGAAGTCCAATCCCTCACTCTGTTTTTATTGTACCATTCATCAACAAGCCCTTTAGTGTGACAATGTTATGAATTTGGTTGTGAAAGCTATAAATTTCATTAGACGTCATGAACTTAACCATAGGCAATTTCAGGAATTTTCGCCAGAACTGCATAGCGAATATTCAGGTGTAATTGTACCATTCTGAGGTCTGCTGGCTATAAAAAATGTTTGCAATTGTGTTAAGAATAGCATTAATTCTATTAATAAAAGGGAAGCTCTTGAAAGAGTTTTCAGACTTACACTGGGTGTGACTTGGCATTCTTTTGACATGACTCATTATTTGAAATTGAAATGTTCTGACAAATTTGCTAGTATCATGTATTCCCAAGTGAAAAATTTTGAAAAGAAGTTAAAACTCTTCAAAGACATGAAAAAACAGAAACTTTTATTACTTTCCAGCTTATAAGAATCTTACTGAGGAACTTAAAGATAAATGCCTTGACTTTTCTACTGAGAAATGTGTTGGACAAAATTGATCTCTTTACAAAATGAGATTTGTGCACGATTTGATGATTTTCATGGATTTCTTAATGAGAAATATTATTAAGAAGTACGATAAGAACCGAAAAGCAAAACAGTTCCTAAAAACCAGAACTTTGATACAGCAAGCAAGCAATAAACGCAAGGCTAGAGGCGCAGAAGAGAGAGGGGAAGCAATGGTGCATATAATAATATACTAGGGTTCAAGTGTAATTTGTGGAGTAACAAAAAATAATTTTTATTGACGGTTTGTCTACTTGAGTCAAAAATCGCCACTCGTTACTTTAATTAAAATAATGTAATAGAATAATTAACAGATTACAATACATTTATGCTGTCCAAGGACTTATAGGATCCAGAATGAAGATGTCCAATTACCAATTAGATCTGGTGCCCAGGAAAAAAGGAGGACAAAGACAGTGCAGAGTATTAGCAAGTCATTTTTAAGTCAAATTTGTCAAATGTATTAATTAAATTTTATTGAATTCGTTTAACAAAAATATGTTTCAAAATGTAAATTTAACAAACATAAACTATGACTTCACTCAATCCAATTTTGTTAGTAAAATGTATATATTTCAGTGTTCAAAACACTTTTAATGTCATGCAATAAGTCAGTTTTGAAAAGTTAAAATATGGCAAGTTTTTTTCAATATAAATTACATAAATTCTATTTGATAATATATAAACATGTTTAATTACAAAGAAAGTATGTAATTGAAAAATAAATGCTAATCAGTGAAATGATTTTGACCAAAAGTCGTCATCTTCAATTACAAAAATTTGTGAAAGCTGATACAGTATAGTAAACGTAAATGAGTATCTTTATAAAATAGTAGTCAACAATGTGGAATTTAATAAGGAACAAGCACTATCAAAAAAATTAATATAAATAAATATAGATTTTCAAAGTCAAGGAAATAGTATAATATACAAAGATTATTAGCAATCTTAAATTGGATCTTTAATTGCAATCTTTATCTAATAAATCTAATAAATTGCAATCTTTATTGGAATAAACCAATTTACGTAAAGATAGAAATATTTTAAAATGTAACAATGTTAGGAATAATTTCAAAAGGCAAAGGTTTTATATTACAAAATGTTTATGTGGTTTCTGTTTGGTTAGACAATGTAAAGGATAAAAAACATTACAATTAAAAAACAAAAATTATACTCTTATGGTATTAGTAGTTTTTAAAGAATTTAAATCATAAAATTTATACAAAAATCAGTTTAATTTATTTCTAAATCATCCTGTGTTGACAAATGAATAATAACTTTAGGTTTTTCCTAACTGGTAAATTTAATATGGTTGCTAAACCACATTTAAATATTGTTTAAAATTATGAATTAGTAAATGTTAATAAATAAAGGCTTAATTTAACACCATACGAACTCACACTTGAGAAACAATAAATTATTAGATATTGAGCATGCTGACGAGCTAGTTGGTTTTTAAATAAAGTCCAGGGACAAGTTCTACTGGCAGATCCTGCTTAAAAAAACACAGGAGCCTGAAAATGGTGAGTTAAGATGGATCATATTTTGCAAGACCTAACTGGAATCATCTCAGGAAAGTGGTGAATGGTAAGACAATATATGTTTCAGTGTTTCATTTATTATCTACGTTTTCAGGAGCGACAGTATACTGACATATATGACTATAGAAACTGACTAATACCTTGTTAGCCAAACTTGCTTTGACGTTTTGGCTATTAATAACTTGCTATCATCTAGTATAAGCCAAGCCAAGAGACTGGGGTGGTTGAGAGTTCGTTAATATCAAAACATTCTAAATTGAAAATCTCCAAAATGATATAAAAAAAAATTTTACTAAATTTAATTTTATAAACGTGCCTAACATTTGACATTAAACAATTCAAATAGAAATACTTAACTTGAATCTTAGAACTGGACTTGTGGATACGTCCACTTAACATCAGAAAACAAAATAAAAGTGTTCCTCACATAGTAATATTTGTTTGGAGTGGAATTTTATTTTTTTTAGACCATTTTGAGATCAGCAATGTTTATTGGTCCCTCGATTTGTCCAAATGATTCTTTAGATATAAATTCTTTTGGTATGTACTCATCACTCATTCTGGCACTACTAAAAAAATATCAAATCTTCAAGGCACATGCGGTCAGATGGAACTGCCTCTCTATATCATAGCAATCTACATACCTGGTCTTCGTAGTGTTTTTTCTGTTATCTATAATTTTTTTCGGTTTGTTATCTGGCCCTTCTGAAAGTTGTTCGTTGATTTTGGCAACTTCTCTAGTTAACAAGTTGGTAAAGAAATTTCTATCTTCTTATTTAAATTCCTTAGTAGTTGCTCTAATGTCAGTCCTGATCCCCTACTCAGAATGTCTTTCTGACTCATTTCTCTTCATTCTTCTCCATGTTCAGACCCAAAAATAACCGGAATTAGTTTGTTATACCTTTAATATTAAATTTTATCTAGACATTTTTTCAACTTCATGAAACAGCTCTGAAACTCTTAAAACTTAATGCCTTTCAATTCTTCCATCGTTTTTTCTTTTACTTCTTCTATGGTAGGAAGTTTTTTCCTTTGAACTCCTATTTCCTTTGGGGAAACAGAAAGAAGTCACAGGGGCAAGATCTAGTGAATAAACTGGGTAGGGAATCAAGGTTGTGGTACTTTTGGCCAGAAATCATCGGTACAAAGTAGTGGTATCATCAGTGGTATTGGTAGTATGGACAGGATTGTTGTAGTGAAGTATTCACTACCTACTACTCCACAAATCAGGGAATTTGCATCACACAACCATCTCAGAACATTTAAATGAAGATCTTGATTTACAGTTTGAGCCTGATGTACAAACTCCGAATAAACAATCCCGTTAACATTATAGAAACAAATCACCAATATTTAACACGTTTGATCTCACTTGCCTTACTTTTTTGGGTCATGGAGATGATGATGACTTCCACTTGCTTGACTGCTGTTTAGTTTCTGGGTCATACCCTTAACACCAACTCTGATGACCAGTTATTAATGTAGAGCAAACATTTTGATAATTTTTTAACCGGTTTTTCAACTTGCACACTTCCACTTGATTTTTTTTGTTTATCAGTGAGGACACAAGGAACCAACTTTGTCGCCACCCAATGCAGTTGTAATTCTTCAGTGAGAATTCTTTGACAAACTCCAAGAATTGTTAGTAAAGTTAACAATCTTGCAATTGTAGTTCACCGGTTAAGCATAATCAACTCACAAACTTTGGGAACATTTTCCTCGGTTTTTTTAATTTGAAGGTCGTCCAGTTCAAGGCAAGTCTGCGATCAACATATTGGCGTTTTTAAATTGTAAAAACCATTCCACAGAATTGTTTTGCTCATAGCATCTTCCTCATAAGGTGATTTTAACAAAACTTCAGTGATGAACGTTGATCTTGATAATCTCTTATTTTAAAAACCAACCAACTATTTATTAGCGCCTACAAACAAAAGCTTGCACAAACAAACAAACTGTCACAGCGATCAATGCTGCCAGACTTGTTATGTAGCGAGATAAAGTAGCAGATTCTTGTCTAACTAAACTGTGATGGAGTGGCGAATCACCCCTACCCAAATCGTTCACAATCGTCACATCCAGGTAGGCAAACTAAGGTAGTTAATCTTAAACTACCCCTTGTATATGTGAAAAACAGAACAAACCAAATGAACTGGGAATTAGACCTGTTTTTACTGTGATTTTAATTCGTGACTATCAATTTATCTTTCTCACTAACTGTGATTGTAATGGCTACCTGTAGTAGTGTTGTAGATCGTGATTGCTAAAGAAGGTTATGAAACAATTTTGTTTCTAGTAGTTCGTTATTTAGTTATCAATAATTTGTTTCATTTATGACGAATATTTTTAGTATATATTACTTAGTATTAATACAGTTCGTGCCTGAAAGTAAGATGTCTAGAGTGAACAAAAAAAACAGCAAATTTTTTTGAAGTAAATATTTAATTTCCCTGTCTACAGGTGTTTTGTTTTACCTATCATTATTATTGAATTTTGCACAAGTGTGTGTACACACACGGATAAAACTATTAATATAAAACAATCCTAATGACATGTTCCACTCTCATATCATTACCTAACCTTGATAACTGATAGCAACTGACAATCACAATTAGTCACATCATCATAACAAACCTCTGTTTTTTACTACAATATTACATTATATTCCAATTTTACATTTTAGCAACAGAATTTTCTATTTGATGCTCAAATCCAATGGATTGTTTTGTTCATTTACATTGAAATTATTTATTTTTTTTTTAGTTGTGAAGCGTGGATATTGGTTACTTTTGAATTGTCTATCACACACTGTTGAGAATCGCTTAGTGTGCTTGAAAAGGTTTTGTATCAATAAACATTTTTATGCATATACTAAATTATAAGTACTAAGAGTTGTAAAATAATTCAAAACAATTAATGGTTTCAAAACAACAATGTTATGAAATGAACATTGTCATGCAGAGTAATAAAACCTGTGTCTTTCTTCCTAATCATAATAATATCCTGCCTTTGCAGAAACCTCTCTTTAGATCCAGCCAAGGATACCTAAAACTCTGCAGTCACTGACACGAAACAGACTCAAAGGCCACCAAACCCCCTCCTTCTCTGACTGATTGTTGTATGTTTTCAAGCCAGTTATATATCACAATGTTATGCTCAACAGTTGTTATAACAAGATTTGTAGTTACAAGATTTCATGACCACGTAGTGGAATCGCACCTGGTTTGATTGCACCTATATGATGTAATCAAACATCATTACAAACAACAACAATATATTCAGATAATGTTATAAACATCACGAGATAAAAACTTAAATTTGTGAATAGAAGTTAACAGTTTTTTGTATCATTTGTTATTGTGAGTAAAATGGGAATTACCAATTTATTTTTCCTTCTTTATAAAACAATTTTTGGATAAACTTTTTTTGTTAGTTCTATGACCATTTTGAATTAAATACACAAGTTTCCATATAATTTGTTTTGTAAATAAAGTATGGGGCAAATTGGTTTTCTTTCATTCTATTAATAAAAACAATATGGGTTAAAAAAAATTGCCTTTTCTATTTCTAGTTTTAATTGGAGTACTTGTGCTATAGTTTAATGATACGGGGCCCATACTTTCAAAATTTGCTCTAAAGACACAGTCCTTTAAGCCTAACCATTCACATCAGTTCAATTTAGCAAGATGGAAGATGTAAAGGAAAAACAAATAAAATATTGATATCTAGTAATGAATCAGGAAAATGGTAAATTCACTTTACGTTAAAATAAAACAAAATCATGATGTGTGCTTGATTCAACTGATTACTAAAATCACAATGATGAAATAAATTTTACTTTAAATTTTAAAGGGTTAACATGGATTACAATGAGTTCAGTGTTTGAAATAAAAACACTTTCAGGGAAATAGATATTTGATTGAATAGCAAAAATATTTGAGTAATAAAATTGATTACAAAACCCACAAATATTGTTTGGTAAAGTTCTTGAAATTTGTATAGCTTGGTTTTATGTCAAACTACTGCACAATACTCTCTCTATTTTTCTAGCAGTGTGTATCTCAACTCCGGATAGTGATTGTTTTATCTCTTACTCTCCGCCATTTTCTTGCTTCTTGGATGTTGTTTTCATCTGATTTTTCTTCGCAGTCATTCATCTAATAAGTATTATGAATTATATTAAACAAAAGGTTATTTATTTTAAAATCTTTAATACTTATTAACTGCAAGTTATTTCTTATTATTGAATGTTTTCAATTACCAGTGGTAAACTTTTATTAGTGAAACTTTGAATTTAGTGAACATTTAAATTATTACTTTTAAAGTGTTTCAGTGAGCAGTTTCTAGTGAAAAGGCAGTGTGCACACCAGGCTTCATCGACTACACTTAAGGAAAACGTTTATTCCACGTTAATTTAGTGTTTTAGTTAATCTCATTACTCCAACTTTGTGCTTAATCTCTGTGTTAGATTATAACCTTGAGGCAACTCATAGATTTTCCCCTATTAAATTTATTTGTGTGGTCCTCCGGAATTTTATTATTATTAATAATTATTTCTCTCAATGCGTCAAACTTAAGGGCTAAACACCACAAATACAGAACTCTATTTAAAAATGATCATACAAATTATGTTTATCTTTATTACTTTAAATGGTAGACCACTATGAATAGTTTAGAGACAAAATTTTATTCACACTGACCAATTATATATCTGCATACTTGAAATTGTGTCACTGACCTAAATGTAACTGGAATAATGATGTACTATATAATTTATAATACTCATAATTAATATTTGATGTATATGCTAATAGTAGGCATACTGTTTTATATATAAAACAATCTTGTGACTGTTACATAAAACTCTTGTGAAGATCATTGCAAATGAACCTAACTCGAATAAAAATATTATTTTGTTCACAAAACCGACAATGTCCCAAATAAAATATTATGACTTACTATATCTGATACTTACGCATAAATCTGTGGCTTGGTTCATGACATGTTTAGTTTTGGGTTTTTTTTACCAGTTCAATAAATACAAGATTCCATTATGAAAGTAAATAAAGTAAGGCACATGAGAAACTATTACTTCTATCCCCAATTTGAGTTGTAATTATGTTTTCTAAAAACCTCTCACCAATATGGAAGTAGTTAATGGGAGGAATATTATATGAAACACCTGTCATGGTCCTGGAAGTCCGTTTCAGCAAGAAGCCTCCAGACGGGCATCAAGTCCAAAAGTAGAACAAGAGTTTTCAGAACTGTCTGGTCTATTGAATTTTTATTTTTGTTATTTCGTCTTTGACAGTATTATTCTTTTTTTTATGATTTCTTATTCAAGAAAATTAAACTTTCATAGTTTAAAATGAGAAATAATTCATATTTGTTTTTCCATCTTTATGTGAGGTACTAGTTTTCACTGAAAACACTTGTAAAAAATGTTAACAACTATAATAGCACTTATATTTGTTCAGGACTGCCGTTTCAGGGGATGTATCCCATTGTCAACTCAGACTGTAACTGATCTCAAGGTTTTTGTAGTTTAGAAGGGGTATTTTTAGTGATAATTAATTGAGTAACTCAGTGAGAACTATTAACTTACTTGCTGACGTGTCTCAAAACAATCATTTCATTGAAGAAATCAATCCCCTATTCAAAAAGATGATTACAACAAGCAACTTTAGTAGCGACCAACAGTCATCGTAATCAACCAGCAATTAAGTTAATACTGTAGTTTTCGCTAAATTGAATAGTTTTGATTTATTCAGTGAATTCAAGATGATTACAAGCAACTTTAAAATGTGTAACCACTATTGAAATAGATTTAGAAACCCTAATGAAGTTAAATTAATGTCATTTAACATAAATAAAGGAATTGATCTATTTGATGTTAGCATCAAAAACATTATTTCTATTCATAGGCCTTTTTAGTATTGGTGCCACTGCAGAAAATCACCCCAAAATGTAGGTTTTATATATTAAAAAATTTTCAAACAAAACTTTAATAAGATGATTAAAAATCTATTAAACTCATATATATTTAAAGCATTTTTAGTGTTTAAAAAAATATTTGACCTACTCTGCAATTTAGATAATTTATCAATCGCTGAAAGAGAAACCCTGTGATTCTGTAAATAAAAACACTTTTGAATTTTGTAGTCCATTAATTAATAACTTTACATTAATTTACGACTATCCGAACAAATTTGTAAAAATTGAGACAACATTTTCAATCGCTTGTGGCGATCTTCATTAGTGTCTAAATGTCCCTTTTGAAGTCCTTGGGTTAAGCGGTAACTGTTTTAAAGGGAGGTTTTCGATTTAGTTAAAGACTTTGTGTGATTTATATTGGGTCTGTTCATTTAATATGTTTGTGTTTTTCTAAATTTCATACTGTCCTAGTGTGTTGAAATGTGGTCCTTTTATTTGTATAGGATTTCTAAATTATGGTCAAGGTCTGTTTATGTGTGCCGTGTTATATGTTTGTTTTTCTAAATTTCATACTGTCCTAGTGTGTTGAAATCTGGTCCTTTTATTTGTATAGGATTTCTAAATTATGGTTAAGCTCTGATTATGTGTGCCGTGTTTCATGTAGGTGATTGGCGAATGCTGACTCAGCTCTGTGAAACAGAGCACTACATTGCAATATAGCTACATTAAAATATGGCTATAAAGTATTTCGTCGAAGTAGATTTGGTCTATATACAAAAAATAATCTACAATGTAAATTCACGCCTTGCTTGAAACTCTGCTTCCTTGTTCTGTGTTGCGATACAAAAAACATAGATAATACCAAAATTAACTTTTTGCCACTTAGCCTGTTAATAAGTTACCTTTAGTTGCTTTATTACTAAATTTAACCTACATATTGAATATTTTGTAGCTGTATTTCAATACATCTTTATACAAAAAATAGAAGGTGGTGTACAAAATCACTTTATTTGAGCACATAATTAACAACTACTCTATGAACAATAACACACCACAGAACAAAAATACACCACAGACTCATACAAACACAACACACCTGAGCAACAGTCTTGTCAGTAATTCACAGCATTGAAAAAGCTCTGATCTAGCACGAAACGCTTATGCTGAATAAATCAGTAAGTAGTGGTTTTTTGCCAAGATAATACAAACAAGTGTAATAAATTATTATTTTTCATAAAATTAAGAAAACTTGAACAGCAATGCTCCCAATAAGCAATTAGCAAATGGTCCCAATAAACTAGAGACGTGTATACCAAGTATAAGCCCTTGTTATTCAGTAAATAATTGCCTGACTAACCAAAACAAAAATAATCTGAGATTGTCATTCAAACTCTATTAAAATTAGGAGGTTTGGATTTTGTTTTGAAAAAAAAACACCAACAGAACATAAACAGCTTATTAAAATACAGCTCCGTATTATGGATAGAAGCAGGTTGTTCCTATTCTAGCTTTAAGCTGGACAACTCATGAAATATTTGGTCTAAAGATCTTGAATTTTGTAAGTCATTACGTTCGTGGAACTTAATCACTTTTACATTAGTTTATGACTATCCGAACTTTAATGTTCGAATTAAAGTTAGAATAGTCATAAACTAATGAAAAAGTAGGTCATTAAAAAAATGTTTTGTTTTGAGCGTTTTTTTAAGTTAAAAAAGTTTTGCAACGTGACGAAATTACTGTGCTAATTTAAATTGTTAAAATAAAGTGTCGTGAAATTTCACATGTATATTTGTGTTTCACAATAAAATTGGTTGCAGTCTAATTTTTAGGATTTTCCCTATCACCAATCATCAATTTTTGCCTTTACCATTTAGTTATTAATTTAATATAATGGGTTAAATTTAAAATAAACTTTATAAACAATGGTGGGTAGATAAAAGTGTGAGAAGTACTTAAATAAAACTCTGCACAACCACTTTGAATAAAGTATAATATTATCTGCGCGAATTTTATAAAGACATAGATTTAATATTCAATACAATTCGATGTAAATTTTTTTCTTGTAATGATGTAGCGATTGTGAAGTGCAAGATATTATGTATGAAATTGTTATTGATGTTATTCAAGTTAATACATTTGATAACATTGATGTAATTGTAATAAGTTATTTATATTCAAGTATAACACCAGGATTTATATAAATCACAATTAAATACCGGTATTTATACAATTCACAGTTATTGTATTGCTAAAATATGTCTTGCTAGATATGTAGATGACGTTATAATACTATACTGATGAATCATAAGATAATGCCAACAACTCCAAATATATATAAACAAAATACACAAAAATATCCAGTTCACTGCAGAGTTTGAAAACAACAAAACATTGAATTTGTTAGACATCACCATAACAAAAAATCAAAACAAACATGAATTCAACATATACCGCAAGCCAACCATGACAGACACACTGATACACAACTCATCGAACCACCCAATACAACATAAACACGCAGCATTCAAACATTTACTACACAGACTAAACAAAATACACATGTCCCCAACTAACTACACAGAGGAACTAAACAAAATAAAATATTTAGCTCACAAAAATGGATATGACAATTATTTAATAGACAAACTACAAAGATAAATACTCAAAAAGAACAGTAACAGCAAAAACACGAACACAAACCAATTCATCCCCTCACATACATAAACAAACTCACAAATAAAATAGCACACCAATTAAAAAAAACAGGATGCAATGTAGCTTACAAAACAACAAATAAAAGCCAAACAGCTATCAGACACAGCATTAATAACAATACCAACACATACAATAACCCAGGAGTATACAAACTAAAATGCAAAACTGCAATAAGTTCTATATTGGACAAACAGGCAGATCTTTCGCAGAAATATATAAAGAACACAAACGCGCACTGCAAACTAACATACTAGAACAGTATGAAATATATATACATAGCAACACACATAAAAATGACATCTTAAATGAACGAACACGGCACATATCACACATACTCTTCGATCACATCACTTCTAACTTTCAAAATAATTCTTGAATTTTGTAGTCCATTACGTTTGGTGAATCTTATTAATCAATAGTTTATGACTATCTGAACTTTATCTGTTATTTAAAATATTATAACATTAGGCAATAGTTGCTCAAGAAATCGTTAAAAACGTAAACAATAGTTTATGACTATCCGAATTTTAAATTTAGTAAATTTCTGAAAACTTACTGAGACAGAACGTTTTCAATCGCTATGTGCTGATCTTCATCAGTGTCTTCTGCTTGGAGATGTTGGGTCAAGTGGTGACGGTTTTAAAGGTAGGTTATCGATAGTATCAAAGAGTATGTGTGATTTTTATTGTGTTTGTTTGTAATATGTTTGTACTTTGTCAGTCTGTAAATTTAATATTGTTCTACAGACCACTCAATATGAAATTTACAGACACACAAAAACACAAAGTACAAACATATTAAACGAACAACACAATACAAATCACACATAGGCATACTCTCTGATGCTATTGAAAACCTACCTTTAAAACCGTCACCGCTTGACCCAACATCTCCAAGCAGAAGACACTGATGAAGATCGGCACATAGCGATATAAAACGTTCTGTCTCAGTGAGTTTTCAGAAATTTACTAAATTTAAAATTCGGATAGTCATAAACTATTGTTTAAGTTTTTAACGATTTCTTGAGCAACTATTGCCTAATGTTATAACATTTTAAATAACAAACCAAATAACCACAGTATAACTTTATTTAATCACTTTATGTACATTTCGGTTACCAGGTAACCATCTTCACAAGTACTGAACAAAATTAATTTAATTTACAACGTAACATATACAGTATAGCAAAAATCTCAATATTTTTTTTCTATATATGTTACATTGTAAATTAAATTAATTTTCATTTGTTGATTCCATCTTCGCGTGAGCTACTAGTAATCACTAAACACTTTTAAATGTTTTAAACTTGCCTATAGTAGCACTTACTTTGCTTGTTGAGGACGGCCGTTTCGGGAGATGTGCCCCTTTGTCAACTCAGACAGTTACGGTCTGAGTTGACAAAGGGACACATATCCCGAAACGGCCGTCCTCAACAAGCAAAGTAAGTGCTACTATAGGCAAGTTTAAAACATTTAAAAAGTGTTTAGTAAATTAATTTTGTTCAGTACTTTTGAAGATGGTTACCTGGTAACCGAAATGTACATAAAGTGATTAAATAAAGTTATATTGTGGTTATTGGGTTTGTTATTTAAAATATTATATATTGTTTAAGCGATTAATAATTTTCAAAATAATGGTACCGAGGAAACACAACTGCGCATTCCTAGCGGCAAAAATACGAGGCTGAAGAAGTCGTAAGACGAAAACGTTTTCTCCAAGTGTAAGTTAACAATTTAACAACTTTAGTTAACAAAAAGTCTGGTCGCAAGTAATAGCAAAAGTGTACTAAGTAATTTACAACCAGCTCGTCATGAACAGCAACAAGATTTCGATACTTTTGTTTCATTGGTGTGGTACTCCTGAAATCGGGGAGTTACAGACCAGGTTGTTTGATCAAAGTATTTTCTTATTAGTTTCTCATTTTGTTATTATTATCATTTTTAGATTAATCAGGACGAGAAAAACAACTTATGACCTAGCATATGAAATACTTAAGATGTCAATTATAATGGGTAAGTAAAATTTGTGTTGATTTTAATGTGATGTATAATAAAATGAGGAGAAGTACTAATTGTTCATAAATTTATAACTAATGGGTTAAAAAATAGACTTAATGACGTTGGCTTAAACAATTTTTTTTGTAATTGTTTGATGTGTAGAACATGAATATCAACTTTTTTCCGCGGAAAATTCTAAAAGTTCCGCTTTCTTTACATTTTATGTTAGTCTGTAATGGCATGTATAGCGTGAACCGGCCGTGCAGTAACAACAGCGCACTGCACTACGTCAGTTTATTTATTTTAATACAAAACTTAAAATCTAAATATCTAACTTTTCGTTATAATTTTATACAACATTACTATAAACCTACATTAAAATATACCTATAAGTATCCAGGCGGGATAGATTTGGTTATAATTTTATACAACATTACTATAAACCTACATTAAAATATACCTATAAGTATCCAGGCGGGATAGATTTGGTTATAATTTTATACAAAATTACTATATATCTACATTAAAATATACCTATGAAGTATCCAGTCATAATAGATTTAGTTAAAATTTTGGTAAATGTTTACAAGCGCTGACACCTACGATATTTTGGATAATTGTTCAAAACCACGAAAAAGGACGATATCCACAAGTCATTTTGGTAATCCTTTACTAGACCGGCCCCATACGATATTTTCTGTATTTACCCCACACGAAAAGGTAAACTCAAAAAAAGTAACTTTCCCGAAAGATAAAAATTTTTTTTTGTGGATATCGTACATTTTTGTGCTTTTGAACAATAATCCAAAATATCGTATGGGGCCGATCTAGTAAAGGATTACCTATTTAAATATAGGTATTTAGTAATGTTGAATAAAATTACAACTAAATCTAGAGGTAGTGCTTTGCGCTGTAGCTACTGCGCGTCCGGGTTCACGCTATAGGCCTACGTGCCATTACAGACTAACATTTAAAATGTGGGAAAAAGTAACTTTCCCCATTTTCCGCGGAATAAAAAAAGTTGATATTCGTGTCCTACATATTAAAACAAGAAACTGAATAAAAATTTTGAAAAAATACAAGGTAATGACTAACTAAAAGTAATGATTAACTATCTATTTTTACCACTAATGCAAGAGTCTGCTATTTAAAAAAAATATATTATAAGAACAAACGTTACGTTTTGGAAGATTTTCAATATGGAATAAAATAAATATAAATATTACTGCAATTGTTGGGTAATTATTGTGTTTAAACAAGTAATGTTTCTTGTAAATATTTCTAACAAACACATTTTTTAATCAATTATAAAATTGAAAGCTTGTGAATGGTAAAAATAACTAACTTTGGTATTTATTTCATTTCTCAATCCAATTGATATTAGTAAATTATATCGGCTATTGCAGAAAGTTATCTGAAACGTGGAAAAAAAACAAATAATTCTGCTTATACCTCAAAAATTACAAATTTTTGAAAAAAAGTGTATATCACCACAAGTCCAGGATAACATTTTTATTGGACAATATTTTAGTTAATACAAGTGAAGGTTAATGGGTCAAAATGTGTAATTTTTGGGATATGAGTGGAAGTTTTTATTAATAATTATATGTCACTGATAAATTTCTGGATTGCCCGGTATAATTTTGTTTGCCAATATCCATTACATGAGGAAAGCAAATGAATTCCATAAGTTTAAACATGAACATTTTTCTGTCTTGGAGAACAGAATCCATGATATAATTAGAACATTTTAATAGTATTGAATATTCAGGTATTCAGGTATGTTTTTGCACAATTAGATTGTTTTAATTAATGAACTTCAATGAAATATTAAGCTTTTACTACAGAGTATTAAAAAAAATTTGATTCTATCTTCATTTGAGCTACTATTTTTTAACTAAAATCATTTGTACTTATGTTAGTATGTTACCCATTCCTGTAGCAGAATTTACTGTTTTGATTATTGAGGACGGTCATTTCGGAAGATTTGTCTCATTGCCGTAACTACTATAGGCAATGGTAACATACTAACTTATTACACTTTTGCTATTACTTGTGACTTGACTTTTTGTTAACTCTAGGTTGTTAGATTGTTAACTTACACTTGGAAGAAACGTTTTCGTCTTATAGCTTCTTCAACCTTTGCTGTTAGGATTGCTGCAGTTGTGCTTCTTTGTACCATTTTTTGAAAGTTAGAAGTGATGTGATTAAAGAGTATGTGTGATCTGTGCCGTGTTTGTTCATTTAGGATGTCATTTTTATGTGTGTTGCTATGTCTGTATATTTCATGTTGTTCTAGTGCGTTTAATTTATGACTTTTGTTGCATGTCATGTGTGGAGGATGCTCATGTTATTGTCCATACTTTTGCATGAGTCTTTAGTGTCCATGAGGTGATTACGAAGGTAGATTCAATAGTAGTGTACAGTGCGCTTTTGTATTCTTTATATCTTTCTGCGAAAGATCTGCCTGCATGTCCAATATAGAACTAATTGGAGTTGTTGTATTTTAGTTTGTATACTCCTGGGTTATTGTATGTGTTGGTATTGTTATTAATGCTGTGTCTGATAGCTGTTTGGCTTTTATTTGTTGTTCTGTAAGCTACATTGTATCCTGCTTTTTTTAATTGGTGTGTTATTTTATTTGTGCGTTTGTGTATGTGAGGCTAATGAATTTGTTTGTATTCGTATTTTTGTTGTTGTTACTGTTCTTGTTGAGTATTTTTCCGTGTAGTTTGGCTATTAAATAATTGTCATATCCATTTTTGTGAGCTAAATATTTTATTGTGACTTACACTTTTTAAAAAATGTTTTAACTTGCCTATAGTAGCACTTACTTTGCTTGTTGAGGACGGCCGTTTCGGGAGATGTGTCCCTTTGTCAACTCAGACCGTCGCGTCAAGACGGTCTGAGTTGACAAAGGGACACATCTCCCGAAACGGCCGTCCTCAACAAGCAAAGTAAGTGCTACTATAGGCAAGTTAAAACATTTTTTAAAAAGTGTAAGTGATTACTAGTAGCTCACGCGAAGATGGAATCAACAAATATTTTATTGTGTTTAGTTTCTCTGTGTAGTTAGTTGTGGATATAGGTATTTTATTAGGTCTGTGTAGTAAATGTTTGAATGTTGCGTGTTTATGTTGTATTGGGTGGTTCGATGAATTGTGTATCAGTGTGTCTGTCATGGTTGGCTTGCGGTATATGTTGAATTCATGTTTGTTTTGATTTTTTGTTATGGTGATGTCTAAGGAATTCAATGTTTTGTTGTTTTCAAACTCTGCAGTGAACTGGATATTTGTGTGTATTTTGTTTATATGTGTTTGGAGTTTTTGGCATTATCTTATGTTTCTTCAGTATAGTATTATAACATCATTTACATATCTGTGGCAATATATTATCTTATCTTTGTGTTTGTTGTTATTTATGATTTTATTCTGTTCTATGTGTTGTAGGAATACTTTTGCGAGAATGCTTGAAATCGGTGTGCCAATTGGTAGGCGTTGTTTCTATGTGTAATATTTGTTGTTGTGAGGGAAGTAGTTCTGTTGTGTAATGGTGTTCAAAATGTGTATGATTTCTTTTGTAATTTTTTCTTGAGTGTTGTTAAGTCTTAGATTGTCTCGTAATATGTTTAGTGTTTCTGTGATTGGGATAATGGTATATAGGTTTGTGATGTCAAACGATGCCAGGGTTGAGTTATAAGGGATTTCAATGTTCTTTATTTTGTTTACTAGATCTATTGTGTTTTTTATATTTGTGTGTATGTCGTTTTATGTATTTTCTAATAGTTCTATCCATATGGCGTACTAGTTTGTGTGCAGGTGATTGTTGGCTGTTAATTATCGGTCTTATTGGTGTTCGTTGTTTATGTAGTTTAGGATGTGCTTGTAATGTAGGTGCCGTAGAACAAAATTTATAAAACTGAATGCCCAGATAACAAATTATGCATTGGACAAACAAAGAATGAATTAAAAGACAGATATAGATAATATATTGGCACAGATATGTAGATGACGTTATAATACTATACTGATGAAACATAAGATAATGCCAACATCTCCAAACACATAAACAAAATACACAAAAATATCCAGTTCACTGCAGAGTTTGAAAACAACAAAACATAGAATTTCTTAGACATCACCATAACAAAATATCAAAACAAACATGAATTCAACATATACATAGGTATTTTGTTTAGTCTGTATAGTAAATATTTGAATGCTGCATGTTATGTTGTATTGGGGAGGTTCGATGGCTTGTGTATAAGTGTGTCTGTCATGGTTTGCTTGCAGTATATGTTGAATTCATGTTTGTTTTGATTTTGTGTTATGGTGTTGTCTAAGAAATTCAATGTTACGTTTTTTTTTAATTCTGCAGTGAACTTGATGTTATTGTGTGCATAATACACTCATCTATATTACAGTACACATCTCTCCTGTAATGGATAGACACTTTCTTATATTTTTGCTAGAGAGATACCTAAGCTAGACATCTTTGCTAGAGATCATATTCATGTGATTATTGGCCTACTTCTCGCTCCAATGGCCAATAGGCCCCTTCCTCAGCTATATTTTTACTCTATCTAGCACTCTTTTTTTCTTTTTCTTACATACTCCTTAAACTTGTTGACACTTTTCTATATATCCGCTACAGCAATGTTCAAATTAGATATATAATTATGTTCACACGAGCAATTATTTTGTCCTTCTCCTTATGACATCTCTTTTTACACCTATTTTTGGTTAAACTATTCTTCCTTATTCTTCTCCACACATCCTCACATAATAGTCAGATTTTGTCTTTGGGAAGGGCTGATATTGCTTTAGTTAGTTGGGCTTAGCCTTTTTTATAGTTACTTTTGACGCATCATTATGGTGATATAGTTAATACTTTTTTTTAATTATTGTATTTTGTAAATTAACCAGAGGATGTAATTTATAAATTGATGAAGTATAGTGATGCAGATGATAACTTTAGGGGCAAAGGCCAAATTACCATGAATATCCTGGAGAACCAATATTACATGTTTTGTTTTTGAAAATATCATCTGTTCACATTTCTTATTGCGCTATATAGCAATAGCTTATTGTAATAATGAAACTCCCTTTTTTGAAAAAAGTACAATAATTTTAAAACCTCAGCTGTGATGCTTCTAATTAATTTTTGAAAACAATACTATACATTTTATTATTCAAATCATTTTTGGAAATTTTATTGTAGAGGGATAATTTTTATATTTAAATGTTAGGGCATGTAATATATAATTGCTTATATGTATTATGCACTCTTTATGGTTACCTTATAGCATAAGCTTTATTTTAAATGAGTTGTTTAGAATATTAGTTATTGTAAATTTTGGGGCTTTAATCATCGTTTAGGGTATGAGTTATGTGGGGCTGGGGCTTGCCTTGATTAAAAACGTGTAGCCTGTAAAAAAATCACCCATGTTTTGAGTTTGCCAATTGCAGAAACCCTAGTTCATGTTATCTCTTAATTATTTTTTCAAAAATGTATGCAAAATCGTTTTTGAGGTGAGGTTATCAATTGTTTACACGTAAACCTAATCTCTGCATTTTATGTCTTCCTCTACTATATTTATTTTATTATATTCTCTTATTATTTTTTAACTACTTTGTAACACCCTGTGTAAGTATTAACTAATTTCTCCCTCAATGATGATCAATACTTACCAGTTGTCCAGCAAAGGTAAATTACCCAGGAGAGAATTCAATCTAATGACAAAACCTGAATCTTCCCTGCCCAGATCTCATAGAAATAAATTGCTATATAATTTTGATGGCCCCATTTTTATAACAAAATTAACATTTATTATAATGTAAAAATATTTTTAGTGTATAATTTTTTTATACTGTACATTTTATAATGTAACATTTTTATAACAGTTAATATTTAATATAATCACTTATTTAGTTTACAGTAAATTCAATAACATTTTTCCCGACTTTAAGATAGAAAATTACTGTATATATAAGGAAAAAATATTAATTAATATTATCTTTATATACTTTAACGTGAAAATATTTTACAGACAAATACATCTTATACAAATTATTTATGAATCCGGAAACATTATTAAGATAAATATATAACTACAACACAAATATAGATCTATTTTAGAAAGTAATTACTAATTCCTTAAATGTTATAAATTTAATGATTTCTTCTCATTTCATTTTAATGGTTATTCTATTAAATTTGTATAATTTTAAATCAAAAGATTTTTTAACTGTTTTACCCTAACTTTAATTATATAATTTCTTGTTTGTTTTAATTTATTTAACAATTCTGATTTTAAGTGATAACAGTTTTATAATATTAAAATAATAATTTAATTTTTCATATTAGGCACCATCCCTAAATTCGTAACGCTAAAATGGAGGATTTTTAACCTCCCTCCTTAACGAACCGGTAATGGTAGTAGGTTACCAACTCCGCCAATAACTTCCTTTTATTATCTCCCTCAATAATATCTTTGTCTCTATAACTTTCTTTAATTGTTCTAGTAATTTTTTCCTAATACCTGACTAATTTTGACTTTCTTATTGGTACATAGAACCTCGATAAATCAGACTCCGTTAACTCAGATTTTCATTTATTAACTCAGAATATATATGTTTATATACTGAGCATAATACTCTTTTTTTGATCATTATAAAGGCGTTTTACTATAAATACAATGTCTTCTTTTAATTTTTCTTTAGTGTCCGGCTAACCCGGATTTTTCCATAATTTGGGCCACTGTCCCAGTTAGTCCGAATTATCGAGGTTCTATTGTATAATTTATTATATTATCATTATCATATACTTTATAAACACCTCTTCTGCTAATTTCAATTCATTTAGCAGAAATCGGTTTATATTAAATTGGTTTAAATTAGCAGCAAAATTATAATTGTTTTTTTTTAAAATTATCAACACTATAACTTATTTTATACTTTCTTATTTCTAAAACAACTTTATGAAAATCTTAATAACCTAAAAAATCATGGTGTTATTCATTTTTTACAGCAAAAAAAAAAAAAATACAACTGAAATTCAATGCAAGTTGTGTAGTGTTTATGTTAAAGACATTATGCCAAAGCCAATGGTTTCTAGTTGGTGCCAGCCATTCATTGATGGGAAAAGAACATTACATGATAAATGAAGTGTCCATCCCATTAGTAAATATTAATATTATTGTTATGTAATAATTTATTATTTTACTTGTTGGAATTTATGTTGTAGTTCTAAATAGATTATAACAGTAGAAGATTGCATCTTTGATCCAAACCAGTTCCAGTTAAAATCTAAACAGTAATTTAGGGGTGGGGAAACTGGTTGGTAGCTCATATTGGCCATTATTGTAGATAAGTTATAGCTAAGGTTGTTTTGAAAAGATTAATTCGTTTAAAATTATTATTATAGTAAATGTTATAAGAATAATTTTATTTAATATTTTCGTTCACAGGAAGTGGATCAGACAATGTAGAAGAGTGGATGGAAATAGCAACAACCAAGCAATTTGAGCTGAATGCCATTTTAGGTTTGAGAAGATGGGATGAAATTAAAAAGAATGATTTATTTTTGTTGAAAAGAAAAATTGGATTTGCTGCATGTGGTAATTCACCAGATATGCCAAAATTCGAGAATTATTGGACCGGATATAGTGATAATGATCTTGAAATGATAAAAGCAATTTCAAAGCAAATTATTAATATCAGTGAGGATGATCCAATTTTATTTGCTTGTACATTTCTGATGGTTTACTGCAAAAATTCTTTGGCGTCTGTTCCTGTCTTTAGGGTTGTTAATAATGACAAGAATGTCTTTGTTGATACAAATGGGAGAGTTTATAAAAGCTGGGAATCTTTTATAGGTAATAACCAATTGCCAAAATGTATTTACTGTGCCCCAAAAAATGGAGAATATATATCTAATTCTGTACTAGAGTTGCAGTTTATTAAGTCACCTGCAAGTAAAATTATTAATAAAGCTGTAGATTATGTGGACACTGTAGCAACTGCAGCAGCAGTAGGTGCTACTCTGGCTTCATTTTTTGTTGCTGCTCCCATTTTGATTCCAGTAATAGGGGTATCTGCTGCTTATAATACAGTGCGATCTGCTAATACTTTATATGATCGGAAAAAACATGATCAGAGTATTAATTTGGTTAGCAGACAAGCAAGAACTGCATGGATGAATATAGCTGGATCAGCAGTTGGATTTGGAGCTGCATCTGCACTCACTAAAGCAAGTAAAATTGTTGATGGTGGGCAAAAGTTATCAAAACTTTCAGTGTTTGGAATTAAAGCACTTAACACCACTACATTGGTATTCAATGGATTTGGGTTTCTTGATAATTTAATTTTATGTAAGGAAAAATATATAAAAGGTACCCTTACTCCTCTAGATGTTTTTCATTTATCCTGTGAAGTATTGTTCTTTTACAATGCTGTTTCTTTAGTTCAAAGAACATCTATTATGCTGAATCAAATGTCAAAAGTAAATGTTTCAGAAGTTTCTCTAATGAGAAAACTCAGAAGGAAAATCCGCTGGCGAAAAGCAAAGTTAGCTGAGTTGAATAAAACTGCTAAACATTCACAAAATACTATCATAGCAAGAAACGTTCTGGCAGTTACATCAGTTTTGTCCAGAAATATGAGATTTGTTCCTAGAAAGGAGGAAATTCTTTACCAATATCAGTCTATTGGTCATGATATAAAGTGTTGGCTCAATAAAGAAATAAGTATTAAAGAATTATTCAGTTCATGCCATAATAAGTTGTCTAATTTTTACAAAAAGATCATGGAAGACATAAAATACACAATGGAATGCATAAAAAAATTCACATTTAAAATTAAAGAATACTTTCGTTTAGCTTCAACCAAGCAGCAAACAGAATTTTGTATTTCAATTAAAAATTTAGAAGACAGAAGAGAATCAGTTATTAACAATGCTAATGAAGAGATTGCACTGTTGCGTGCTTCTTTGTCTGAAGTGTCTAGTGAAGATGATACAGAACATAGAGAACCAAATCTTCTTGATGATGAAAGTAATGATGAAGGAGTATCACTAGAAACCTGTGAAATACTTAAAAAAGTAGATGATTTAATTGTATCAAATTTTCAGTGCAACAGTTTAGAAGATTACCAGTATATTGTAGAAGGTGTTGAAGCAGTTGTAATAGAAGAATTTATAGATAAAATGGAACAGTATAAAATTTCAGTAAAAGCTGCACAAAAATCAAGTGCAGGATTTAATTTGGACAACTACAATAAAGAACTTGGTATTGAAGAAGATTGTGGACAATACTTTTTTAACCAGACTTTGAATGGTATTCATTGTAGAAAACTGATTCATAAAATAAAGAACGCACTTCATGAAAATCGCATTAAAAAGCATCAAAACACTAACATATTAGATGGGTTTGGCAATGTATATAGCTTTGAAAGTAGTAAAGAAATGTCAGAAGAAGAAATTTTGTGCATGATACAAAATAAATTGAGCCTGAAAAACAAATTAAATAAAAATGATCTTAATATTTTGAAACAACAATTTACAGAAGACAATTTCTTTATTTTATTTTTTTACCCAAAAGTTAATATGGAAATGAAAGGAATTTTTGTATTGTATGAGTATAATGAAGATAATATAATTAATGGCATATTTATTTTGTATGATTAGGTTTTGGAATCTTCACAGGTGATAGGTAAACAACAGAACCTTATTTATATTTACTTTATTTTTAATGCTTCACATTACTTAGTACCTTATTTATATTTGCTTTATTTTCAATGTAAGTAAATTACATATTATTTATTTAAAAAATTACTAACAGTATTTTTAAAATACATAAATGAGGGCAAAATATTAGCATTTTATCTCGCTTTTTTCAGTAGAAATTAAGTTTCCCATTACAGATTGACTTTATTATGCATGAATTATTTCTTTAAATCTTATTTTTATACAAGTTTTTTTAAACAAAATTGAATTCAATTATAATTTAATAAATAATTATTTAAGCAGTTCTGTAGTGGTAATCCCTCTTTGCTTATAAAGGAAGATGACATGGAGTTTCATTTCTTCAAAAAAAAAGCAACAAACAAAAACAGCAGAAAACCAAGAAATATTAAAAAAACCACCTAAAAACATTCTAAACTAAAAACACCCTTACAATCAAATACTATATTCGAATACATAATTAAAAACCACTCATCACTCTATGAACAATGACACACCAATACACCAGACACATTAATACAACATACCTGAGCATCAATCTTGTCCATGAAATTTATATGTGGAATTAATTAACATACTGTGTTATCATTAGCAAGTGCCTTGTTATATATAATTATTAAAAAATGAATTGTAAGAAAAAATTAAGTATAAATCTATTTATTATATAAGTAGTTATAGTAATTATGCGAGTAATTATATAAGTAAATATAAAATATACTTATTGAGTAACTCGATTGTATTTTGGTATAACTTTATAAAACATATGGTGGTAATTAAAGAAAAATTTGTATTAAACTCTATTCATTCTGAGTTTTATTAATTTTTTTTCTACTGCTGCTCAGAAGTTAGCAGAAGAATATCATGAAGAAAATAATTTGTCATTTAAAAAAAAAGTTTTTAACCAAAATTTTAACATCCTAAATTTATAAGTTTGTAATTCTATTTAAAAACCTGAACAATTTTGCTTGGGCTGTATAAAAAAGGCCATGAAATAAAAAATTAGTAAAAGTTTTTCAATGCTCTAATGGTTCATAAAAGTTGTTCATGTAGTTTTACTTTGAGCGTAATGAAACTGTAATTTTATAGTATCAAAGATTTGTAATGAAGTCTGGAGTACCAAAATAATTACCAATCCTGGCACTGGTAGTATTCTAAACACAAATAAAGAATGTTAGAGTTAAATGTAATAAAGTTTATGACATAAACTTAAAAATAAATAGTTTAATTTTCATAGAGAAAAAACTATTTAGACAGAAAAACCTGTATTTTCTTACAAAACTTTTAAAAATCTTTCTCAGAGCTACTCCTTTGTTCATATTTAAGTTTTGCATCCAAACAAAACACGTCTTGAGGATAACATTAAAATAATAAACTAGCTCAAAACATACTATTATTATGTTAGTGTTAGAGTAGACTTTAAGAGGTATTTGTAACTGGTAATTTTTTGTTATGATAGCAAATGTATATGTGGAAATTGGTTTTTTAAACATTTTATTTACTAAATAAATAAATTGGGTGATATAATGTTATTCAGCTTTAAACGTGATGTCACACTTTATTTTGTTTAACTTATTCAAAACACAAGGTAAAAGATATCTAACTCAACTAGTGTGATACATGAAATTAATTTCTATCTTGGTTTGGTTTCTCAGTATACACAAAAGATCTATCTAGTATATATTCAATCTAATAATTTTTATATATGATAAACTAATACATGTATCTATTGTTATAATATAAAATATTATTCTTTGTTATTGTATTTTTGTACAATTTGAAAACTTTATAAGTATTTTTTTAAAATTATATACTATGAAAAAAATTACTATTAATAAAAATAATACTATATGTTTTATAGCTTTATTAACTAGAACCCGATGTAAATTTTTGTTGCCTGGTCAACCATCTTCAGAGGTTTTCCTATTACCTCATTGTAGTACCAGTTATTTTAGTAACTGCTGTACTTCAGGGTCTATTTAATTTCAGCAAAAATGCGGGTTTTAATTTAAAATTAAATTAAAGAAATATAGTTCAAGACAGATAAATAAATATAGTGCCATTTTGTTAAAAACCTTTTCTTCAATAATTATATTATTATTTTAACTCAAAACTATTAAATAAAAATGCTTTTATTATTAAAAAAAACCTTTACTAATACAAATTCTTAAAAAGATTTACAATGTCGCAGTTAGTGGGATTGACTGATGGAAATAAATACTTCATTTTAATAATGTATTTAATAGAGGTTTTAATGAGGTGTAGCTAATTACAGAGTAATTTAGTTATAGAAAACCTTCATTAAATATATTAGAATAAAATTATTACCAAATCCATCCTGACTGGATACTTTGTACGTATATTTTAATGTAGGTGTTTAAGGAAGAAAACTCACCATGTAAAAATTTAATTTAACTTTGCCATTTTTATTCAAAAGACATTTATAAATTTTTTATAATACCTAACCTAACCTATCACAACAAATAAGATTAATTAAAACCAGAATGTTTTAAGAAAAAAGTTAGAATCGAAGTTCGGGATATGAACCCGTAACTTCCGATTAGTATGCCTGTACCTTACCCATTAGGCCACGGGTTTCTCCAATTTTTGTTGATACTGTTTCTCTTTATCACATTGTGGCTCATAGCTCCCCCTACATTCTCTCCTCTCTCAAGGAACCGAGTTGAAGGTTGCGCATGCGCGTTGATGGAGATCCTGCACTGGTGAAAGTCTACTGCAGTACACACTGATGAAGATCGGCACATAGCAATCGAAAACGTTCTGTCTCAGTAAGCTTTAACAAATTTACAAAATTTAAAGTTCGGATACTCAAACTATTGTTTAAGTGATTAATGTCTACATGTCCTACTTGGAGCTATTGGGTTAAGCTGTAACGGTTATGGTAAAAATGCTGAAGCTCACCCATCTACGATATTTTGGGAAATTGTTTAACACCACGAAATAGAAGGATAACCACGAGTATTTTTTTTAATTGACCTAGGAAAGTTACTTTTTTTTCAATTTAAATTAGGGTAAAAAATTCAGCGCGGATGTAGCAGTTGTGAATACGCTGAGTGATACAAAGGCTTCGTGATGTTGCAACTGTATTTCGTGTTTTAGCAATCTAAACTTTATGTAACAAAAACAAGTCTACATTGATAACTATTATTTTTGTTACTTATTAAAGAAGGTGAATTTTATATATTTATACTGAAATATACCTATGAAGTATCCAGTCAGGATAGATATGGTTCTAATTGTATAAATGTAACCATTTAGGTAATGTATAAAATTAAAACCAAATCTAACCTGACGGACACTTTTAAGGTATATTTTAATATAGGTATACAGTAATGTATAAATTTAAAACCAAATCTATCCTAACTGGAGACTTTATAAGTATATTTAAATATATGTATAAAAATTAAGCCAAAACGTTGTTTCTCAAATATCTACCCACGTAAGGTTGCGTGACGTACCGCGGCCGATGCGTACAATCTTATGCGCAGCACTGTGACGTAACGAAACATTTGTATCACTCAGCAACATTTTCGCAAATTCTAAATCCGCGTTGAATTTTTTACCCCACTTCAAATTGAAAAAAAGTAACTTTACGAGGACAATAGAATAAAAATTCTTGTGGATATCGTCCTATTTGGTGGTGTTAAACAATTTCCCAAAATATCGTAGGTGTCTGAGCTTCAGCATTTTAACCACGGTTTTATAGGTAGGTTTTCGATTGTTTCAAATAGTTTGTGTGATTTGTATTGGGTCTGTTTATATAATATGTTAGTGTTTTTGTAAATTTCATACTGCTCTAGTGTGTGAGATGATATTTACACATCTTTTTGCGTAAGATTTCTAGGTTATGGGTAATGTCTGTTTAGGTGTGCCGTGTTTCATATATAAGTGATTGGCGAATGCTGACTCAGCTCAGCACTACATTAGAATATGGTTATAAAGTATTCCGTTAAAATAGATTTGGTTTTTATAAAAAAAATAATCTATGACGTAAATTCACGCTTTACGTGAAACTTTGCCTCCTTGTTCCGCTACAAGATTTCGATATTTAAACAAATAAAACCTTACAAATTTTGCCCTGGACTTGTGATATATACTTTTCTTCTAAAACTTATAATTTTCGGAGTGTGAGTGGATGCTTTTATATTTTTTCCGTGTTCTTGACGACTCTCTATACTGTCTGGTATATTTTTTTGAAAGTATCGATTACGTGGTGAAAGAAATAAATTTTTATTAAATTTCATATGAAGAAAACTTGAACAGTAATGTTAATGATCCCGATAACTAGAGACGTGTAAAACACTAAGTATAAGCACTTAAATTGGGAAAACTGTCGCATTCTAAGGTGAAGTTTGATTAGAAGGTATTCAGTAAATAATTGCATGACTATAACAAAAACAAAAATAACCTGAGCTTGTCATTCAAACTCTATTAAAAGTGAGAATAGTTTGGATTTTATTTTTAAAAAAGGACACCAACAGAACATGAACAGCTTAAAATACAGCTCAGTATTAGGGATAGGAACAGCTTTTTCCTGTTCTAGCTCTAAGCTGGACAACCGTCACTACATAGCCTATAACTGTGTTCCTGCAATATTTGGTCTAATAGATTTGTTAACAAAGGTTGAACATTTAATTGTGGCACACACCTGTCTTCCTATTAGTAATTGGTTATTAATAAAAATAATAATTCCTTTTTTACACATACAGCATTTGTATTTTTGTAATATATCCTAATACCCTAACCTACGTAAACCTTGAGATCAGTTACGAAATGAGTTGACAATGGGACACATCTCCCGAAACGGTCGTCCTCAACAGATATAAGTAAATGCTACTATAGGCAAGTTTCTAAATATTTACAAGTGTTTAGTAAATAATATTGTGTTTTGAGCGTTTTTCAAGTGAAATTAACTTTTGCAACGTGACGTGCAAATTTATATTGTTAAAATGAAGTGTTGGGAAATTTCACATATTTGTTTGACAATAAATTTGGTTGCACTCTAAATTTCAGGATTTTTCTCTATCACCAATCAAAATTTTTGGTTTTACCATTTAGTTGTTAATTTAATATAAGGGGCGAAATTTTAAATAAACTATATACACAATGGTGGGTAGATTAAAGTATGAGAAGTACTTAAATATTACTCCTCACAACCATCTTGAATAAAGTATAATATAATCTGCGCGAATTTTATAAAGGCATAAATTTAACATTCAATACAATTCAATGTATTTTTTTTCTTGTAATAGTGTAGCGAGTGTGAAGTGCTAGGTATTATGTATGAAATTGTTATTGATGTTATTCAAGTTATGCATTTGATAACATTGATTTTATTGTAATAAATTATTTATATTCAAGTATAATACCAGCTAATTTTACTAATTTGAAAAATACTTAACTAAGTGAATACGTAATTGCTTACTTGCTGACGCGTTTAAAAAAATTCGTTCTTTTCTTTTACGAAGCTAACCCTCTACTGGCGGCATCGGTTATGTGTAAAGGCTCTAACGGGAATGGATTTATGACTGTAGAATGGGGTGGGTTGTTTGAGATTTGTGTCATACAATAGAAAAGGCTGTTGGCTTCAAAGTGTGTGTGATCATTTAATACGTTTTCTTTTTGTTGCGTAGTGTTTGTAGATTTCATATTTTTCTAAGGTTGTTAGTTTTTTACTTTGTTTTAATGTGTATAGAACATTTGAACTAGTGTGTATGTCGGTGTGTGTTTTGCGTAGCTGGATTTAAGGTTTGTTTGTTTTTTTTGGGGGGGGTAATGTGTTCTTCGAAGCGTGTATAGAATGGCCTGCCGGTTTGGCCGATGTAACAGTTGGGACAATCATTACAAGTTAAATTGTAAATACCTGAGAGTTTGTATTTGTCAGTTTCTTTTTGAAAATGTGCTGTCTTAAGTGTTTGTTGTTTTGTAGGATATTTGGTAATGGAGTTTTTGAATGTGGAGGCTATTTTGTGTGTGTTTTTGTTGTGGTAGGTGAGGGATATGTAGCCTATTTGTTGTTTTTTGTGTGGTTTGTCTGCGTGGCTTTTTGATAGTGTTTATGTATAATTTTCCTGAGTATGTTGTCTATGAGTGTGTGTTGGTAGCCGTTTTGTTGAGCGATGTATTTTATAGTATTAAGTTCTTCGTCGTAGTCTTTCTGTAGCATTGGTATATTGATTAGGCGGTGTAACATATGAGTAAATGCAGCGTGTTTGTGCTGTGTGGGGTGATTAGATTTATTATCTATGACAATATCAGTAGTTGATGGTTTTCTGTATATTTTGAAATTATGTCTGGTGTTGTATTTGGTGATAGTAAGATCTAGAAGGTTTATTTTATTGTTTTCTTCTAATTCGAGGGTAAATGTTAGGTTTTGGTGTATGGTATTAATGTAATTGTGTAGTTGTTTGATTTGGCGTTTGTTGCCATTGTATAATATTAAAATATCATCTACATATCTATGGTAATAAATTATTTTATGTGTGTGATTATTATTCTGTAAAATGTATATACTTTTATAATACCAGTATTTTAATAAATCACAATTAAATACCGGTATTTATAGTTATTAGGACTCGCAAATTACAACAATGCCAATTAGCAATGAGTTAGATTCTTCTATTTTCCGCTTCATATGATTTGATACAATAAACCAAAAGCCATGAACTTAAGTAAATACAGTCGGCGCCGCCAATTGTGATCACGGTTAATGTTATCATTCGGTTATTGTTATCGTTTCATTAAAAAACAAACACGGACGTATATTAATACATTGTAATTAGGCCGCTTATTGTAATCATCTGTTCGCTTATTATTATCATTTAATTTGCCATGCAAAATCATATGCGTCAACGTATACTAGCATAGACCAAGTAAAAATGTCTACAAAGTAGTGTAAACAGCACGTGCAACACACAATGACGCCCAATTCATAGAATGTTTATTTTTAGAATGACATAAATACTTTATAACGGTTTCAGCACTTAGCACAGTTCTCAGAATGTCTCCCTTACTCTTTGTTTACGCAAACACTCTGAGTCGACTTTAGTTGTTTGTTAACATTAGTTGATGTTACTACTTAACCATTTACAGTATAGTCCTACTGTATTTTTTAACAGTGAATTTTTATGAACGTTTATTACAGTATTTCAGTGTGATTTTATATAACTTAATTTTTAAAGATCTTTTTCGTTTGTTTTGTAGAGTTTAGTGTCATTTGAAGTTTCAAAGGACAGTATAGCAAGATGTCCGAATCTCAAAAGAAACGACGCGATTTAAGTCTTAAACAAAAACTTGATATTCTAGATAGGTACAGTAAATTACCAAAAATGAGTCAAAGAAACGCTGCTTCTCAACTTGGCGTTTCTCAACCTCTCTTATGTAAAATATTGAGCAACAAAAAAATCTTGTCATTATCAAAGTGTAATGCAAATGTTGACAACAAAAGAAATCGTTCTGGGAAGGATCCGCAAGTGGAATCAGCTTTGAAATTGTGGTTTAATAATGTTCGCGAAAAAGATGCCGATTTTACCCGAGTATTCTCCTAGCTGCATATACAATGCAGATGAAACAGGACTTTATTGTCGTGCTTTACCCGAACATACTTACTTATTTAAAAATGAAATTGCTAACGGCTGTAAAATATGTAAACAAAGAATAACTGTTTTGTGTTGTGTTAACATGGTTGGCCATAAAGAAAAACTCTTAATTATCGGTAAATTTAAAAATCCACGTTGTTTTCAAGGTATCAAAAAGCTACCGGTTGAATATCATTCAAACTCCAATGCTTGGATGACATCAAAAATTTTTAATGAATGGCTGACTAAATGGGATACCAGCCTCAAACGCAACATTGTCCTTCTACTAAACAACTGCACTGCACATAATGACATAAGCACTACGCTAAAACACATCAAAGTGATTTACCTTCCGGCCAATTCTACATCAATTATTCAGCCATGTGACCAAGACATAATTAAAAATCTCAAAAGTTTTTATCGACGAGAGATGCGTGCTAGAATTATAGAAAATATGGATGAATTTCAAACCCTTACCTCAAATGAATTGGCTAAAAGAACTTCTTTACTCGATGCTATTCGTCTAATAGCAAAATCTTGGAATGAAGTTACTGAAAAAACTGTGAAAAATTGCTTTAGAAAAGGTGGTTTTTTTGTTGAAGAAAATCAAGAGCAAGCTACATCTGAGGAAGACTCTGAAGAGAACTTGAAGCCTTTCGATTTGTCCTTAAAAGAATATAGGCCTACTGAGTGAATGGAAGTTGACGATAGTATTGAAACAGCAGCGGAAATGACTGAAGACGATATTTGTAAGGTAGTTGCTTCAACATCAAAAGTTACTGAAGAAGAAGAAGGCAGAAGGCACCGATGATGACGAAAATGATAAATGTGTACCGCAAAGATCTAAGCAGGAAGTTCACCAAGCTCTTGAGATTCTAAGGCAGTTTGTTCAACAAAAAGCAGAAAATTTCAACAAACATTATGAATATGAACAATTTATAAACAATATTTTACGAGAAGACTACAGACAGTCACATATAGAGGAATTCTTCGAGAAAAAGTAAATGTAAATTTGAAGTGTAAATAAGATTGAAGTGTTTTATAATAAAGTTTTATGTGTTAAAATGTTTTCATCAAGTGTTTTACGTAGTTCTATATATTTTTTTTCAATTATGCTAGATTCAGTGTTTAAAAAAAAATCTACAGTGGAATAAAATAAACTGACATGAAATATGCCCACTAATTTTAACAAGTAGAAAACTAAATTACAGAAATTTTACTACTGTACATAAAACTAGCATCAAAATTTGGTAAGTACAGTTTAATTATAGTGTTACAGAATTAGAATTACTTAATGAAATGATAGGCTTACATATCGTTCAGAACAAACAGTTGTGGCAATAATACAGTGAGTTCAATGCAGTACGGCTGTAGACTACATCGTGATTAAGCGTTCGGTTATTGTTATCGTTCGGTTATTGTTATCAAATATGCTTCTGACAAATATGATCACAATAAGCGGCGCCGACTGTATTACTTTAAGTCCCCGTTTCGTCGCTGTGGTACTCCTGAAATCGGGGAGTTACAGACCAGGTTGTTTGATTCAAGTATTTTCTTATCAGCTTCTCATTTTGTTATTATCATCTTTCTTAGATTAATCAGTACGATAAAAACACCTTACTGACCTAGCATATAAAATACTTGGAGGTTAATTACAATGGGTAAGTACAATTTTTGTAAATTTTAATGTGAATAATATTAAAATGAGTGAAGTACTAATTGTTCAGAAATTTATAACTAAAGCAAGAGTCTGCTATTATTTAAAAATCTGTATTAGAAGAACAAACTTTACCTTTTGGAAGATTTTCAATTAGAAATAAATATAACTATTATTGCAATTGTTGGATAATTATTATGTTTAAACTAGTAATATTGTTTCTTGTAAATATTTATAATAAAAGCAGTGTTTTTATCAATTAACAGTCATTGAAAGTTTTTGAATGAGTAATATAACTGACTTTTGTATTCATTTCCTTTCCCCATCCAATTGATTTTAGAAAAATAAATTATATCAGCTATTGCAGAAAGTCATCTGGAATATGGAAAAAACAATCAGTTCCACACCTAAAAAATTACAAATTTTTGAAAAAAAGTGTATATCTACAAGTCCAAGATAACATTTTTATTGGACAATATTTCACTTGATACAAGTGAAGGTTTTGGGTCAAAATGTAAATTTTTTGAGAAGTTTTTGTTATTATTTATATTCTTGAATTTTGTAGTCCATTACGTTCGGTGAATCTTATTAATCACTTAAACAATAGTTTATGACTATCCGAACTTTATATTTAGTAAATTTGTTAAAACTTACTGAGACAGAACGTTTTTGATAGCTATGTGCCGATCTTCATCAGTGTTGAGACACTAATGAAGATCGGCACATAGCGATGGAAAACGCTCAGTAAGTTTTAACAAATTTACTAAATATAAAGTTCGGATAGTCATAAACTATTGTTTAAGTGATTAATAATTATTTATATGTCGCTAATGACTTTCTGGATTGCCCGGTATAATTTTGTTTGCCAATATCCATTACATTAGGAAAGGAAATGGTTCCCTAAGTTTTAAAATGAACATTTCTCTGTCATGAAGGAAAGAGTCCATGAAATAATTAGAACATTTTAAAAATATTGAATTTTCAGGTATGTTTTTGCACAATTACAATGTTTTAATTAATGAACTTCATTGAAATATTAAGCTTCTACTGCAGAGAATTAAAAAAAAATTGATTCTATCTTTATTTGAATCACAAGTTTTTAACTAAAATCACTTCCCTATGTTAGTATGTAACCCATGCCTCTAGCAGAATTTACTGTTTTGATTATTAAGGACGGTTGTTTTGGAAGATGTGTCTCATTGTTAACTCAGACCATAACTACTATAGGCAAGGGTAACATAATGTACAAGTGTTTTTAGAGTTTTTTTTCCTTCCTGAAGAAAAAAGATACAGATAACCTTATAGAAGCTTAGGAATTTTTTCCTCGAATTAGAAATTACATTTAGGTTTCTTTAGTTATTTAGGATTAGTTTATTTTCTTATATTTTCTGTAATTGTTCATGTTTTGGGTACTATAATTTAGTTGATATATATTCATTTCAATTTATCTAGTGTTTTATTATATCCATTGTTTTGAGCTATTTGGTATATTATTTGTTCGTCTTTTCCTCTTTTTATATTTGTTAGTAGACATTGTATCTAACAGTGAATCTAAGTAGCCATTTTTTATTGTCACACATCATTAGACGGGTTTGGTCGTGTGTAAGTATTCTAATAATTGAGTATTCAATGTTATTTTTATTTCTCTTAATTGTTAAGTCTAAGGGGTTTATTTCTTCCTCTGGTGAATTTTATATTTGGATATAGGTCGTTAATTTATTTTAGGATAGTATTAGTATTTATTGATTTATATTAAGAGATGCTTAATCCGTCATTAACATACAGTACCCAATGGCCGTTGCGGTAATGTGTTTTTATTGGTTGTATGATGTTTTTATTAAAGTTTTGGGAGAAAATGTTCTAGAGAGAGGTGATTCCATTTTTAATCCATCCATTTGTTTATGTGTATTTATTAAATACGAAGTAGTTTTGGTTTAGTGATAATTAAGCATTTTCTCATTTTATTGATACATTTTGGTTTATATATGAGGCTAGTTAATTTTTATTCATTATTTGGATGGTTTCATTTATTGGATTGTTAAAATACATGTTTGTAATGTTGTTTAATATGAATTTAGTGTTTTTGTTTGTCTATTGTTTTTAGTATGTCAGTTAAATTAATTGAGTTTTTTATAATGAATTTGTTTTCTGGTTTCAGTTCATGTTTTAAGTTATTGCCTATTACTTGTCATATTTTTAAAATTTATTAAACGTCTTATTAGGTTGTTAATTTTATGGATTTAAATAACGGCATTCAGACAAATACAGTAGCAAAAAACAGTGATAAAATACTACTATTGATATTACTTGTAAAAAATAACTACTTACGGATATTTGTCAGTAGACATGTTTTGCAATAGATCAATGCGTTGCTCAATACTTTGAGTCACAGACAAAACTTTAGGTCGTGGTTTTTTGTTAAATGATAATATAGCAGTAAATTAAAAACTCCAAGATGTACAACACAAAAACTGGAAGTGATAAAATAAAAAAATAATCAGCAAAACTAGCTCAAATAAACAATAGACAATCCAAGCTCCTTAAAAAGACTGACCTTATTAAAAAAATAACAAACTGACTGCTGTTATAAACCCATTTTCAACTTAATTGACTTAATTTTCACTTTAATAAATAAATTATTTATAAGACTGTTAAATTATTTTGATTCTGAATCTTTTGATGAAGACATTTTTAGAAGATCAAAATCACTAAAGCTATTTCTTTGTAAATGTGTTTTATCTGTACCATTTCATCTAATTGCTAATAGTAGTGTCCATTCGCGGGTTTGTCATATTACGCTTTAGTAACACAAAAATGTTAAATTTAGTTAGGCAATAGCTTCCTGTTACATTATCTTGTACATATGGTAACCTAATTTTTAGTTTGGATAAAACAAATTCCCTACAGAAATCGATATTTCCCTACATTTGTAACTAGGGGGATTTTTAGTTGCTAACCTGTTCCCTGAACGGGGATTTATCACCAAATAGGGAGGTAGTAGAGTCATATGTTGTTACATACATTGGTAGAGGCTGTATCTGGGCATTTGTTGGCTAACTCTCTTCCAATAAACGTCCTAGTTGCCTTCCTCAAGTTCCTCTTCAAAACGGTATTTTTGTTTACGATGATGAGGTGTTTGACCTACTAATAAACCAGTATTTCTATTACCTGGAGAACATCATTTTGTGTGCCCGAAAGAAAAAAGCAGGTGTTTCACTTACCGAAGAACTGAAATATTTTTTGATTTGTTTACCCACTTGCAATGTTTATCTTCTATAGATATATTATAGAATAGTATAACTTTTTTCAATAGGGCCATAAGCACACTTCTCCGAACATATCTTATAGTCATACATTTAAAACCCTCTTAGTTAATTACCCTCTTCAAATTTCTGTAACGATTTTTTAATTTGGTAAGACCTTTTCAGACCAAACTCACGGAGTTACGGTCTGAGTTAACAATGTGCCACATCTCCCAAAACAGCCGCTCTCAACAAATATAAGTGCTACTATAAGGAATTTTGTAAAATATTTACAAGTGTTTTAGTAAATTAATATAATTTCCTAAACCTTTGTCTGGATAATTTATTTCAAGAAAAATATCTCAAAACAACCCAAAGGCAAGATTATGAAGACTTGATTTACACCCTCAAGAGCAAATGTTATATTCCTATAAAATATCATTTATATATATTCTGGAGACTATTAGACTTTCACAATAATGCAATGGTAGTGTGCTGTCTTTATAACACAGAAGTTCTCAGTTTGACATGAGGTTCTGGAAACAGGACCTGAGGTTCTGACATTATTTCAATAAGTTATGTCAGAGCCAAATTGGGCGTTTTTGTGGGTTAATTGGGGGTTGGGGAGGCGATGTGAAGTTGGGGCATACTTGTTTTACCTAATCATGATTTAATTTAACCATTATTGTTACTTCGTGTAACAAATATGTATCTTTTTAGGTTAGTTCTAGTAGATCTTAAAGCTTATTTAGGAATTTTTGGACTAGATAGGAGACTGACAGACTTACCTAATGACCATAGTCCAAAACTGCAGTCTCTTGGAAATAAATAAATAGACACATAAAAACTTATTACACTATTGAAATATTTTGATTACACAATGATCTTTATCAATCAAAAAAGAGAGAAAACAAAAAAAAGACTGAAGTGAACCACAGATGTATATAAATATCCAAATGTCACAGTTGCACAGATTTATAGTTTATGATATAGTACTATATGTTATTTGTATAAATATTGATTATTTGAAACTAGATATTAATAGTATTTTAGAAGGAAGGTAAATGGAGTTGTTATAAATGGTAGAAGTTAGGGGGAAGGTAAAAGGAGTTTTATCTGATGTTGGTGTTAGGAGGTTCTCTAGATTTGGTGTACTACTGGTATGACAACTCCCATCTTCTCAATTCTGAAGGGTTGCAATCAGGGGGGGGGGCTTAATTATTTTGGTATTATAACAACCATTGAAAGATATGATGTTGTGACTAGCAGTGTGTTAAGCAGTTGGCCTGTCTATGTTCATGGTTCCAATGTCATGTCTGTGGCCATTCATTCTGATGCTGAGACCATGTGTGGTAGTTTAAGTTACTAGGAAATTTTACAATATAATTTCAAGGAAATATTCAGTTAATTCAGTTATTTAATTATTCAGATAATATTTGTATATATTTATGGGATTTTATTTTTACACACACGTAACCAAAAACACAATTAACAGAAGTTTTACTGAAAATAAATTAGGAAGATACTTAATTCAAATATTTTGTCAACTAGAATTTAATTTAATGGCATAAAATACCAATTAATTTTCAAAAGTTCTCTTTGGGTTATAAATATGTCCTATTCTTTCTTAGAATGCATTATACCTCCCTGAATGTCATTACCATTGCTTATGCACACACCCTATTTGTGGTTTTAGTGTAAAATAGTTTTATTTTTTAAAAAAACAAGTCACTTTTGATTTCTTATTCACCGTTTGATCATCACTTTGATCTGAAATTTTTTGGACTACTGGACATTCAACTCAACCAAAACCTGTAAAAGCAACCAGATAAGACATACATTTCAATCAGATTTACATTTCAATTCAGACTTATTACATTAAAATAATAAATCATCACAAATTAAAAATATTGTAAAAAGGAATTAATTTTTAGAAAATGAATAAAATTGATTTAGATCATTAATTCCATGCAACAACACCTACATGAAAAGATCTTCCAAGCATCTGGTACTGTTATGCAGAAAAAAGATTCTAGCAGTTAAATCTTAAAAGGGATCATATAATTGTGTTATAATATGCAAGGATCAATGCATCAATAGATAATCCATAACAATTTTGTATATAACTATTAAAATTAAAAATTGTCTTACAAGAACCATAGGACAGGAAAAGGTTTGTCAGCTTTCCAATATAATGTTGGGGAAATGTGTTGTAGATCGCATTGGCCATCGTTGTAGTTATATTGTCTTTATAGTTAATTTAAAGGAGTCAATTCTCTGAAGATGTCATTTTATCAAAATGTATATAAAGATAAAAATTAAAATGATTCACTTAAATCTTGATATTTTTAAAGTTGTTTCATTGTATTTGGCCTATTTATTTTGTTCATAAGAAAACAGGGTGCAAAATAAATAATTTTATTACCAACACATGTTCAGAAAAGTTTTATTTATTTCTTATTTTTTGTTCACAGGTAGTGGATCAGAAAAAGAAGAAGAATGGAAGAGAATAGCAGAAACTATGCAGTTTGAGTTGAATGGTGTTTTAGGTTCAAGAAAGTGGGATGAAATAAGTAAGAGTGATTTATTTAAATTGAAAAAAAAAGTTGGATTTGCTGCATGTGATAATCTACAAGATATGGCAGCAGTCAACAATTATTGCACCGGATATAAGGATGATGATTTAAAAATGATTAAAATAATTACACAACAAATTATTAATATCAGTGAACATGATCCAATTTTATTTGCTTGTACATTTTTAATTGTTTACTGGGAAAATTCAATGTCATCTATTCCTGTCTTTAGGGTTGTTAACAGTGAGAGGAATATATTTATTGATACAAATGGACGATAAAAGCTGGGAGTATTTTATAACTAACAACCAGTTGCAAAAATGTATTTATTGTGCTCCAAAGAAAGGAGAATACGTATCAGATTCGATACTGGAGTTGCAATTTATTGAGTCACCTGCATGTAAACTTATCAATCAAACTTTAGATTATATGGACAGTGTAGCAACAATAGGAGCTACTCTGGCTTCATGTTTTGTGGCTGCTCCTATTTCAATTCCAATAATGGGAGTATCTGCAGCTTATGATACAGTGAGATCAATTAGCACGTTATATGACCGAAGAAATCATGAACAGAGTATTAATGTGAACAACAGAGAAGCAAGAAGTGCTTGGCTGAATACAGCCAACTATATTCTGAATCACAGAATTGAACCACTGATACCATCGGTATTTAATGGATTTGGGTTTAATGATAATTTTTTCCCATGTAAGGAAAAATATATAAGAGGTACCCTTACCCCTCTAGAGGTTTTTCATTTACCCTGTGAAGTATTGTTCTTTTACAATACAGTTTCTACAGTTCAAGCAACATCTAGTATGCTAAATCAAATGTCACAACTACAAGTATCAGATGGCTCCTAGGCAAATGTCAAACTAACAAAACCACAAAAAAGAAACCTTAGAAGAAAAATAAACCGGCAAAAAGCGAAGATAGCTAAATTAACAAATGTTGGAAATCCACAAAAAGCCATAGGATGTCTGACATTCCTAGCATCTGTTAGAATTTTATCCAGAAATTTTCGAGTTGACCCAAGATTTGAGGAAATTTTATAACAATATCAGTCTATTGGCCATGATATCAGATGTTGGTTAAGTGGAGAAATAAATACTGAAGATTTGTTCAACGCTTGTCTGAATACATTGCCATTATTATATAATGATATTATTGAAAACATAAAAACCATGATGGAAGTGATACAAAATTTGAGTCCTAAAATAAATGAATACTTTTGTTCAGCTTCCTATGAGCAGCAAACACAATTTTGTATTTCAATTCAAAATTTAGATTACAGAATAGAATCAATTATTAGAAATACCAACAGAGAGGTTGCATTGCTAAATCATTCTTCTTCTAACATTGAAAATCATGAAATAACTGAAAATAATGATGAAGATACAGAATACATAGAAGAAAGTTTTCCAGATGAAGAAAGTAAAGATGAGGGAATAGCAGTCGAAACCTTTGGAATACTTAAAAAAGTAGATGAATTCATTATATCTGATTTTCAGTGTTACAGTTTAGAAGATTACCAATGTATTGTAGAAAGTGTTAAAGAAGTCATAATAGAAGACTTTTTAGAGACATTTGAACAATACAAATCTTCAGTAAATGCTGAAAGAAGTTCAACTGCCGGATTTAATTTTGATAACTACAATAAAGAACTTAGTATTGAAGGGGATTGTGGACAATACTTTTTTAGTCAGACATTGAATAGTATTAATTGTAGAAAATTTATTCTTAAACTAGAGAGTACACTTCATGAAAACTACATTATAGAGAGTACAATTCATGAAAACTACATTAAACATTATCAAAACGCTAACATTTTAGAAGGCATAGGGAATGCATTTAGCTTTGAAGGTAGAGCCAAAATGTCGGAACAAGAAATTTTATGCATGATAGAAAATAAATTGAGGCTAGAGAATTTAAAAAGAAAATATGTTAATATTTTTAAAGAACCTTTTTAAGAAAATAATTGTACTATTTTATTTTTCCATTCAACAGTTAATAAGCAAATGAAAGCAATTGTAGTTTATTATAAGTATAATGAAGACAATACAATTAGTGGGATAGTTAATGTGTATGAATAAGTTTTGTCACCATCACATCTGAAAGGTAGCAATAACAGCTCGAATTTATTTTAATTTTTATGTAAGTTATAGATTATTATTAATTAGAAATGTACTACAAGTGAGTTTTAAATACTAAAAAATGAAAACAAATTGTTAGCATTTTACTTTGCTTCTTTATCAAATTAGTAACATATTTATATTATTTGATTCCACCTTTACTTGAGGTATTAGTTTTTCACTAAAAATATGAACATGTATTAGTATGTTACACTTGCCTATTAGCACTTACTTTTTTGGATAGTGCGGATGTCAGTTTTGGGAGATGTATCCCATTAATAACAATATGGAATTTTCGTCTGAGTTGACAATGTGAAACATATCCCAAAACAGCTATCCTCAATATTGATACTTTTTTGAAAAAGTAAGTGCTACTGGGCAAGTGTAACATACTAATATATGTTCAGGTGATTTTAGTAACATATTTAGTTTGCAATTACAATGGAAATTCACTTTGTATTGATCATTTATTTGTTAGAAATGTAAAATATTTTCATTGCGTATTTTCATGAAATATTTAGTTTTGATTAAAACAAACTAATATTCAGTTATTTAAGCAACCCTGAGTGGGTCTTTGCTAATATAAGAGATGTTAAGAATGAGTTCCTACAAGAGGCAATCATTTAGTCATCTACAAATTGGTATTAGACAAATTATATAATATGCATTTCTATTTCCATTAAACAAAATAAATTATAAATAATCCCATGTTAAAATTTATGGTTTTCAAATAGGAATTAGATTGACTAGTAGTAATTACATTATTAGTTATTTGACATCCTATTACAGTGTTTAAAAAGTACTAAGAGTGTTTTTTTTCAGATTCAAACAAAATACAATACTTTACCTTAAAAAATTGAAATTTAAAAAGTGTTTATTTTAATGTTGTTGACTTTGATAATTTTAAATATAAAATTAAACAGTTCATCAAATCTAGGTACTGTAAAACCTTGCTTTATAACTGTAAAGAGTTTGTTTTGTACCTTCATTCTAGTATACTCTCTGATGATGAAAGCTTAGTCATCGAAATATATATATATATATATATATATATATATATATATATATATATATATATATATATATATATATATATGAGAATTTAATCTATATAACTTTGTTAACTGGTTATTTATGATTACATCTTTGAATTATTATTGGATATATTGTTAATTTGTAATATTGTTACTGTGCTCAATGAATATTATCTCTACAGTACAGTATTTAGTTTTTAAAAAAATTAGGCGTTTTATGTTTTTTTTTTGCTGTAATATTATGCCAATGTTTTATTAGAAAAATGAATGACTGATAGGGAAGATTTCTCACATTGTTTAACAGTGTGGTTACAAAACTGAATAAAAATATTTTGTGTAGAAATTAATAAAGTGTGAAGGTTAGTATGGTTATTTTTGCATGGGTGTGTATTTAAAACATATTCTTTCTTTTAATTCTATAGCACATGTTTTTCGTCTTTCTCACTTACCTCCTTGAGAGGGCTGCTAAAATCTATTTCAACTAACTGCACCATATCTTTGTCTCTGCATTCTAATTCTCAATCATCAACAAATAAACATGTATTTATTTTATCTACTCTTGTCTACAACCTGTAATATTTCCTTAAGTAATGTATGTAAATTTTTATAAATCATCAGCTTTATCACATTCTTTAAACACAAGCTTGACTTGTTTTAAATAAATACTCTGTTATTTATTTTGATTTATTCCTCCTCAAGAAGAAGACTTACTAACAACAGTCTATGAAAGTGATTTTTTAAATTGGCAAAAACTACTTGGTTCAACCAAGTAGTAAAATTCATGAGATTAATAGAAGTGCCATTGATCAATAATATTTGATTTTATAGAAAATACTTGTGCTTTAAACACCTTCTACAATGGGAGAAATTGTTCATGGAAATGATTCACAAGATATTGGTATGTTATTTTGACTTTTGTAACAGACTGGAAGTGCATAAGAGCAATTTTTGTAGGCTTTTGTTATTAATTTTTCAAAATCATCAGTGTAAGCATTTAGTTTTACAGCACTATTGAAAATTAAACTAAAAAACTAAAAGAAGTTTCCCTTTTCTACACTAGTAGTTAGGCAAAACCTATTTATGAATAAGCTACTGAAATTTTTTTCTTACTATCTGAAAGAAAAAAAAATTTGGTTGATGAGACTCTAATCTTATAACTACTAATTTTTTCTCCAATTTTAAATTATAAAACCGAATTCACTAAATTCATGGTTAATAACTACTAGTAGAAACATATAGTATAAAGAAATATATAATGTAATAATTAATAAAAAAATAACAATGTTTTTGTTGTATTATTCAATAACATTTTGTTACACAACTCACAAAAGTAAAGTAATTAACAACACAAGAGTTTACAAGCACAATGCATTGCAAAGTTAAATAGTGGCTGTGTGTCCAGCTAGAATTACCCATTCATGGAATATATTGTTATATAGCAATTCCTTAGCTTAGGCAAGCCTCTACAACGCAAAACAATTCTAAACATATATAAGATATACTAGCCCATTGATATACAAGGAGGTAATTCTGTATCCTTTTTTAGCTGAGGATGTTTGCTGCATCACTATACCTTTACAATTCACAAAACAATCATTCACCTGAAATCTATTTCTATTCATATACAACTTTAATTGTAAAGAACCCTTAAGCTCCATCTTACTTTTTATTATTTTTTGTAAAAGCATAAAATTAAATTTTCGGTTTTTTGGGGGGCTGTAAGTTTAGGTAGTAGGTATATTCAATGTTTATGTTATTTATAAGTCTAATAAGCTTTTGGTTAAAATCAACTATCCTGATCATCAGTGGCTGAACCGGAGAAAGTTTGAACTCAATGAATAAACCATCTAATAAGCAGTGCCAGAACCACAGAAGACATAAACTCAGTGAAAGACAATCATGATTAGTAGAACCAGAAAGTATTTCAATTCTTTGTTTATTATATTTAATTGTTAGTTGGGCCAAATATTTGACTGTTATGTAAGCAGTTGATCTGTTTGTCATGGGCAATTTGTGCCTTTAATAATCCCCCTGTATGAAAAATTATTATTCACTTATTATTTATCTGAGTGTAGCTATTATTATTAATTTCTAGTTGTGTGACTATTGAATTAAAATTTTAAGATAATACAAATTCTTGTTGTTTTAATTTTTAATAGAAATAATTTATTATTATTGATTTTCATTAATTATAAAATTGGCTAAATAAATATACATTAATATAAAAATTTTCTTTATAGTATAACATGTTCTTTATAACCTTCATGACATAGTTGGGTTTCTTTACATATTTAGAATAAATTTTGAATTTTAATAAGTATCAAATAATAATTAATATAACAAATGATTGACAATTGATTATAAGAGTATTGATTGTTATTTATACTGTTAGTGAACACTGATCAAATCTTCTCTCCCAAATGGATGATGATAAAATGAATTTCTAGAATTGTGTTAAGGAATAGCTTGTCAATATTCATTTACACCACTTTTATAAAATCAAACAAACAAGTTATTGACAGGTATTAAAATATTTCTATAAGTGAAAGAGATTATTAATAGTAGTAACACAAAAAAACCATGTTTAACTTGGAAACATTACCCTAGGTTTAAAAAATCATAATTTAAGACTTTACTTCTCGGAAAACACAATTTGTACATGACGAAAACTTTTTAAAATCTATTTTATAAGACTATAAAATAATTTGGAAGACAAAGAAAGAAGTAGCAGCGTAAACAAATTTTAAAAACAAAATTGTTATCTTTCATTGAGTTATAAATATTTTAATTTTTGAATGTTTCAAAAAAAATGTAAGAGTTCTAGTAATGATACATATTCAACAAAGATGGTATTACTTTCCTGATACATATTCGACAGAGAAAAACACTATTTTGCTAATATTTGTTACATGTTAAAAATTTTATAATAAAGTGCATTTCATACTTTTGCAAAATCTTAATACAAAGAAATCTTTCCTAGATCCTTTATGAAAGTTGTAATCAAACGCTGTCAGAAAATTCTCATTTTGTGTCTTAAAAAACTAACATTTTTGTTTTTATATAATAATTTTACGTTTTCACTAGAAGTCTAAGATAAAAGTTCAACTTTTTAAACCCTTGTATTTTGAGAATAAAACAAAATTTGAGATTCTGACCAAAAACCTGTTGACTTATCTACAAAATTGTTGCCATAAAATACAAAATAATAATGATTAAAACTTATGTTAATTATCATCATAAATCAAATCAAAAGTAATAATTAACTGATGATACACCATCCATTGTCAAGTAATTCTTCACAAATTGCTTTATAATGTTATACTACACTATTATGTCACAAAGTATCTGGTTAGGATATATTTTGGCAACAAAATATAAAATAAGTTTTCTGTGTAAAGTAAGCCATAGCTGTATTGAAGGTAATTAGTTATTTAAGTTTTAATTACTTCCAACTTGAGTTAATAATAGTAAAGCCAAATGAACAAGCATAGTACCACCATTTGCATTCAGTTCAGTAGGTCAAAACTGCGGAATACTTTATGTAAACATGTAATTTATCTAAAATTTACAAAAATTGATATTTGAGTTATGTTTCTTTAAAAACAAAATATTTTTTTTTTTAAATGTTGTTATAGGGAATGAAATAACTATTTGACATTTTATAAATATTATCATTTAATTTCATCTCCAACTTGAGCTACTATTGTACTCTAAAGGTCTTGAAAATAGATTGATATGTTACACTTCCTTATAGTAGCACTTACTTCTTTTGTTTAATAAATGTCAAATTTCAAGTCAGGTGTATGCGAGTTATGATGTAATTGGATGTTGAGAAAGTGTGATGGATGTATTTTGAAATATCTGTATATTTCATGCTGTCCAGTTGTGTGGTGTTGGTTGTTTTTGTTTATGTAGAATTTGTAGATTTGATGTTATATTTGTGTAGTTGTGGTTTGTGGATATGAAGATTTCAACAAAGTTTGGTTTAGTGTTTTTGTTTGTGCTTTTATGCCTTCTTGGTAGTGTTTGTAAAATGATCTTCTTCCTGTTTTTCTTATTTAGAAACTTGGGCACAAACTACAAGTTAGTTTGTATATGTCAGTAGAGTTGTAAATACTGTATACTGTTCTTAGGTGAGAAAAATCATTAGTATTGGTTGCCTATATTATGTATGTATTTTTCAGGTATTGTTGTTTTAGTATAATTGTGTTTATTGTTTCTGTATTTAATGTGTTAATAAAATTTATTACTACTTACAGTTTGGTATAGTGAAGTTCTATTGTATGATGTTGTGCCGCGACCAATATTGCACAAAAAAAGGGAGATTGCCCCTAACACAAGCGTTCTACACCCTACCAAAAAATGACCACATTACGCGTTTTTCATGTAAATTGAATGATGATGATGGACACTGTAGGACCGAAACACGACAGTTCAACTGCGGTAAAAATAGACCCCACCTGACTTAGCATATCCTGGTACCTGTGGTGTGTCAAGCGTGATCTGCCAGTGGTTAAATCCCTGGACTTTATTTTAAAACCAACCAAAATGTTCAAAATCATTTATATGATTATATATTCACTATAAATGTTTGTTTGGCTGTTAAATTAATCTATTACATTTCTATTGCAAGAGTACTCCTTAAAGAATATTTTTTCTAGCTTAATTGAATTATTTACTTCTACTCTTCTTGATGGTTGGGAAATTTCCAGAAATTTTATTTAGTTGATTTACCACAGGATAGTTATAATAATTTTAAACATTGTTTGTTCTAGGTTTATTTAATTGAATGAAAATTAAAATATAAACTAAAATTTACTCTTCCAAAATATGTTACAATTATTACTTCAATTTCATTGAATTTTTGCTATTTATTTTAATTTTGAGAAGCAGTTGTTTAACATGAAATAAACTTGAATGGTTCATAAATGTTTATGTTATCTTTGCATAAGGTTCATCAATTACTTTGTTAACACCAAATTTAAAATTCCCTACCATTTGTAGTCATGTGAGAAAATTGTGGTTTTCTAGACTTAAAATTACACACATAAATTTACATACATATTATACAACATGAGTATAATTTATAACAATTTTACTTTATTTTATGTCCATAAATTATTTGTAGAATTAAAAGACCACATTACTTCCTACTGACTTTATTTTTAATTTATATTTATGCCCCTAAACATAAATCTGAAGGATTTCAAAACAAATTTTATTTTATTTTATTTTTTACAGTTAACTAATCCTAGCTGTTTAATATATGTTATAGGGACATAAAATAAGTTATAGCAACTCAAGTACTTAATCATTTATTATTGATTTTCTCTCTGAATTTCTTATTCCTTTACTTTGGTTGAATTTAAATAAATTATGTTACTAAAAATTTTGAATATTTTTTGTCTTCACTTCGTTAAACTTTAACTTGTTATAACCTGATGTAACTTTAATCTTAAGATTTTAGAACTACCATTTTATATTTGAATAATTTTTATTTCATAACCACCACTTATATTGTTATTTAAAAAAGAGTCATTAGCTTATATTTTTTTAAAAATTATTAATTATCAATAAGTTATTAATTTTTTATTTAAAGAAATTAAAATCTACAATTTTAATAAATTTAATTAATGGTTAATTGACTATTAAAATTCAGACTTGCCCCAAACACTTTCTCTGTGATTGCTCCTCTTCTCCCATGGTTTTCTTGGAGTCTGGAATCTTGTAGCAGTCGCAAATGATCGATTTTAGAGTCACCTTTTAATACATTTTGTGAATTATTACATTGTGAAAAATTTTAAATTCAAAATTGTGGACGCTCGAAGGCAGATCATCCCCACATCATCTTGGGCTTGATTTTTGGCTTAGCCACAAATAGCATCCTGGACTCCTTTCTCTGGATCTCCGGATAAACGTCCGTTCATCACGGGAGCCGATTTTTGTCTTCATACTATTGGGACTTCCCACTACCTCCGCTATATGAGATTTGTTTCTTTATAATACATTTATCTTAATTTGAAAACAGAGTGTCCTATTGAACTTGCTTTCAGAGATTGGTGCTCGTTTTTTAACTGCTATTGTAAAATGTCACTTACGTTTTAACATTCTTATATTTCTTAACACCATGGTCTTTTTCATAAAAGATGTTAACATGTAAAACATGTTAAGATTTTATTATCAACATGAATAACAGTTTTACGCCACTCCGTTCTTAACTTACGCTTTATTGGCACTCGAAATCATTTTCTCTTGCACTTGACACTTTTATAATTTTTGGAGCAATTTATGAACCATTTATTTATTAATTAGAATTTTTATGAAATAAATTTGTTAATAAATTTCGATTTTACAATATTTTGCCTTTATTGGTTCTTTAAATTTTCTTAAACTCTAGTGGTTTTTTATTTTTATTAATTTCATTTTTGAGTTTTGTTTATTATAAAAAAAAGAATTAATTAAATTTTTTATATAAGAAAAAATAATAATTCTTTCCTACTTACTATGTTTTGTTAACAAAATCAGCCATTTTGACTGGCCTTGTTTACTCAACCAGATAGTGATAGTGGCTTTTCTGGTACAGGCCTTGCAGCTGTTTCAATTTTAGAACTTTTAAAATAATATTTAAAAAAGATTTTTCTATGTCTAAAATCTGCAACTTTGAAACTGTTTTGGCAGAGTCAGTTGGTATAAGTAGTAAGCAATTTTGTTGGTTGTTTTCCTCTTTGTGAAACTGTTTGATGATGTTTTTAATGAACTGTATTTGATCTTGTTGTGGGGTTTTTGCAGTTGTTGGTTTATTTACCAAATTTGTAGTTTTAGTTGGAGTTTAACCATTTGCCTAATTCATTATTATTGTTAGTAAACGTAAAATTTTTAATCACTTAAAACATTAGTTTATGACTATCCGAACTTTAAATTTTGTAAATTTGTTAAAACTTACTGAGACAGAACGTTTTCGATCGTTATATGCCGATCTTCATCAGTGTCTCATTGTGTAATATTTTTCTTTCCTATCTAAACCAAACCTATCTTATCTGAGCACTATTAGGGACTGTATGTTTTATTAGCTATATTTAGTTTTAGTGTAAAATAGTTCTCCGTTTTATAAAGAAACATTTACGTTATATAAATTTTGTGTATGTTCATTGAGGGTCTGTTTCGAATTTTTCAAAAATTTTAATAACTATTTACATGAAGTCACTTGCTTCTTAATTAGAAAGTATTTTTAAAGCCATGTAAAAAGGAAAAATAAAAATTGACATAATCTTTGTCAAGTATTTCCTAAGTTTAATTTCTGACTGAGTGTCATGAACATTATCCCCCAAAAATAAAAATATGCAAAAACCTAAATATTATTCATTCAGTACATTAATTTTATGATACAAAAAAACTGATATGTTGATATATTTTTATAGTATACATTTACATTGTCGTTCTTCTGTTATTCTATGTTTGTACAATTGGAAAATGTTGAGTGCCTTTTAAAAATTATAAAAGTATGAATAAACTTATAAAAATAATTACATATTTTTAATTGTTTTAATAATTAAACCCTTTTACAATTTTTGATTCAAAGGTAACCCATCTTCTCTTAATACCAGTGTATTAGCAAATGCTACAGGAGTAAGTCAACTGACTTCTACCCTCACTAACTGCCTCCATCAGTTCTATCAACCCTGTCTCATTGCACTTGCATCTCAGCCTGGAGGCGAAGTTGAAGATTTCTTAAAATTGTTGAGGCAAGCCCACCTTAATGATTTACAATTATTTTTTACACACACACACTCATATATATTTTTTTCTTGACACAAAATAAATAAAATAATTACAAAATAATCATAATATATTTATTTATTTACTTGATTAAATTTATTAATTTGGTTATAGTAAAGATTTTACTAACTATATTTCAGAAACAATTAAGTTTCACTTGTACTTGATTACTTATAATTGGTTTCAGCTGATGATCTGAACCACTTAAATTCATTAATTTGAAACAATTTTTATTTTTTACCACTATGCAATTCTGGAGACTGCATTTTGATTAATTTTATTTTGATGTTATTAATTTTTTTTACATGTTTCCTAAATTCTTCTATCTTCACTTTGTAGTAAATGATCATACTAGATTTCTTCTTAATGATTTATTTAAAAATTTCAGTCTTTCTTATCCCTTCAGTATAGTTTTCCCCATGGTTTGTGATGTTGGTTTAATTAATGTCTAGTATTTATTATTTAGTTAGTTAATGCTTCTCATTTTACTACTTGTTCCTGTAAATTTTTAATTGTTTCAAAGTATATATATTTAAAAAAATATATGTTACAAAATAAGAATTTGAATATTATACTATTTTGATCCAATTCATTGGTATCTTGAACTAAATTTTTACTCAAAGAATTGGCTACAATGTGGTTCCTTTGCAATGTTGTAGTGGGGCATTGATAGTGCATTGTTGTTTTAGAAATCTATTCTTAAAGTTTATTAAACGAAGAAAGCCTTTAGACCTGCCTAACATTCTTAAGTAGCAAAATTTGGTATGATTTTGACCATTTTTTCTATCTTCAGCTTCTAGTCTTTTTATCTTCTTACGCGTTTGGGTCAGGGTTGATGCATTGTATTTTTCTATATAGATATTATTATATTGCTGTGTAGTTTTTTTGGTCTATGTCTACAAATGGCATGATTTTTCCTTAGAACCCCTGTGCCCTTACACTGTTCATTTGTCCATTGCCATGTCATGCTCATTTATAGAGACAGATGGTCAATATAAGTACTGGAACCACAATTAACGTAACAAATTCACTGTCTGTTCTTGCACAATTTGTAATCCTCATATGGAGTTTCCATAGCTGTTTTTTTCTTTATGGTATCTGTCCCTTGACCCCAGCATTAACTGATTTGTTGCATTTGTATTGGAAGTTAAATTCTTTAGGGTTGTCATAATGCTTTTGATTTTTTGATTGTTAAATCGTGAGCGTTACAGAGTTTATGATGTCATTTCTAGCGTTGACGTTACTTGGCATGTAGTTCTCAAACAATAAAGTTTAAATAATTCTTAGCAATATGAAACTTGGTTGTTTTTGTTCAGGAAACAGCTGTTCTCCATCATAATCCATTCACCATATCTAGTAGTGATATAGCTTTAACATTTGGGATTTCACTCTTCCAACATTCTGTCATATTTCTAAATGTTGATATTTAATAATTACACCATTATTAATACTTGTGAATTTCTTCTAATACTTTCTTAATTCTCATTGCATAGTTATCTATGCTTTCATAAGATTAAAACTAATTTTCTCAGTAATCCCATCTACAAATGGTCCTAAGTTTTGCATTAATTCAAAATTTGTCCCAACACTCTTACACAAACTTCTTTAAATCTTACTTCCAAGATTGACTAATATTTTCCCCCCATTTTTACTGCCCCTTTATCATTCAATAAAAACAAAAACATGAATATAAACAAAAACAGTGTTATTGGTTAGTTTGCAAACATTTCCTCTCTGTATGCAAAAAATAATCAAAATTACCATTAACTACACTCAAAATTCATAAAGGTAGGTTTTTGTAATGGTTTAAAACATGAATAAACCTATTTCTCTTTCTCCAGCTATATAAACATTGTTCTCTTAAACTATTAAAAGTAATGAATGTGGTGGTGAAACCAGTCAGCATTATTAATAAAATATATTTTTCACATGCTTTATAATTTTGCTAATGGGCTATAGGGGCCTGTCCCTCAGGGCTGTGGGATTACATGGTGTTGTCGAAATTAGTGGCAAGGAAAAATGTGGAATATTGAAATAATTTATAACAAAATATTATTATTTATATATAAAAATATTATTAACATTTGCTTTGATGTGTATTTGTAAATTTAGAATCTATTACTACTTTCTGTCTCTGTGAAGAAAAAGGTAATTATTGGCATTAGCTGGTACCGATAACCACTATAGGATTTAAATGGTTTAATATTGCTACCGCTTGAATGGTCGCATGATTGTCAGCTAATATCAGTGTCAGATGTCAACACCATGTGACTTAAGAATGGATTGGCCTTCTGAGTTCTTTATTAAAACTATATAATATAAATAAATCAATATTACCTGGATAAATGGGTGAAAGGTAGTGTAAATTGCACCAAGGAGTTCAGACAGGGGAGTATTTTGTTGTGAGGCACTCAAAAGAAATATTGGAGTAACATTAAACTGCCATCAATTACTATGAATCTTCGAGTAATATCTAGTTTAGTTTTACAAGGTATTGCTTGCCTCATGATGTGTAATTTTTCTGTACCATTGGTGTTACCATTTCAAGGAGGTTGTTAAATTTTAATTTGACAATCTCAGCATAGTCAGTTATAAATTTTGGTCTTCTGCTGCAAACTCACAAATGAGATGCCATGATGCTCCCAACAAATCTCTTCTTTCAATCCGTTGCATCATCATTTCCTCCTTTTTCTTAACAAATCTAAACATGCTCCGTGCACTCCCATCCTGTTTAAACATTACAATACATCACATCTAATCCCAACAGACTACATTAAGTTCACACCAAGCGCAAATCACACCAGGATCTGACAGCAAAAACTAGCTAGAATAAGGCTCATGTGACTGGGTGTAACTGACTTGGGTACCAAGACATACGGAAAATTCTCACTGAAAAAACTGCTCTTAAATTGATATACTGAGGTTTAAAAGTAAAAAAATTCTGTATTTTGAAAAAGTGATGAAGATCAAAACAAAAAACGTTAAATCTCAGTGAGTTTTTCATAAATTGACTCAAGTTATAAGTTCAGCAAGTTGTTACTATTATATGAATAAACAGTACATGATATTGCTTTATTATGTCTTCTTCTTAGTGTTACTTGAAATTTACTATAGCAGCAAACAAAACCTTTGTGATAGAAATGTGGGGCTGTTCCTAGGTGGCTAATTGTCACCAATAGTTTTCAATATAGTAATTAATATTGTATTAGACAAATTAATAAGTTATGAGAAAAATTGGAGCTTTCATTTCCAGATTAACAACAAATACACAGAGTCCATCTTATGCGTTGCAGACAACCTTGCAAGTCTGACACAGAATCCTAAACAAGGTCAGAAACTTTTAAATGTAGTAAATGACATATAATTTTATGATACTTAATTAAGTGAATATGTAAGAGCTTACTTGCTGACCCGTTTCGAAGCAATCGTTCCTTTTACGAAGCAAAGCCTCTACTGGTGGCGTCCCGCTAGGTACAAAGGTTGTCGGTATGAGATTTATGAGTGTAGACGGGGTGGGTAAAGCTGGTTGTGTGCTATGTAATGAAACAGGGTGTTGGCTTCAAAATATGTGTGGTCATTTAATACGTTTTCTTTATCTGTTGCGTAGTGTTTGTATATCTCGTATTTTTCTAAAGTTCTTATTTTTTTACTTTGTTTTTAATATGTAGAGAATGTTTAAATTAATATGTATGCCCGTGTGTATCTGTATTGCGTAGTTGGATTTTGGGTCTCTTTGGGAAATGTGTTCTTTGAAGCGTGTGTAGAAAGCTTTTGAAGGACTTGCACAACCGGCTGATCCCTCAACTCTATTTAGGGATCACAGTGACTTAGCACAATTGATTCCTGGGTCTTGAAAATTAAACTCATTTGTAGGAAAATCCATTTACTTGTTTTTGAGAATAGTTTGTCACACAAACATACACACGCAACTTCTTGTTTAATATAAAATAAAAAATTCTTGATGGACAAACACAGCAAAAATTAATACCCATCTAGTTCATAATGAAAAAAATTATTGACAGAGGTTAAACAATCATATTGTAAGCTGTTTTATACCTGAAAAGGATAGGTGAATATTAACCAAACATCTGTCATCTAAACAGATGTATGAAAACAGTAATAATTAAAAACACTAAATAGAACTTTGTGGCGACACCCTAAATACTTGGAATTTCGATAAATAGACAAAAATTGACTCAAATATACACTTTACAATACTCCCAAAACGATTTTCTTTAAAAACTGAGCACAAAGTTATACTAAACTATAATATAGGTACAAAATATCCAGGTAGGATAAATTTGGATTGAAAAAGAATAATGTCCTCTAAGAGATTAGGCTTGTTAACAAGTAAATTGTCCCCAGTTTTGGTATACATTTCAGCATCACTGCACGGACCAGGAGGCCATGTTTAATCTTATCCATGTTTACCGTACATTAATAAACATAATTTTAAACAAACAACAAATCTACCTAAACTAAATACTTTTTTGTTATATTTTACTACAATCACATAGCAAACTGCTTAAAAAACCTAATTTTAAACTGATTTTTGTGGATTTTAAAATGAAGTTATTTTTGGCTGTTTTTCAAAATTTTCAGTTTCATGCCACAAACTCATAATTTTTTTCTTTGTTTGAAGACTTTATGGATCACCAGATATAGATTTTTTTTCAATTACCTTTAGAAAGGAAATAATTACCTTCTTTTTTCACAGAGACAGAAAGTAATAATAGATTGTAAATTTACGAATACACATCAAAGCAAATGTTAATAATATTTTTATATATAAATATTAATATTTTTGTTATCAGTTATTTTAATATTTCACATTCTTCCTTGCCACTAATTTCGACAACACCATGTAATCCCACAGCCCTGAGGGACAGGCCCCTATAGCCCATTAGCAAAATTATAAAGCATGTGAAAAATATATTTTATTAATAATGATGACTGGTTTCACCACCACATTCATTACTTTTAATAGTTTAAGAGAACAATGTTTATATAGCTGGAGAAAGAGAAATGGGTTTATTCATGTTTTAAACCATTACAAAAACCTACCTTTATGAATTTTGAGTGTAGTTAATGGCAATTTTGATTATTTTTTGCATACAGAGAGGAAATGTTTGCAAACTAACCAATAACACTGTTTTTGTTTATATTCATGTTTTTGTTTTTATTGAATGATAAAGAAGCAGTAAAAATGGGGGGGGGATATTAGTCAATCTTGGGAGTAGGATTAAAGAAGTTGGTGTAAGAGTGTTGGGACAAATTTTGAATTAATGCAAAAATTAGGACCATTTGTAGATGGGATCACTGAGAAAATTAGTTTTAATCTTATTAAAGCAAAGATAACTATGAAATGAGAATTAAGGACGTATTAGAAGAAATTCACAAGTATTAATAATGGTGGAATTATTAAATACCAACATTTAGAATTATGATAGATTGTTGAAAGAGTGAAATCCAAATGTTAAAGCTATGTCACTACCAGATATGGTAAATGGATTATAATGGAAAATAGCTGTTTCCTAAACAAAAACAACCAAGTTTCATATTGCTAAGAATTACTTTAAATTATTATATGAAAACTACATGCCAAGTAATGTCAGCGCTGGAAATGACATCATAAACTCTGTAACGCTCACAATTTAACAATCATAAAAATCACTATAAATTTGTAGCGTCAATAAAAGTTGAATAAGATGTTGGTTTGTCTATAACTAATTCATCCCCCAATAGATAATCATTAACTTTTCTGTGTATCGTTGACATTGTTTTCACCATTTGTTGATTCCATCTTCGCGTGAGCTACTAGTAATTACTAAACACTTTTAAATGTTTTAAACTTGCCTATAGTAGCACTTACTTTGCTTGTTGAGGACGGCCGTTTCGGGAGATGTGTCCCTTTCTCAACTCAGACCGTAGAGTTACGGTCTGAGTTGACAAAGGGACACATCTCCCGAAACGGCCGTCCTTAACAATCAAAGTAAGTGCTACTATAGGCAATTTAAAAACATTTAAAAGTGTTTAGTTATTATTATTTTCTGTCTGTGAAAAAAGGGTAATTATTTCTTTCTAAAAGTAATTGAAACAAAATTATATTTATATATAAAATTATATATTATATACACACACAGACAGACACCATTAGATTTTTATGTAATAGTAACGATTTTCTTAAATAATGCTTTGTAATTAATAAAAATAATACAGTATAAAATTAAACATAAGATACTGTACCATACAGTTTTTTCTAATTATTAAATCTTTTTAATAATTAAATTTAATTGTTTGTTTTTTTCATATTTCCAGTTCCCTTATGCCATTACATTGTTTCAATTGCACATAAACCAGATGTGTACAATTGAAGTTAGATATAACTTAATGAATGATTTATAAATGTTTTTATTCATTCCTACCTATTATTTGCTACTTAGTTCCTTTTTAGAAGACAGTTATAAAACAATTTGTATGAAATTAAAGTGATATATCAACTTACAGCTATTCATATATAGATTTTGTAGAACCTAACTTTGGGCATAGTGAATTTTTAATGCTAACTAATCATCCACTAAATGCATGGTTTAAATCTATAAATTGTCATCAATGTAAATTATTATTAATCATGAGTTATATATCTGTCAAACATGATTTATTGACATAACAGGGTTACTGTTACGTTACAAATATAAAGAATTACATGCTTTTTATTCTATTTTGTGAAATGTTAATTGGAAATGTGAAAATTGGTGCTATAGTTGTATTTTTAATCATTTTTATAAAATTATTGATCAAGATTTATTAGAGAGTTATACAGATAGAATACATGAAATAAAGAAAGTAAACTGAAGTGTATAATTATAAAGAAATTAACATTTTTGGTTATAAACAAAATAGTTGCTACATTATTACTGCTGTGTAGAAGTGTGCCTTAATATCTAGATCATTGATTAAACTGAACTTTTAAATTCAGTGGTTCAGCTTTTGCTGAGGATAGTTAATAACTTTATAATATATAGCTATAAAAAATTTTGTGTGAAATTAACATGTGATATAACAGAGTGATAAATATGCAAATATTAATATGTAAATTGTTATAATAAACATAGATTAATGCTAGTGAATCATTCTTTGAATTTACCACTTAAATTTACAAGGGATGAATAAATGCTAACCTTAGTTTATAGGTATTTTAAAAAAATTAAAATATATATGTGTGTAAAATGTTCGAATTAAAGTCATTATTATTTCAATAGCACTGGTTGGCAATGTTAAAATCCCGACACTCATATCAGCCTCTTTACATGATTATATTATGAAAAAGTTTGTCTGGAAGTAAGAAAATTGGTGTAAAATTTGTGTTTCAAAACCTGTATTAAAATGTTTTCGTATAAAACGTAAACAGATTCCACGGCAACTTTTGGAAAATATGGATAATTTATGTTGTTGATGAAAATTACAACAAATAATAATATAGGTATGTTATTAGTTATAATAATTAGGCCTATAACAAATATATAGTAGACATTAAAATTATCTGGTTATTTTTATATTTTTACTTTTTCAGTTGGAAAAAGATGAATGATTCTCATGTTATATCAATTGTGTATTGAGCAAGTATGTTTGAATGGTACTAACAGAGAGGACTTGTGTGAACTTCCTTTACCAATGACAATCAAGAGCTATCTATCTAAAAATCATAACATTTTTCCATGAACCTAAAGTGTGATAACAGGCTATGATTATTCAAAAGTTGATTTTTGTAATAATAATAATAATAAGCAACACAAATATTTAATGTTAATGAATCACCCTTTAAATGAACTAATCAAATTTATTCATAGCGATAGATTCATTCCACAGTGTTTCTTTCGATTAGACTATTTTTGTATAGGTTCAGATAAAGGAGTAAATTCAATGGGTGCGCTGGATGTTGAGACATTGAGCTTCTATCTTCTCAGGTATGTTCTTATCTGATTCAATTTCTATGTGCCGGTTTTCAAAGTTTTAATTTGTCCTGAACTCTCTACAAGTAGTTCCATTTTTGCAAAACAGGTTTCAAAATATATAGTCGATTTATTATTGCTGCTGTGATAATAGGATGAAATGTAAAACAAAGGTCCTAGATATTTAAACTTTACTAAATGTCTGTTAATAACTATTTAATGTGTTTAAGGTTAATGACATCACAGATCAATTCATGTTAATACAAATACACTCTATGTTTTGATTATCTATCCGAAAATCCTTTTCAAGAAATAAAAGTTTATTAATTTTATATTAAGTCATAATTTAGATGATTTAATGAAGAACTAAATCAAATGTGCCTCAAACAAACAAAAACTATAAAGTCAATATAAACTTTAGGTTATTTATAGAGTCAAGACAATATTAAATTAAAGATAAGTTGAAAATATTGTTTTTTTAAAAAAGTGACAAAAGAATTTAAGATCAAAGTGATCAACCCATTTGTAACATTGTATAAAGTCTATTCTTCTACCCACAGAGGCGTCACGAATGCCACAATAGACACCACTGTTGCTGCGAGCTTCAGAAAAAGATATGCACTGTATACATAATAAGCCTAATTTTAAAATAGATTTAACTCCACACTTTGGTTACAAATACTACAAATTTCAAAAATTTAGAAACAATTTAGTTTTATGTCGTGTTTGGCCCAGGGAACTTAGAAGTCCATCGAACTCAGTCATGTGCAGTACGGTACAATACAAATTTTGTACCTCTCATGATGAGTCATGACTGAGTGTGCTCAAGTTTCGGTATACTTTGAGCTCACTAGTTCAGCCTGAAAAGCTGTTGCCATCAAATTTTAAAAAAAAATTTTTTGTTAAAAACTGTTACTGATAAATAACAACTGGCACTTTAGCTGATACACTGAGGCCACAGTGCATGTTTGTACAGGCTGATCATGGTACTGTGTACTGTGGCGATACTGTGTTTGAGGTTACAGTTCCTCACTTTTTTTCTCCAATAATGCTCATAAATAGGATGTTTAATAGGAGTACTTTAAGTACATGTTTTTTTTTGTAAATAGATTTTATTTGAGTTCATTATTAATATTAGGTACAATTTACTTACTCAAAAGTTTAAATTGGGCCGGTTTATTTATTAAATAAAAAGATATTTTAATGTAGTCAAAATGAAAATTTCAAGTTACGTAATGGTACTACATACCCCCTCCTCCTTCCATAATGATAGGCATTACCTAATTTAGGGCTGGCCCCTTTACATTAACTGTGATCAAAATTTGACGTGTCTAGTAATACATTTCATTTGTAAATGTTAATATTTATTAAGAATAATGAAATATTTGATTTTAGTAATGTTAAAAGTATTGTTTATGAATGTAAAAACTGTAAATTATTACTTAATATTAACTAATATATTTATTTAATATCTGTTAATAACTATTAATCCGCTCTTAGAGCGAATCAGTAGAAATTTGAGCTCTTGAAAAGGATTTTCGGAAAGAAATTCGAAATGTTGAGTGTTTTAAAAAAGCAATACTTGATATTAATTTAATAAAATTTTAGCTCTTGAAAAGGAATTTTCGATAGAAAATCAAAATGCAGATTGACTTTATTCTGTAAACTTTTTATTTTCTGCTACGTTTTATTTTGTTGGACGTTACACGGAGGCCACGGTGCATGTCTGTACACGCTGATCATGGTACTGTGTACTGTGGTGATACCTCGCTCGAGGTTATGGTTCCTCACTTCTCCAATAATACTCATAAATAGGATTTTCAATAGGAGCACTTTAAGTATATTTTTTTTTTTTTTTGTAAATAGATTCTATTTGAGTTCATTATTAATATTAGGCACAATTTACTTACTCAAAAGTTTAAATTGGGCCGGTTTATTTATTAAATAAAAAGATATTTTAATGTAGTGAAAACAAAAATCTCAAGTAATGCTACTGCATACCCCCTCCTCCATCCATAATGATAGGCATAAAATGCGTTACCTAATTTAGGACTGGCTCTAAATTAAAATTTTACATTATTTGTGATCAAAATTTGACGTGTATGGTAGTACATTTCACTTTTAAATGTTAATATTTATTAAGAATAATGAAATATTTGATTTTAATAATGTTAAAAGTATTGTTTATGAATGTAAAAATTGTAAATTATTATTTAATATTAATTTAATAAACTTTTAGCTCTTGAAAATCATTTTTGGATAGAAAATAAAAATGTAGAATGTATTTTCACTAGCATGAATTAGTGTGGGATCAGTCATTAATCTTAAACACATTAAATAGTCCTAGATAATCATATTGTTTCCATTAAAATTATATGGATGATTTTGCTGGTGTTGATACAGTTTAATATTAATAATATTGCAGAAATCAATTTGTTCAACCTTTTTAATTTTTACATTTATTTTGTCAGTTTAAAAGGTGATGATTACAATAAAGAGAATTCCTACTATTTGATGTAGCGTTCAATGTTCAAGTTTAAGTATTTAAAGGAGGTAATAAAAGAATTATTGATAAGCGCCTAAAATTTAAATCCCAGTGAAATTCGGTTTGATTTCTTTTTGGCGATTCTCAAAGATGCTTACCTAGTCCTTATATACTGAAGAGGAATATTATCTCACTGTTCTGAAATTTGGAATATTCAATTTTTTTGTAATGAATTGTCTCCTTCAATTAATTCAGTGATTCGACAATGGTCAAGTGACCGAAAGGTGCCTGAAAGATCATCACATAAGGTAAAATAATTGCACTTAGTGGTAGAATAACTGTTTACAATTAACAATAATAACTTTATAAAGCCAGTGCAACAGAAAAATAATGGACAACATGAAATATCACAATATATATATTTTTTATCACTTTTGTTGGTAATTTTATTATTATATCCACCACCTTTGTACAGTTTCAGATAGCAGGGAAATTTCATCATTGTCAACCTAACTATGAGGTTACCGACCATAACGGTTGTTTCAAAAGTATCAATCTCCATCGTATAATTGACGTCAACAGTGTATGTTGTCACCAGAAATAATGGTTGTTATAAAAGTATGAATGAGTTATCTACAATAATAATTAAATAATCTCTATTGCTGAACATCTATTTATCGTTTCCTATGCACACTCCGATAACATTGTCCACTTGTTTAGGTTTTGTAACGGTTGAGCCTTTTTTCCTGGGGTAAGTATTTATCAGGGCTTTATTAAAAATGTGTGTTAATTACTAATTAACAAATTAATTAACCTTACTTACCATAGGCTCCTAGTTCTCCGTTTCAGCCAGGCATAATAATGTCTTTCTGTAACGATCTTCCGATATCTTCAGAAGATAGAACTAGGTTACTTGAAATGAAAATTGAAAGTTTGTAACGTTCTAGTTTACTTGTGAAATAAGAATTTAAATTTTTAAAATACAATGTTATACAATTTATTAATCAGTGACAAATTACAAAAGAACAAAAGACAGCAATGTGTCGAGTAATTTACCTTTAATTACTGCTAGTTATTCCTTACATTTTAATTACTTATTAACCTTTAAAATTATATTTATCGAGAAGATAGTAACTTAAGATTTGCAATTAAATTTTTAGAATTGAATATTCAAGGGACAATTTCTACCGTTCATGTGTTAACCGTTTATCAATTAAAAATTCTTCAACTTAATTAACATTAAAATACATTTTCTTTATTATTATCTAAAACGTACCTGTTTGTGCACATTACTTTTTTTTTAAAACACTTTAACACATATCAAACATTGCCCATGGCTTTTGTAATCACTAATCACTTAACACATCGCTCTTGCAAATCAGCGCAGTTAAACAAAAATGATATTAACCTTTACTCATTTGAAATAGATAAATAATCGCTTCTGACTTCTTCTTTAGCTCGTTAATAAAATTTGGTACCGGCCTTGACATCTTAAATTTTGAATACTGGAAGCTTATAAATTTCTAGGTTACGTCCGAAAATGCCATCTCATCTGTTCTGTTCAAGAACCTCTGGATGAGTGGGGCTTCTGCAAGGACTCGCTAACTGAAATTTCCCACCCTTACTTATTATTTTGAATATTCTGATTGGTCCGTCAGATCATGCGATATCAGACCATGCTTACGTCACATGAGGTGAAGTGGGTTAATTACCCCAAGTTACCACTCGTACGATATTTTGCATTTTTACCCGCTAGGGGCGCTACTATCTATGCTAGCTTCACAATGTAAACCAATAAAACAAACATTTTCTTTTATATTGGAACGGTATAATTATTAAATAAAAATCAAATATATAAATGAATTTATATGTAACACCTTATTTTTAAGAGTGTTAGTTTATATACAGAATATAAAAAAATATTCTATTGGCAGTTTGCCTTTAAATATGTTTTTTATAATTGGTATGGTTTCATCCCGACCTTAAGGTAAATTCAAATATTTGTTAATTGTAAACAGAATTTTCTTGTACACATTTTTTAAATTTGTCTCATTCATTGGTCCCTTTTCATATTGTTTTTCCATTTCCATATTGTTTTCTGTAGAATATTTGGTCATGTCCATCAACATTTCAGGATCTAAAGATTTTCTTGTAACAAGATTTTCATTATCTATAATATTTCCAGTATTTCTTTTTTATATTATCGTCTGAATTGTTAACTGTAGTTTCTGGTGTGGTAGGGTATCTTTTCAATTAATTTTTGTCTGACATTTCAGTTTTTCTTTTTTCTTCTTTTCCTGGTGCCAAATGTTTAGATGCAGATTTCCCTAATTAAATTTGTCATAATAATAACCAATATCTTCATCATTGGCTCCATAGCTGTTTTTCATTTCCTCTTTCTGTTTTTTTTTTTTTTAATGTTTTTCATGTATAGTGACCAATCTATTCAACTATCTAAGGTTTATAATCTTTCCAAGTTTTTGGCATAAACTTTCATAAGTTGAAATGTGTTGGCATATTCTTTTATTGGTTTTATCAATGGTTCCATAATGAGTTTTATATTTGTCTCTATATGATCTTCCATATCCATGATGTCATGTTTCAGACACGGTGTTTTTTAAAATTCTTTTTCTCAATTCTTTTAGTTATATTACAATTTTTTCATGTTTGTCAAGTGGATTAGGTAAGGTCATGTTTATGACTAAAACTATGTTAAATTTGTCCAACATTATACAATATTTTATATTGTTTAAAATTCTTACTTTATTTAAAGCATTGAAACACCTTTTAGCCCTGGCTATTGAACATACTTCTTTGAAAGATTCAAATTTCATGTCGGTAAAGTGAAAACATTCATTTTTTTGAAAATTTACTAAAATTTTCTCATCAAACCATTTTTATCCCTACTATCCCCACCGAGAAATGCTTACTATGACATCATCAGATAGGAAATAAGTCAAGTTGTGCCCTCACAGATATCAGCAACAGATTACTACTATATTCATACCACCTTATTTGCTTACTGTTAACAATTTTTAAAATTTGTTTATATCTGCTATAACAATACCTTTATCTCTTTCAAATGCTTACTATGACATCATCAGATAGGAATTAAGTTAAGGCATGCCCTCACAGATATCAGCAACACATTACTACTATATTCATACCACGTTATTTGCTTACTGTTAACAATTTTTAAAATAAGTTTATATCTGCTATAACAATACCTTTATTTCTTTGTTTAAAGAGTCTGTTTTATAAAACAATATTTTGTGGCTTAGGAATCCTAAATCAGTGAGCATCATATTAGAAAAAAGGACAACTAATAACTAATCATTGAGCTCTCTAATGCACCTGTGGGTTTCATTCATTCCTTAATTTCCTCTACTAATTGTTGTTTTTTATTAACAATATTTTTTTTAGCTGAGCACAAGAAAATTTATTCTAAGGAAAACATAAAAGTGATCAAAACAGTTCAAATCAAATTTCGCTATAAATATAAAGAACAGGGTACACACATACACCAACACTCACACAAATCTAAGTTCTACACTCCATCAAGAAAAGCAGTCAAGTAAAGTGAATTTGTTCATGATAAGATTTTTAAGTCTGCAATTTTATTACATCTTGTTGCTCATTTTAATGAACTTAAATATGAAATACTTTTTAATGAACATCTAATAAATAAAAGATATAGAACTGTTATCAGAGCATTGTAATTTTAATTACTTTGCTTAGGTACAGTTTTTCATGACATTTACTCCATACTTAATAATGGATACAACACTTTTAAGAACATTTACTTAGTTTTAATTATGTTGGTAAAGTAGAGTTTTGTAAGATTGATGTGTCTGAAAGGTTAGTGAACATTTATTGAAGGGTATATCCGAAGCTGTTATTAACAGATATTTGAAATATTTTAAGTATAGTTCTTTTCATCATATTATTATTAATGTACATTTTAATGTTTTTTTTCTTAAATAAATACAACTTTCTTTGTGTTTTAGTAAGGCATACAATATTAACTCATATTTTGGAATTGTGCAGAAAAACTTTATTCTGTAAACTATTTTTATTTTCTGCTACGTTTTTTTTGTTGGACCTTTTATTGGTATAAATTTGTTGGCGCATCAGAGTTTTATTGTTTTTGTTGGTCTTATGGAATATTTTATAGTTACTATCAGTTGGATATTTTAAATGATGTTGTGGCAGTGTAATGTTGTTGATCATTAAATAGGGACAAGTTGTTGATATTTTTATTATCTATTTCTGCAAAAGTTAAACCATATGAACATTATTCTGTGTCTGTCAAACTTGTCTGTTCTGATTAGCAGGGTTGATTATTTGTTGTTCTTTTTTTCTTGATGTCAGTACATCATAATGAAAGACTGTGTAACGTTTTTTTTTTTATATTACCGCCTAGGTCGGTAACGTCCTTGTATATTATCACGAAATGGTTCCAAGAGCAAGCTGTTTTAATTGTCGCCACGAGAGACCAGCACTTATCAATGTTTATTTGAACGCACTGTCCACGGCCCGTGGAGGATTATTTGTGTTAATTAGTTGTTCTAAATGTTATTTCAAAATTAATATTAATGATTTCTCGTTTTATCAAATCCTCCGGCGGCAGTGTGATTTCAGAATTGTAGCGGAGCAAGGTTGCTAAAATTATAAAAGGGTGGTTTTTAAAATTATATAAGCAGTTGTTAAAATTGTGAAAGCGAAGTTTCAAAATTCAAATTTTTAAATTGACTATCGTTCAAACAGGCATTGTCTAAATCACGACGTTAGAAGTGAACAAGCAAATCTTATCTTGCCGAAAGCTAAGTAAATAGATAAGCTTATTCATTGGCCAGCTGGTTATTAAATTATTACATATTGTTTGCTCTAGTGGTAGTTTATGTCGTATAATTGAATGTAATATCCTACATGTTTATTATCAGAGAAATTTCATGTTTAGAAGTTTTTATGAAATACATTAGAGGAAAAGATATTTTCATTGTTAAAATTTTTATTCTGGCACTAATTTATATAATTACTGGTTTGATTCATTTGTATAGTTATTTATTCAGTACAATAATGGAGTTGTTATTAAGAAATGGGAATAACATAATCTTGTTTACCCGTTCTCCGTATGAATAATTTAAAGTAATACGGTATCTTAATTCAGATAAAAAATAATTTTCTGTAATAAGAATTTTTGTATATGTTTCTTGCGATAGAAGGATGAATTAGCGAATGAGGATTATCTAAGCTCTCACTCCTCTATCCTTAAGGAAACCCAAATAGAGAGCTGCTAAAAGCTCCTAACCCAAGGTAACTTCCTCCCTCTCATTTTCTTCCCTTTCCTCCTGTAATTATTCCTAAATTCAGGATGAACCCGGCGGACGCGTCATCATCCTGAAAGAGATCCTTGAAAGATAAAAGAATAGTACCCCAATATTCAGAATGAACCTGATCGATGTGTCGTCATTCTAAAGCAGTCCTAGTTTCCGTTAGAGCATGTAACGAATTATATAGCAGTTTGTATTTGTAGTTATCCCCTACAAATAACGGAGGATCACTGATCTCACAGGTCTGGTAAATAACCAATTGTATTTTCAATCCACTCACCCTGACGACATTCCTGAGAGTTGTATGTGGATTGAAATACTCGCGCATAATATAAACCATGTCTACTGGAAACAAAAGTTCAAATTAACTGCAATTTTTAAACATTGTTTAAAAACATAATGCCATCGACCAGGCAAAAAATTCGAAATAACCAAGTTCCACTGTATTATTGATGATAATACAAATTTCAAACTAAACGAAATTATTAATGTCTATGCAAGACTTGCATATCAAAAATTGCATGTAAATTGGAAAAAAGCCAAAATTTAACCTATAAGAAACTCTTCTGGTTAAACAGTAATACTTTCATACTATCAAAGATTATAAAAGTAGAAATGTGTTTTTCTTAAAAGTGGACAAAAGTAATTCAATTGTCATTATGAATAAGAATGATTATTTTGAAGAAGTTGAAAACTTGATCAATGCTGGGCCGTACATTATCATGAAGAGAAACCCGATAAAGAAGAGAATCAGTTATTAAAAATGCTAATGAAGAGATTACACTGTCTCGTGATTCTTTGCCTGAAGTGTATAGTAAAGAAGATATAGAACATAGAGAACTAAATCATCTAGATAATGAAAGTAATGATGAAGAAATAGCGCTAGAAACCTGTGAAATATTAAAAAAAGTAGATCATTTAACTGTATCAAAATTTCAGTGTAACAGTTTAAGATTACCAGTATATTGTAATATATATATATATATATATATATATATATATATATATATATATATATATATATAGGGTGTTGACGCAGTTGTAACAGAAGAATTTAAAGATAAACTGGAACAGTATAAAACTTCAGTAAAAGCTGCACAAAAATCAAGTGCAGGATTTAATTTGGACAACTACAATAAAGAACTTGGTATTAAAGAAGATTGTAGACAATACTTTTTTAACCAGACTTTGAATGGTATTCATTGTAGAAAACTGATTCATAAAATAAATAAATAGAATGCGCTTCATGAAAATCACATTAGAAAGCATCAAAATACTGACATATTAGTTGGGTTTGGCAATCCATATAACTTTGAAAGTAGAAAAGAGCATGATACAAATTTTGTTAGAGCACTCAATCCAATTTTGTTAATTCAATCTAAAAAAGTAGATATGTAAAATGTATGTATTTCAGTGTTCAAAACGCTTTTAATGTCATGGAATACGTCAGTTTAAAATAGCTAAAATAAGGCATTTTTCAAAATAAATTACATAAATTTCTTTTGAAAATATATAAATATGTTTAATTACAAAGAAAGTATGTAATCGAAAAATAAATGCTAATCAGTGAAATCGCCACTTGTTACTTCAATTAAAATAATGTAAATGAATAATTAACAGATTACAATAGATTTATGCTGTCCAAGGACTTATAGGATCCAGAATGAAGATGTTCAATTACCGATTAGATCTGGGGCCCAGGAAAAAAGGAGGACAAAGACAGTACAGAGTATTAGCAAGTCATTTTTAAGTCAAATTTATTAATTAAATTTTATTGAATTCGTTCATCAAAAATATGTTTCAAAATGTAAATTTAACAAACATAAACTATGACTTCACTCAATCCAATTTTGTTAGTAAAATGTATATATTTCAGTGTTCAAAACACTTTTAATGTCATGCAATAAGTCAGTTTTGAAAAGCTAAAATATGGCAAGTTTTTCAATATAAATTACATAAATTCTATTTGAAAATATATAAATATTTTTAATTACAAAGAAAGTATGTAATTGAAAAATATATGCTAATCAGTGAAATGATTTTGACCAAAAGTCAAGTCATCTTCAACAACGAAAATTTGTGAAAGCTGATACAGTATAGTAAACGTAAATGAGTATCTTTATAAAATAGTAGTCAACAATGTGGAATTTAATAAGGAACAAACACTATCAAAAAAATTAATATAAATAAATATAGATTTTCAAAGTCAAGGAAATAGTATAATATACAAAGATTATTAGCAATCTTAATAATTGGAATAAACCGATTTACGTAAAGATAGAAATATTTTAAAATATAACAATGTTAGGAATAATTTCAAAAGACAAAGGTTTTATATTACAAAATGTTTTTTTTTTTAAATTAAAGCTACAAGAAAATTAAATTAAATTAAATTAAAAATCTTTTTATGTGGTTTCTGTTTGGTTAGACAATGTAAAACATAAAAAACATTACAACTAAAAAACAAAAATTATACTCTTATGGTATTAGTAGTTTTTAAAGAATTTAAATCATAAAATGTATACAAAAATCAGTTAAATTTATTTCTAAATCATCCTGTGTTGACAAATGAATAAAAACTTTGGGTTTTTCCTAACTGGTAAATTTAATATGGTTGCTAAACCATATTTAAATATTGTTTAAAATTATGAATTAGTAAATGCTAATAAATAAAGGCCTAATTTAACACCATACAAACTCACACTTGAGAAACAATAAATTATTAGATATTGAGCATGCTGACGAGCTAGTTGGTTTTTAAATAAAGTCCAGGGACAAGTTCTACTGGCAGATCCTGCTTAAAAAAACACAGGAGCCTGAAAATGGTGAGTTAAGATGGATCGTATTTTGCAAGACCTAACTGGAATCACCTCAGGAAAGTGGCAAATGGTAAGATAGTCTATGTTTCAGTGTTTCATTTAATATCTACGTTTTCAGGAGCAACAGTTTACTGACATATATAACTATAGAAACTGACTAATACCATTTTAGCCAAACTCACTTTGAAGTTAACCGTAGGTGTGTTTTGGCTAATTAAAACATGTCCTCTTCTAATATTAGTCAAGCCAAAAGAGAGTTGTAAGTTGAGAGTTTGTAAGTATTTAAATATCAGAACATTCTAAATTGAAAATTTTCAAAATAACCCAAAATTTTACTAAATTTAATTTTAACAAACGTGCCCAACATTTGACATTAGACAATTCAAATAAAAATACTTGACTTGAATCATAGAACAGGACTTGTGGATATGTCCATTTAACAGCAGAAAACAAAATAATATGTTCCTCACAGAGTTATATTTTTTTGTAGTGCTCTTTGTAGTGCTTTTTTCTGTTGTCTATCAATTTTTTTGTTCATCAGGCCGTTCTGAAAGTTGTTTGTTGATCTTGGCAACTTCTTTAGTTAACAAATTGGCCAAAAATTTCTATCTTCTTATTTAAATTCCTTAAATTTAGAGCAGTTGCTCTAATGTCATCCCTGCTCCCCTTCTCAGAATGTCTTTCTGACTCAATTCTCTTCATTCTTCACCATTTTTAGTTCCATGTTCAGACCCAAAAATAACTGAAATTCGTTTGTTATACATTTAATGTTAAATTTTATCTAGACATTTTTTCCACTTCATTAAACAGCTCTGGAACTCTTCCAACATAATGTCTTTCAATATTTCCATTGTTTTTTTTTTTTTTTTACTGCTTCTATGGTAGGATTTTTTTTTCTTTGAGCTCCTATTTCATTTGGGGAAACAGAAGGAAGTCATAGGAGCAAAATCTGGTGAATAAGCTAGGACCAAGGTCATGGTACTTTTGGCCAGAAATCATTGCACTGTATTGGTGGTGTGGGCATGCGCATTGTGAAATATTTACTCCCTACTCCTCTACAAATCAGTGCACTTGCATCACACAACCATCTCAGAGCATTTAAATGTAGTTCTTGATTTACGGTTTGACCTTGAAGTACAAACTCAGAATAAACAATCCCGTTAATGTCTCAGAAATAAATCACCAATATTTTCACATTTGATCTCCCTTGCCTTACTTTTTTGAGTCACAAAAAAACAAACACAAACTGTCACAGTGATCCCTGCTGGCAGACTGATTAATCAAGGTCACATCTACTCCCTGCTAGCAGCGGAAGTTGCTACTGCCACTAGCTAACTTACAGCTACACGATTCCAGTTATTTGTTGGTCCCCACTTGTATATACAGTTATATTCCAATTTCACAATATGTCCCAATGAGAATATGTTATTTACAAATGAAATAAGAAGTTTGACAATCCAAGGGATTTACTTGTTGGTTTAAAACTTACATGTAACTGTATAAGTCAATTCTTCTTTATAACAAACCACTGATGGGAAGTGATTTGGAAACCTGTGCAAATTATTCGAAAATCACAGTTCGACCTGTTATGTAGTGAGATGAAGAAGCAGATTCTTGTCTAACTAAACTGTGACGGAGTGGCAAATCGCCCCTACCCGTGATCCAGAAACCCAAACCGATCGTAATCGTCACACCCAGGTAGGTGAACTAAGGTCGTTGATTTTCAACTGCCTTTTGTGTATATGGGGGGGGGGGGTGCCTGGAGTTGGGACAGGACGCCTCTCAGTCATGCATTTGAAAAACAGAATGAACAAAATGACCTGGAAATTAGACCTGTTTTTTACGGTGATTGTGTCAGCGACCCGTGGTGTTGTGAGTATGATTGAGATTGCTAAAGAAAGTTATGAAACAATTTTGTTTGCAGTAGTTTGTTATTCAGTTATCGATACAAATTTGTTTAATTTATGTTGATTATTTTTAGTATATATTGCATTGTACTAATAAATACAGTCTGTGCCTGAAAGTAAAATAACTAGAGTAAACAAAAAAAATAAATTTTTTTGAAGTAAATATTTAATTCCCTTGTCTACAGGTGTTTTGTTTTACCCATAACTAATATTGAATTTTGCACAAGTTTACGTACAAAAACACATACAGAGATAAAACTTTAATATAAAACAATTCTACCAACATGATCAACTTTCAAATCATTACCTAACCTCAATAACTGATAGCAACTCACAATCACAGTTATTTCAAAATAGCTATCACAGTTTTACCTGTTACTGGGAAATCACTGTTAAGTCACATCACTGTAGCAAACCACTGTTTTTTACTACAATATTTTATTATATTCCAATTTTACATTTTAGCAACAAAATTTTCTACTAGGAATAGGTTTAGTTCCAAATGAAATAATAAGTTTTTGATGCCTAATTCCAATAGCTCAATTTGTTCTTTTACATTTAAATTATTTATTTTTTTAAAGTTGTGAAACATGGTTAATGGTTACTTTTGAATTGTCTATTTCACATTGATGAAAATTGCTTAGTGTGATCAAAAAGGTTTATATTAATAAACATTTTTATAAATATATTTAACTATAAGTTCTCTAAGACTTGTAATATAATTCAAAACAATTAATAGTTTCAAAACAAGTAACAATTACTCCCCCAGAATAATAAAACCTTTCTCTACCTTCCTAATCATAATAATATCCTGCATTTGCAGAAACCTCTCTTTAGATCCAGCCAAGAATACCTAAAGCCCTGTTCTCATATTCCTACTCACAGTCGGTGTCACGAGACAGACTCTGCATAACCTCAAAGACCACCAAACCCCCTCCTTCTCTGACTGACTAATGTACATTTTCTAGACATTTATATGTCACAATGTTATGCTCAATAGCTGTTATAACAAGATTTGTAGTTAGAAGATTTCATGACCACGTTGTGAAACCGCACCTGGATGATATAATCAAACATCATTACAAAATATAATCAGATAATTTAAACATCACCTGAGATAAAAACGTTTTTTTGGGAATACAAGTTAACAGTTTTTCGTATCATTTGTTATTGTAAGTAAAATGTGAAAACACCTACCTTATTTTTCCCTCTTTATAAAAAAAATTTTGGATAAACTTTTTTTTGTTAGTTCTATGACCATTTTGAATTAAATACACAACTTTCCATATAATTTGTTTTGTAAATGAAGTATGGGAGAAAATTGGTTTTCTTTCTTCCTATTAATAAAAACAATATGGGTTAAAAAACTATTGCCTTTTTATGTCTAGTTTTAAACGGAGTACTTGTGCTATAGTTTAATGTAACAGGCACCATACTTTCAAAATTTGCTCCAACATCATAGTATGTTCAATTTAGCAAGATAGAAGATGTAAAGAAAAAACAAATAAAATATTGATAACTAGTAAAGAATCAGGTAAATGGTAAATTTACTTTATGTTAAAATAAAACAAAATCATATGTGCTTGATTGAACTGATTAAAAAAATCACAATGATGAAATAAATTTTACTTCATATTTTAAAGGGTTCAAATGGAATACAATGAATTATGTGTTTGCAATAAAAACTAGGGAAATAGATATTTAATTAAATACCAAAATCATCCAAAAAGATTTGAGTAGTAAAATTCATTACAAAACACATAAATACTGTTTGATAAAGCTCTTGAAATTCATATAGCTTGGTTTTCTGCCAAACTACTGTGCAATACTCTCACCATTTTTCTGGCAGTGTGTATCTCAACTCCTGACAGTTATTGTTTTGTCTCTCTTCTCTCCGCCATTTTCTTGCTTCTTGCATGTTGTTTGTTTTCATCTGATTTTATCTTCGCAGTCATTCATCTAATAAGTGTTGTGAATTATCTTAAACCAAAGGTTATTTATTTTAAAATCTTTAATCGTTATTAACCTCTCGTTATTTCTTATTATTAAACATTTTCAATTGCCAGTGGTAAAATTTTATTATTAACGAAACTTTGAATTTAGTGAATTAGTGAACATTTAGATTATTCCCTTTAAAGTGTTTTAGTGAACAGTTTCTAATGAAACATTCGTGATTAAACTCTTTGTTAGATTATAACCTTAAGGCAACCCACAGATTTCCCCTTTTAAATTTATTTGTGTGGTCCTCCAGAAATTTATTATTATTATTAATAATTTCTGTCTTTATGTCAAAAGTTAAAGGCTAAACGCCACAAATACAGAACTCTATTTCAAAATGACCATACATATTATTTTTGTCTTTATTACTTGAAATGGTAGACCACCATGAATAGTTTAGACAAAATTTTATTCACACTTGAAACTTCACACTGACACATTATATATGCATATAATTAATATTGTAAATATAAAACAATCTTGTGACCATTACATAAAACTGTCTTATGAAGATCATTGCAAATGAACATAACTTGAATAGAAATATGATGTTTTTGACAAAACTAAAATTGTCACAAATAAAATATAATAACTTACCATATCCGATACTTATGCATAAATCTGTAATTTGGTTGAACACATGTTTTAGTTTTGGGATTTTTTACAGTTCAAAGGATACAAGATTCAGTTTATGAAAATGACTTAAGGAAGGAACATGAGAAACTATTACTTCCATCCCCAACTTAAGTTGTAATTATGTTCGCTATAAACCTCTCACCAATATCAAAGTAGTTAATGGGAGGAATATTTTATGAAATATGGAACACCTGTCATCGTCTTGGAAGTAATGATAAGCCCATTCCAGCAAAAAGCCTCCAGACGGGCAGCAAGTCCAAGAGTAGAACAAAAGTTTTCAGAACTGTCTTTGGTGTATTGAATTTTTTTTTTTGTGTTCATCTTTGACAGTATCACTTTTTATGTATGATTTTTTGTTCAATAAAATTGAACTTTCATAATAGTTTAAAATGATAATTCATAGTTATACTATAATTAAATAATACTCAACTAATTGAATACGTAGAGGCTTACTTGTTGACTCGTTTTGAAACAATAGTTCCTTTTACAGAGTAAAGTCTCTACTGATGGCGTCCCGCTAGGTACAAAGGTTGTCGTTATGAGATTTATGAGTGTAGACGGGGTGGGTAAAGTTGGTTGTGTGCTATGTAATGAAACAGGGTGTTCGCTTCAAAATGTGTGTGGTCATTTAATATGTTTTCTTTATCTGTTGTGTAGTGCTTGTATATTTCATATTTTTCTAAAATTATTATTTTTTTACTTTGTTTAAATATGTGGAGAATGTTTAGATTAGAATGTGTGTCGCGTAGCTGGTTTTTAGGTTTGTGTTGTTTCTTTGGGTAATGTGTTCATCGAGGCGTGTGTAGAATGATCTTCCCGTTTGGCCGATACAATAGCTGCGACACTGGTTACATATTAATTTGTAAATACCGGATAGATTGTATCTGTCTGTTTGTTGTTGAAAGGGTTGTATGTGGTGTCTTAAAGTGTTTGTTGTTTTGTAAGATGTCTGTTAATGAAGTTTTTTGAATGTGGAAGCTATTTTGTGTGTGCTTTTGCTACGGTAAGTGAGGGTTATGTATTTGTTGTTTTTTGTGTGGTTTGTCAGTGTGTCCGTTTGGGGATGATGTTTATGTTTAATTGTCATGTGTATGTTGTTTATGAGTGTATGTTGGTAGTCATTTTGTTAAGCGAATTCAAGATGATTACAACAAGCAACTTTAATCCATATTTGTTGATTCCATTTTCAAGTGAGCTACTAGTTTTCACTAAAAGCACTTGTAAATATAGTGGCACTTACTTATATTTGTCAAGGACGGATATTTTGGGCCATATGTCCCATATTCAACTCAGACTGTAACTGATCTCAAGGTTTTTGTAGGCTGGAATATTTTTAGTGATAAATTATTTAAGTAACTCAGTGAGAACTATTAACTTACTTTCTGACACGACGAAACAATTGTTTCATTGAAGAAGTCAACCCACAACTCAGAAACATGATTACAACTCAGCAACATTAGTATTGATCAACGGTCAACAGTAATCAACCAATAAGTAAGTTAATATTGTAGTTTTCATTTAGTTGATTACTAGTTGTGATTTAAATATCGAAATCTTGTTGCTGTTCATGACGAGCTGGTTGTAAATTACAAATTACACTTTTGCTATTACTTGTGATCAGACATTTGTTAACTAAAAGTTATTAATTGTTAACTTACACTTGGAGGAAACGTTTTTGTCTTACGACTTCTGCAGCCTCCTGAGGCTGAAGAATTCGTAAGACGAAAACGTTTCCTCCAGGTGTAAGTTAACAATTAACAACTTTTAGTTAACAAATGTCTGGTCGCAAGAAATAGCAAAGGTGTAATTTGTAGTTGTGATTTATTTAGTGAATTCAAGATTACTTTGAAATGTGTAACCAATTTTTCAATAGATCTAGAAACCCTAATGAAGGGGAATTAATGTCGTTTAACATAAATGAAGGAATTGATATATTTGATGTTAGCATCAAAAAACATTTCTATTCATAATCATGGCCAGAATTTTTAGTATGGGTGCCAATGCGGAAAATCGCCCCAACATGTGTTTTGTATGTAAACAAAATTTAAATAAGATGAAAAAAAGATATTAAGTTCATATATATTTAAAACGCTTCCTAGTATTTTCAAACTAATTTGAATCAGCCTACTCTCTGCAATTTAGATAATTTCTCGGATCGCTGAAAGAGAAAATCCCAGATTTTATAAATAAAAATACACTTTTGAAATTTGTAGCCCATTATTAATAACTTTACATTAGTAAGACTATCCGAACTTAAAAATATGTTGGTAAAAACGTAAAAACTAACTGAGACATAACGTTTTCAAACGCTCCTGGCTATCTTCATCAATGTCTAAATGTCCTGCTTGGATCTGTTGGATTAAGCTGTGACGGTTTTAAAGGCAGGTTTTTGATTGTTTCAAAGAGTTTGTGTTATTTGTATTGGGTCTGTTCATATAATATGTATGTGTTTTTGTAAACTTCATGCTGTTCTAGTGTGCTGAGATGTGATTTTTAGGTTATGGTTAATGTCTGTTTAGGTGTGCCGTGTTTCATATATAAGTGATTGGCGAATGCTGACTCAGCTCAGCACTACATTAGTATATGGTTATAAAGTATTTCGTTAAAATAGATCTGGTTTTATAAAAAAATAATCTACGACGTGAATACAAGCCTTGCGTGAAACTCTGCCTTCTTGTTCCGTGTTGCGAAACAAAAAACGTAGACAATAGCAAACCTCACTTTTCGCCACTTAGTCTGTTAATAAGTTAACTTTCGTTGCTTTATTACTAAATCTAGCCTAAATATTGAATTCTTTGTAGCTGTATTTCAATATATCTTTATACAATAAATCTAAGGTGGTGTATCAAAAGTAAATTATTACCATCCACAGCACAAATAAAACCTTACAAATTTTGCCCTGGACTTATGATATATACTTTCTTCTAAAATTTATAACTTTCGGAGTGTGAGCGGAGACTTTTATATTTTTTCTGTATTCTTAATGACTTTCTGTATTTTTTGTCAATATATCGATTATGTGGTGTAAGGAAATAAATTACTATTATATTTCATATGAAGAAAACTTGAACAGCAATATTAATGATCCCGACAAACCAAGATGTACTTTTTTTCTTGTAATAGTGTAGTGTGTGTGAAGTGCTAGATATTATGTCAGAAATTGTTATTGATGTTATTCAAGTTAATACATTTGATAACATTGATGTTATTGTAATAAGTTATTTATTTACACTTTTTAAAAAATGTTTTAACTTGCCTATAGTAGCACTTACTTTGCTTGTTGAGGACGGCCGTTTCGGGAGATGTGTCCCTTTGTCAACTCAGACCGTAACTGAGTTGAGTTACGGTCTGAGTTGACAAAGGGACACATCTCCCGAAACGGCCGTCCTCAACAAGCAAAGTAAGTGCTACTATAGGCAAGTTAAAACATTTTTTAAAAAGTGTAAGTGATTACTAGTAGCTCACGCGAAGATGGAACCAACAAATGTTAAGTTATTTATATTCAAGTATAACACCCGTATTTATATAAGTTATAATTAAATACCGGTATTTATACAATTCACAGTTATTGTGTTGCTAAAATATATCTTGAGTTATTAGGACTCGCAAATTATAACCATGCCAATTAGCAATGAGTTAGATTCTCCTATTTTCCGCATCATATGATTTGACACAATAATCCAAAAGCCGTGAACCTAAGTAAATATTACTTTAAGTTTCGTTACTGTGGTACTCCTGAAATCGGGGAGTTACAGACCAGGTTGTTTGATTCAAGTTTTTGCTTATCAGCTTCTCATTTTGTTATTATTATCTTTCTTAGATTAATCAGTACTATAAAAACACCTTACTGACCTAGCACATAAAATACTTGGAGGTTAATTACAATGGGTAAGTACAATTTTTGTAAATTTTAATGTGAATAATATTAAAATGAGTGAATTACTAATTGTTCAGAAATTTGTAACTAAAGCAAGAGTCTGCTATTATTTAAAAATCTGTATTATAAGAACAAACTACCTTTTGGAAGATTTTCAATTAGAAATAAATATAACTATTATTGCAATTGTTGGATAATTATTATGTTTAAACTAGTAATATTGTTTCTTGTAAATATTTATAATAAAAGCAGTTTTTTTTTATCAATTAACAGTCATTGAAAGTTTTTGAATGAGTAATATAACTAAGTTTGGTATTTATTTCCTTTCCCCAGCCAATTGATTTTAGGAAAACAAATTATATCTGCTATTGCAGAAGTCATCTGGAACATGAGAAAAAACTAATTTTACACTACTTAACTAAGTGAATACTTACACTTTTAAAATGTTTTAAACTTGCCTATAGTAGCACTTACTTTGCTTGTTGAGGACGGCCGTTTCGGGAGATGTGTCCCTTTGTCAACTCAGACCGTAACTGAGTTATTGAGTGCCAGTTCAGACACCTTTGTCAAACTGTCCTCAACAAGCAAAGTAAGTGCTACTATAGGCAAGTTTAAAACATTTTAAAAGTGTAAGTGATTACTAGTAGCTCACGCGAAGATGGAATCAACAAATTTTAAGTGAATACGTAATTGCTTACGCGTTTCAAAACGATCGTTCCTTTTTTGAAGCTAACCTTCTACTAGCGGCTTCTGGCTCTTTACAAACGGTATGACAGGGTTGGATTTATGACATTGGGTGAGGTGTCGGCGTCTTGTGTGTCCAAGCCTGTCATAAATCCAACCCTGTCATACCGTTTATAAAGAGCCAGAAGCTGTTTTTACTAGCGTTAGCTTCGAAAAAGGAACGATCGTTTTGAAACGCGTCAGCAAGTAAGCAATTACGTATTCACTTAGTTAAGTGGTGTAAAATTAGTTTAATCAGTGAATTCAAGATTATTACATCAAGAAACGTCATGAGAAAAAAATTCAGTTACACCTCAAAAATTACAAATTTTTGAAAAAAAGTGTATATCACCACAAGTCCAAGATAACATTTTTATTGCAAAATATTTCACTTGATACAAGTGAAGGTTAATGGGTCAAAATGTTTAATTTTTGGGGTATGAGCAGAAGTTTTTGTTATTATTTATATGTCACTGATGACTTTCTGGATTGCCCGGTATAATTTTGTTTGTCAATATCCATTACATTAAGAAAGGAAATAAATTTCCTGTGTTTTAACATGAACATTTCTCTGTCATGAAGAACAGAATCCATGAAGTAATTAGAACATTTTAAAAATATTGAATTTTTAGGTACGTTTTTGCACAATTACAATGTTTTAATTAATGAACTTCATTGAAATATTAAGCTTTTATTGCAGAGAATTTAAAAAAAATTGATTCTATCTTCATTTGAATCACTAGTTTTTAACTAAAACCACTTACCTATGTTAGTATGTAACCCATGCCTCTAGCAGCATTTACTGTTTGATTATTAAGGACAGTTGTTTTGGAAGATGTGTCTCATTGTTAACTCAGATCGTAACTACTATAGGCAAGGGTAATGTACAAGTGTTTTTAGAGTTTTTTTACCTTCTCGAAGAAAATAAGATACAGATAGCCTTAGAGAAGTTTAGGATTTATTTCCTTGAATTTGAAATTACGTTTAGGTTTCATGAGGGACATTAAGCAGGAAATAATATAATTTTGAATTGAGTCAATTAATGATCATTAGTAGCATCACTATAGAAGTAGCCTGAATTTATGATATAAGCAAATTTAATAACTGCTTGAATTACATATTACATAAAATCTGTGCACTGTTCATTGATTTGAGTCATAAACTGGATAAAACCCTTAAAATAAATAACAATAAAAATCCTGTAAGTGTACTAATAGAAATTATAAATGTAGTTTTTATTGCAAATTTTGGAAGTTTTATCTATAATTACACTTTTCATATTAACTTGGCAAAAAATACCACTACTTACTGATATTTTCATCAGACAAGCTTCGCACTAGGTTAGCGAATTGTTCAATGCTGTGAGTTACGGACAAGCGTCTTAAATATATATATATATATATATTCAACTTTAGTTTGTAACAGGTTAAATATTTTGCAAAAATTTAGCATGTTGCATAAATATTTGTTTTATCTGAAGTAAAATCGGCTTAACTTGAAAGAAAATATTGTTTAAGTTGCTTGATGTAATCATCTTGAGTTTACTGATTAAACTAATTTTAAAGAAATACTCAACTAAGTGAATACGTAATTGCTTATTTGCTGACGCGTTTCAAAACATGTTTCTTTTACGAAGCTAACCCTCTACTAGCGGCATCGGTTGTGTGTAAAGGCTCTAACGGGATTTATGACTGTGGAATGGGGTGCATTTTGAAACGCGTTAACAAGTAAGCAATTACGTATTCACTTAGTTAAGTATTTTTAAAATTAGTTTAATCAAGCAAGATCCTTAAAATTATTGTAGTATATGTTACACACAAGTTTAATAAATCACTAAAATTTTTTAAATATTTCACTAGAGTAACAATTTTATCGACTCTGAATGAGTTGAATGGGATGGGTTGTTTGAGTTTTGTGTCATATAATAGAAAAGGCTGTTGGCTTCAAAGTGTGTGTGATCATTTAATACGTTTTCTTTATGTGTTGCGTAGTGTTTGTAGATTTCATATTTTTCTAAGGTTGTTAATGTTTTACTTTGTTTTAATGTGTGTAGCACATTTAAATTAGTGTGTATGTCAGTGTGTGTGTGTTGGGTGTTTTTAGGTGTTTTGCGTATCTGCATTTAGGGTTTGTTTGTTTTTTGGGGTAATGTGTTTTTCCAAGCGTGTATAGAATGACCTGCCGGTTTGGCCGATGTAATAGTTGGGACAATCGTTACAAGTTAATTTGTAAATACCTGAGAGTTTGAATTTGTCAGTTTCTTTTTGAAAAGGTTGTATGTGTGTGTGTGTGGTTAATTTAATTTGTGTTTGAAAATAACACTTTCCTCATTTTTCTTATTTATCTTATAATCTTCATGTACTAATACTTGAATAGATAACTAGTTTAACAAAATCTATTTAATAAAATTCATCGTTTTACCCATGTTTCAAATCAAGTATTTATAAGACTGTTAAATTATTTTGATTCTGAGTTCTTTGGTGACATTTTTAGAAGATCAAAATCACTAAAGCTATGTCTTTGTAAATGTGTTTTATCAGTACCATTACATCTAATTGGTAATAATAGTGTCGGTTTGCGGGTTTGTCATATAACACATTAGTAATCACCCAACAATTTAGTTGTTTTGTTAAAGCTTTGTTAAATTTAGCTAGGCATGGCTTCTTGTTACATTATCTTGTACATATGGTAACTTATTTTTTAGTTTGGATAAAACAAATTTCCTACAGAAATCGATATTTCTCTACATTCGTAACTAGGGGGATTTTTGATTACCAACCTGAAAATTTCATCACCAAATGGAGAGGTAGTAGAGTAATATGTTGTTATATACATTTGTAGAGGCTATATCTGGGCATTTGTTAGCTAACTCTCTTCCAATAAACGTCCTAGTTGCCTTTCTCAAGTTCCTCTTCAAAACGGTATTTTTGCTTACGATGATCAGGTGTTTGACCTACTAATACACCAGTATTTCTATTACCTGGAGAACATCATTTTGTGTGCCTGTAAGAAAAAAAGCAGGTGTTTCACTTACCGAAGAACTGAAATATTTTTTGAATTTTTTACCCACTTGCAATATTTATCTTCTATAGATATGCTATAGAATAGTACAACTTTTGTCAATAAGGCCATATGCACACTTCCCCAAACATTTCTTTTAGTTGTACATTTAAAACAAAGTTAATTACCCTCTGGAAATTTCCGTAACGATTTTTTAATTGGGTAAGACGTTTTCAGACCAAACTCACGGAGTTACAGTCTGAGTTGTCAATGGGCCACATCTCCCGAAACGGCCGCTCTCAACAAATATAAGTGCTACTATAGGCAAGTTTGTAAAATATTTACAAGTGTTTTAGTAAATTAATATAATTTCCTAAACCTTTGTGTCTGGATAATTTATTTGAAGAAAAATATCTCAAAACGACCCAAAGGCAAGATTATGAAGACTTGATTTACACCCTCAAGAGCAAATGTTATATTCCTATAAAATATCATTTATATATATTCTGGAGACTATTAGACTTTCACAATAATGCAATGGTAGAGTGCTGTGTTTATAACACAGATGTTCTCAGTTTAATGTGAGGTTCTGGAAACATTATTTCAATAAGTTATGTCAGAGCCAAATTGGGCGTTTTTGTGGGTAAATTGGGGGTTGGAGGGCAGGAGGATCCAAAAAAAGGTGTTGGGGAGGAGATGTGAAGTTGGGGCATACTTGTTTTACCTAATCATGCTTTAATTTAACCAGTAATTGTTACTTTGTGTAACCAATATGTATCTTTTTAGGTTAGTTTAGTAGAGCTTAAAGCTTATTTAGGAATTTTTGGACTTGATAGGAGACTGACAGGACGTACCTGGAGGCAATAGTCCAAAACTGCAATCTCTTGGAAATAAATAAATAAATAGACACATATAAAAACTTATCACACTATTTCGATCATACAATGATCTTTATCAATCAAAAAAGAGAGAAAACAAAAAAAAGACTGAAGTGAACTACAGATGTGTATAAATATCCAAATGTTACAGTTGCACAGATTTATAGTTTATTATATAGTACTATATGTTATTTGAATAAATATTGATTATTTGAAACTAGATACTAATAGTCTGTCAGAAGGAAGATAAATGGAGTTGTTAAAAAATAGTAGAAGTTAGGGGAAAAGTAGAAGGAGTTTTATCTGATTTTGAGGTTCTCTAAATTTGGTGTACCACTAGTATGACAACTCCCATCTTCTCAATTCTGAAGGGTTGCAATCAGGGGGATTGCCTTAATTATTTTGGTATTATAACAACCATTGAAAGATATAATGTTGTGACTAGCAGTGTGTTAAGCAGTTGGCCTGTCTATGTTCATGGTTCCAACATCATGTCTGTGGCCATTCATTCTGATGCTGAGACCATCCGTGATAAGGCCTATGTACTGTGTCGGGCAAAATTTACATTGCAACTGGTATATTACATTTTGTGGATGTACATGAGATGACCCTGAATCTTGTACATTGGTTGCTAGGCTATGGAAACTATTTGTCAAGATGTATATTGGACACATCTTGCATCTGGGTCTATTGCACAGAAAGGAGCCATGAGGAAGTGTTGGCGGTTTCTCAGTACTTGTATCTGGTAATTTTGGATGTAATAAAATATGTATCTTTGTTATGTTGCTTGTAAATCATAAATTTCTGGGAATATTTCAGTATATATATTAAGGGACTATATCTGTAGTTTAAGTTACTAGGAAATTTTACAATATAATTTTTGGAAATATTCAGTTAAAATTGTATTTATATAAATTTATGGAATTTTATTTTTACACACACATAACCAAAAACACATTTAACAGAAGTTTTACTGAAAATAAATTAGGTACTTAAATTAGGTAAATAAATAAGATACTTCAAATATTTCTTCAAATTCAAATATTAGGAAGAATTTCAAATACTTCAAATTCAAATATTTTGTCAACTAGAATTTAATTTAATGGTATAAAATACCAATTAATTTTCAAAAGTTTGCTTTGGGTTATAAATTTGTCCTATTCTTTCTTAGAATGCATTACACCTCCCTGAATGTCATTACCATTGCTTATGCACACACCCTATTTGTGGTTTTATTGTAAAATAGTTTTATTTTTTTAAAAAACAAGTCACATTTGATTTTTTATTCACCGTTTGATCATCACTACTTTGATCCGAAATTTTTTGGACTACTGGACATTCAACTCAACCAAAATCTGTAAAAGCAATCAGATAAGAGATACATTTCAATCAGATGCATTTCAATTCAGACTTACTAAATTAAAATAATAAATCATCACAAATTAAAAATATTGTAAAACGTAATTAATTTTTAGAAAATGAATAAAATTGATTTAGATCATTAATTCCCTGCAACAACACCTACATGAAAACATCTTCCAAGCACTGGTATTGTTATGCAGAAAAAGATTCTAGCAGTTAATCTTAAAATGGATCATATATAGGTTAAAATCGGCAAGGATCAATGCATCAATCCATAACAATTTTTTATATAACTATTAAAATTTAAAATTGTCTTACAAGAACCATAGGACAGGAAAAGGTTTGTCAGCTTTCCAATATAATGTTGGGGAAATGTGTTGTAGATCGCATTAGCCATCGTTGTAGTTATATTGTCTTTATAGTTAATTTAAAGGAGTCAATTCTCTGAAGATGTCATTTTATCAAAATGTATATAAAGATAAAAATTAAAATGATTCACTTAAATCTCGATATTTTTAAGTTGTTTTATTGTGTTCGGCCTATTTATTTTGTTCATAAGAAAACAGGGTTCAAAATAAATAATTTTATTACCAACATATGTTCAGAAAAGTTTTATTTATTTCTTATTTTTTGTTCACAGGTAGTGGATCAGAAAAAGAAGAAGAATGGAAGAGAATAGCAGAAACTATGCAGTTTGAGTTGAATGGTGTTTTAGGTTCAAGAAGATGGGATGAAATAAGTAAGAGTGATTTATTTAAATTGAAAAAAAAGGTTGGATTTGCTGCATGTGGTAATCCACAAGATATGCCAGCAGTCAACAATTATTGCACCGGATATAAGGATGATGATCTAGAAATGATAAAAATAATTTCAGAACAAATTATTAATATCAGTGAACATGATCCAATTTTATTTGCTTGTACATTTTTAATTGTTTACTGGGAAAATTCAATGTCATCTATTCCTGTCTTTAGGGTTGTTAACAGTGAGAGGAATATATTTATTGATACAAATGGACGAGTTTATAAAAGCTGGGAGTATTTTATAACTAACAACCAGTTGCAAAAATGTATTTATTGTGCTCCAAAGAATGGAGAGTACGTATCACATTCGATACTGGAGTTGCAATTTATTGAGTCACCTGCATGTAAACTTATCAATCAAACTTTAGATTATATGGACAGTGTAGCAACTGTAGCAACAATAGGAGCTACTCTGACTTCATTTTTTGTAGCTGCTCCTATTTTAATTCCAATAATAGGAGTATCTGCAGCTTATAATACAGTGAGATCAACTAGCACTTTATATGACAGAAGAAATCATGAACAGAGTATTAATGTGAACAACAGAGAAGCAAGAAGTGCTTGGCTGAATATAGCTGGTTCAGCAGTTGGATTCGGAGCTGCAGCTGCAGTTGGTGGAGCAAGTAAAATTATTGGTAGTGGGCAAAAGTTATCAAATCTTTCAGTGTTTGGAATTAAAGCACTTAACACAACTACATTGGTATTTAATGGATTTGGGTTTGTTGATAATTTAATTTTATGTAAGGAAAAATATATAAGAGGTACCCTTACTCCTCTAGATATTTTTCATTTATCCTGTGAAATATTGTTCTTTTACAATACAGTTTCTACAGTCCAAGCAACATCTAGTATGCTAAATCAAATGTCACAACTACAAGTATCAGAAGGCGCTAAAGGAAATGTCAAACTAACAAAATCACAAAAAAGAAACCTTAGAAGAAAAATAAGCCGACAAAAAGCGAAAATAGCTAAATTAACAAATGTTGAAAATCCACAAAATGCCATAGGAAATCTAACATTTTTAGCATCTGTTAGAATTTTATCCAAAGTCTTGGGAGTTGATCCAAGATTTGAGGAAATTTTATACCAATATCAGTCTATTGGCCATGATATCAGATGTTGGTTCAGTGGAGAAATAAATACTGAAGATTTGTTCAACGCTTGTCTGAATACATTGCCATTATTATATAATGATATTATTGAAAACATAAAAACCATGATGGAAGTGATACAAAATTTATGTCTTAAAATAAATGAATACTTTTGTTCAGCTTCCAGTGAGCAGCAAACACAATTTTGTATTTCAATTCAAAATTTAGATTACAGAATAGAATCAATTATTAAAAATACCAACAGAGAGGTTGCATTGCTAAATCATTCTTCCTCTGACATTGAAAATCATGAAACAACTGAAAATAATGAAGAAGATACAGAATACATAGAAGAAAGTTTTCCAGATGAAGAAAGTAAAGATGAGGGAATAGCAGTCGAAACCTTTGGAATACTTAAAAAAGTAGATGAATTAATTATATCTAATTTTCAGTGTTACAGTTTAGAAGATTACCAATGTATTGTAGAAAGTGTTAAAGAAGTCATAATAGAAGACTTTTTAGAGACAATTGAGCAATACAAATCTTCAGTAAATGCTGAAAGAAGTTCAAATGCCGGATTTAATTTAGATAACTACAATAAAGAACTTGGTATTGAAGGGGATTGTGGACAATACTTTTTTAATCAGACATTGAATAGTATTAATTGTAGAAAATTTATTCTTAAAATAGAGAAAACACTTCATGAAAACTACATTAAACATCATCAAAACGCTAACATTTTAGAAGGCGTTGGGAATGCATTTAGCTTTGAAGGTAGAGCCAAAATGTCGGAACAAGAAATTTTATGCATGATAGAAAATAAATTGAGGCTAGAGAATTTAAAAGAAAATTATCTTAATATTTTTAAAGAACTTGTTCCAGAAAATAATTGTACTACAAGTATTTTATTTTTCCATTCAACAGTTAATAAACAAATGAAAGAAATTGTAGTTTATTATAAGTATAATGAAGACAATACAATTAGTGGGATAGTTAATGTGTATGAATAAGTTTTGTCACCATCACATCTGAAAGGTAAGCAATAACAGCTCGAATTTATTTTAATTTTTATGTAAGTTATAGATCATTATTAATCAGAAATTGACTACAAGTGTGTTTTAAATACTAAAATGAAAACAAATTATTAGCGTTTTAATTTTCTTCTTTATCAAATTAGTAACATATTTATATTTGATTCCATCTTTACTTGAGATACTAGTTTTCACTAAAAACGTGAACAACTATTATTACGTTATACTTACCTATAGTAGCACTTAATTTTTTTGATTAATGAGGCTGTCTGTTTCGGGAGCTGCGTCCCATTGTCAGTAACTATATGGAATTACGGTCCGAGTTGACAATTGAAAACATATCCCAAAACAGCTGTCCTCGATTTCACAAAAGTAAGTGCTACTATAGGCAAGTGTAACATAATATATGTGTTTCTAGTAAAATATTTAGATTGCAATTACAGTGGGAATTTATTTTGTATGGATTAGTTATTTGTTATTAATGTTGAATCTTTTCATAATGTATTTTCATGAAATACTTAGTTTTAAAACAAACTCATATTCAGTTATTTAAGCGATTCTGAGTGGTTCTTTACTAATATGAGAGACGGTAAGAATGAGTTCCCACCAGAGGCAATCATTTGGTCATCTTCAAATTGCTATTACATAAGTTATATAATATACATTTCATTTTTCATTGAAAAAAAAAATTATAAATAATCCCACAGTAAAATTTATTGTTTTCAAATAGCAATTAGATTGGCTTGTAATAATTAGACTATTAGTCATCTAACCTCCTAGTACTTAGTCTTTTTTAAAAAGTACTAAGAGTGTTTTTCAGATAAAACAAAACACAATACTCCATCTTTAAAAAATCAAAATATAAGAAGTTTTTTTTTTGAAATGTTGACTTTAAGAGTTAGTCATTGAAATGTAGATAAGAATTTAATCTATATAACTTTATTAATGGATTATTATTTGATTACATCCTTGAAGTGTTATTGGATATATTGTTAATTTGTAATATTGTGACTGCGCTCAATGAATATTATTTGCTGTAATATCATGCCATCGTTTTATTAGAAGAATGAATGCCTGGTATGGAAGATTCCTCACATGGTTTAATAGTGTGGCTACAAAACTAAATTAAAATATTTTGTATGGTAAAGATTAGTATGGTTATTTTTACACAAGCATACTGTACTAAAAACATATTGAAATCTTGTTGCTGTTCATGACGAGCTGGTTGTAAATTACAAATTACGCTTTTGCTATTACTTGCGACCAGAGTTTTGTTAACTAAAAGTTGTTAATTGTTAACTTAAACTTGGAGGAAAGTGTAAGTTAACAATTAACAACTTTTAGTTAACAAATGTCTGGTCGCAAGTAATAGCAAAAGTGTAATTTGTAAAAACATATTCTTACTTTTAATTCTGTGACACATGATTTCCGTCTTTGTCACTTACCTCCTTGTGAGGGTTGCTAAAATCTATTTTAACTAACTGCACCATATCTTTGTCCCTACTGCAGCGGCCAGAATGTCCGATGCAAAGAATCAGGGTAACAGAATACCAGAATCAAACCTAACCGGGTTAAATAATTGGCTAAATTTATATGTAAAAATTTTAAAGCATTATAATAATAATAATATTAAAACTAGGGTAAATAATAGTAAAATGAAGAAAATTAGAAATAACTTTAGACTTAAAATACACATAAATTATAATCAATAAGAAAAATTATCACTTCAAAGTGGATAGCCTAAATTATGTATAAAAGTAAGACGGTAAGAAAAGTATGGCGCCCAACGTTTGAGGCTCGATGCTTACATTGTAACATCGGGTCAACATCAAATAGAGACAGATTTAAATCGACTAAGGAGCCTAGTGAAACAAAATTAATTAAATAGAATTCAATTAAAATTGTAAATAATAATAGGAATCATAAAATGAAGAAAAAAAATAATGTTAGTTATTAATAAAAGTAAATAGAATACATAGGCGTTAGATAGACAAGGTCAAGGGAACACTGAACCGGATCACATCGAGCACAATTCTAAATGAATATTTAATTAAATACTCAGTATATAGTAAAAATATAGAAGTAGGAGAAGTTAGTAAGGGAATAAAAGGATAGTTAAATACGAGACTTTAAGATGGCAACAAGACAGAGAAAAGACACAGAACCATCTGAAATGATGGAGTTTTTTTAAAAAAATGATGGAGGAACAAAAAGAGGAAAGATTAAAAGAGAAGAAGGAACAAAAACAGGAAAGATTAAAAGAGAAGGAGGAACAGAAACAAGGGAGAATAAAGGAACAAGAAGAATTAGTAAAAAAGATAGAGGAACAAAGAAAGAAAGAAAGAGAGGAGGAAAAAGTAGAAAGAAAGAAAGAAAGAGAGGAGGATAAACAAGAAATTAAGAATCTTTGGGAAATCATGAATAAGAGGATAGATGAAATAAATGAAGGAATTACAAGAAAGAATGAGGAAATGGGAAATAAAATCCAAGAGACTATAGAAAAGATGTATAACTTAGAGGTAACAGTCAGTGAAAATAAACAGACTGTAGAAACAGTTAAGGTAGAAGTCAAAAAAGTAGAAAGAAGGGTACAAGTAGTTGAGAATAAGATAAAGAATATGGGAGAAGGAATAAATATAGCTACCTTGTTTAAATCAAGGATGTTTGAGATGGGTGATAATGGAGACAAAAGCAAGAAGGAATTCTACGGTAGGGAAGATGAAGACCCTATTGATTTCATTAAACACCTAGAAGGTATGATGTCCGAAATTGATCCTGACATAGAGGAAGGACAAAAAAGGAAAATAATGGAGAGACATCTTAAAGGACCAGCACAAGAATGGTGGTTGGCCATGAATATGGAGGAGGAAAATTATGATAAAGTTAAGGAGAGATTCTTTAGCCACTTTTGGGGATCTCATGCACAAGAGAGAATTCGAGGAAGAATTGAAAATGGAAAATATGAATACCATCGAGGCACAAACAACATGGTAAATTATTTCTTAAAAATGGTGAACACGGCGAGACACCTAACCCCGCCATACAATCAGGCGGAGTTAATTATGAAGATTATGAAGCATTATGGGAGCAGAATGTATATAGGATGTTCCGGGATGGCGGCTACCGACATAGAGGAGGCGGTAAAATACATCCGAAGGAACATGGAGCAGGAGGCTACCAGGAACCGGACTCAGCCTAGGACTGAGGAACGGGAACCTGAGAGGAGAGGGTGGACACACCAAACGAGAAACCCCGGATACAAGGGAAATTGGAGGCAAGAGCCTTACCCGGTAGAAGGGAGAGGAAACTGGAGACAGGGGCCCTACCAAAGAGAGGGACCAAGAAATAGGCCGCAAAATCAGTGGCAACAACAAAGGCCAGAGTACAGGCCACAAAACCAAACGAAAGAAGGCCCACAGACAAAAGAAAAGAGACCACAAAATCCAGGGCCAAGTGGTCAATCAAAAAACTAAATGAGAGGATCCCTAATGGTAGGAAGGAAAAGAGGAGAAAACCATTAGAGATCCAACAACAAACAAAATATAGGAAATATTACCCGGAGAAACAGGGAACGTTAAATAAAGGAAAGGCGGAAGACCTAAAGAACAAAAATAAAAAAACAATACAACAGGAAAATAACAATGAAGTACACCAAAATCAAGAGCTTAGAGTTGGTGGACTATCTCTTGATATTCGTGCTGAATTGTTAGAAGAGGACAAGGAGATTGGCGAAGGTAACCAGAAGAAAGAAACATGCCCTGTAATTGACTGTGATGTAGAAGGGCACTCTATAGAGGTAGAGATTGACACGGGTGCAGACGTGTCAGTCATTCAAGAAAAGGCTTACGAAAAATATGCAAGATAACCCAGGGAAAAGAAGATGCATCAACAATAGGGCATCAAAGCAAAAAGGAGGGGTTAATGCGACAGTGCGAGAAGCAGGGGCACTGCCGAATGAATGAAGGAGAAAATGGACAAGAAACAAGTAAAGGGGAAATCTTAAATATAAAAAACGAATATCAAAGAAAAATAAAAAATGAAACAGAGGAAAAATTAAACAGAAACAAAAAATTAAAAAACAAAAATGAAAATATAATAAATAAGGAAATTAATTTAAGACCTGAGGGAGTCAATACAGGAGATAAAGAAACAAAGGACATGGAAAGAAGAGCTGCAGCTGAGATTAAGAGCAAAACAAAATATAAACAAGGTAAGGCCGAAATAGTGCCAAAAAGGGGAAATAATGTGAGTGGAAAAATAATAAATAAGAAAATAAATATAAATAAAAGTATAAACGTCACGTCGAAACAATTAAAAGGGGGGAACAACGAGGTTAAAATGAATAACCAACAAGTAGCTCGGAAGCCCATGACTAAGACTTTAGATTCTGGAGAGATAACCCAAAGGAAAGAAATTGAAATTAAAGAAAGAAAAAAGAAAAACCCATTTACTAGTTCAAGAGTTCGAAAGTCAATTAAAATGAGAACCAATCCAAGTACGAGAAGAACCTTCATTTCATTACAATTCAAAAACAGAAAAATAAAAGGTAGATTTAAGGAGAATAAGGGAAAGTTAAGAAATTGGAAAAGGAGAAAGAAGAAAAAGAAAGATAAAGATGGACGGATAATAAGAAAATATTTGAGAATTAACCATTTAGGAATCGAAGAAGAAGAAACAGAAAATAAATGTATATTAGACAAAGAACAGCAAAATCAATTAAACCAGCTAATATTGGAATATGACGATATATTTAGCGAGATACCGGGAAGATCAAATAAATATAAGCATCAATTGAAACTAATAGAGAATAAAACTTTTGTACGAAAGAATTATCCAATTCCAATTAATTACCGTAAACAGGTCCAAGAAGAGATTGTAAGAATGCTCAGATATGACATCATCGAACGCTCAAGAACTCCTTACATCAACCCAATGGTGACAGTAATAAAACCAGACAAGACCATCCGTCTGTGCCTAGACGCTAGGAAGTTGAATGAGATAACTGTGCCGGATTATGAAAGTGCACCCACTATTGACGATATACTAAGGAAAGGTCGCAACAGGCGATATTTTTCAAAAATAGATTTAACGTCAAGTTTCTGGCAAATACCGTTGACTAATGAGTCCAAAAAATATACAGGATTTTTATTTAATAATAAAGTATATAATTTCAAAGTGGTGCCTTTCGGACTCCAAAACTCCCTAGAGGCTCTAGTGAAAACGGTAGATATCACTTTGGGTAAGGAGTTAGAGGAAAATCTTTTAGTGTATGTCGATGATCTGTTGTGTCTATCTGAGACATTCGATGAGCACCTCAGTCACCTGAGGACAATTTTTACCAGATTCAGAGAGGGGAATTTAACCATCAACCCGAAGAAAACCTTGTTCTGTCAACAAGAGGTGAAGTTTTTAGGATATATCTTCAGACAAGAAGGGGTCACCACAGACCCAGAGAAGCTACAGGCAATACAGGATTTCCCAGAACCTAGAAACAAAAAACAACTACAATCGTTTCTAGGTTTTGTAAATTACTATGCACGATTTACAAAGAAACATGCTGAAGAGACTTCACCCTTGTTGAAATTACTAAGAAAAGATCAGCCCTGGATCTGGGATGAATACATGAGTAAAGCCTTCAATAGGGTAAAAGACTTGTTTACGGAATCAGTCACACTGATGCATCCAATCGAAGGGCAACGTACGTTCCTACAGACAGATGCATGTGATAATGCAATTGCCAGTCAGATTTTCCAGAGAGATGGACAAAGGCAAATGCAAGTAATAGGGTTCGTTAGCCGAACACTTAAGAGTTGTGAGAAGGCATACACTATATGCGAGAAAGAATTATTGGCTATAGTGAATGGCTTGAAAAAATTTCGGCCATTAATAGTGGGAGCGCCACTAACTATCAAAACGGATAATAAGGCATTGAAATTTATGAACACGTGCAATTTCACTAATTCACGAATCACTAGGTGGATATTGGCGATTCAGGAGTATCAACCAACAGTGATACATTGCCCAGGAAAGGAAAACATACCGTGCGACGTCGTGAGTCGGATGTATCAGAATGAGATGGATAATAAGGGAAACAGTCAGAACCGTCAGGTTATAAAAGTAGGACGGTTACAAATAGGATGTGAAGAAACTCTAAAAGCAAAGTTTCAAAACATAAAAAACTTACAAAGACAACAACCAGAATTAGAAAAAATTTTTGAAAACGTGACCAAATTTAAGAGATATTCAATACAAGAAGGGATATTGTGTAAAGAAGTCAAAAATAAAATAAAGATAGTAATCCCGGAATCAATAATAAACGAGGTAATTGAGAACATACATCAGATATATGCTCACATAGGGAGAAATAAAATAACGAATATAATGAGCCAGAGCATGTATATAAAGCAAATGAAGAAACGGATATTACAAGTGATAGAAAGATGTCAGATATGTCAGTACGCAAAACCGACAAATAGATACCTCCAAGGAAGCATGAAACCAATCGTCTCAAGAGGGCCAGGCGAAATGGTGGCGATAGACCATCTAGGGCCCTTACCAACCAGCGTTGGTGGGGTAAAACATATATTGGTAGTAATAGATAGCTTCTCGAAGTACGTTAAGTTATATGCAGTACGAAGTACCACAACAAGGAGCTCAAAGTTGAAGTTACTGCATTATTTTCAAGCAGTAGGGAAACCAAGCAAGATCCTTACAGATTTTGGAACTGCATTTACATCACGGCAATGGCGTACTTGGATCAGGTGTGAAGGAATCCAACACATATTGAGCCCAGTACGGCACCCGCAGGTGAATTTAGCAGAAAGAGTAAATAGAGAACTGAGAAGGATATTGCGGACCTACTGCTATGATAACCAATCGCACTGGCGGAAGTACCTGTCATACATAGAAGGAGTAATCAATGCTTTACCGCATGAAGCTACTGGATACACTCCAGAGCAGATTCAGTTCGGGGTTGATCCGGAATATGGGTGGCAGGGATTTGTACCAGACGTTTGTAAAAATGTAGTAACGGAAACACAACAGCAGCGTGTGCAGAAGGCATACGATAGAATGAAAAGGACAGGAGAGCTCAGGGCTGAGAAATTAAATAGAAAGACGAAGCAGACGGAATTGAAATGTGGGGACAAAGTACTGGTAACAAGGGTAAATAGATCTAACTTGAGCCGTCAAGAAACCGAGAAGATGCTATTAATTTACCAGGGTCCATATGTAGTGGCTAGACGATTGGGGGCAAAAACTTATGAAATAGCAAACTTGGAAACAGGGAATATAAGGGGGATCTATGACATCAAAAACATAAAGATATTTAAAGAATAAAGGATAATAAGGCTAGGTAAATAAAAAATGATCCATCAGTGACATAGGGAGTAACGGTTAAGTAATAAAAATAAAAATGTAAAATAAATCTAAGTAGTAGATTAAAGCAGTAACATAATCCAAATACGTAGGACAAATAATATAAAATCAGTATTAAATGTAAAAGAAAAAGCCATATGTTAAATGAACGGGATTCATTGAATTTATTAAAGTAAAGGTTGTGTTAAACAACAATGAATGTGTAATATAAGGATTACAATATACAATATTGTATAGTTAATATAAACTTGAAATAAGATTAAATAAAAAAGAATGTGACTAAGGACAGGAGTAATAAATGAGTAAATAGAATGTGAAGTGACTAATGTGACAATGATATATATATATATGAGTGAAATGGACAGGAGAGTAAATTGTGAACTTTAGTAAAATTAATTAAGTTATGAAGATGAATAGAAATAGTAGATTAATGAAAGGAATATGAAAATTTTAATATAAACTAGTATAAGTGTTAATGTTACTTTTCACAAATATGTTATTAATTATGTTTATCTGTTTCAAGGGAGAGAAGAACCAAAATTTTCATATATTAAAAAAGGGGGGAATTTTGCAGGGGCCAGAATGTCCGATGCAAAGAATCAGGGTAATTGTACAGAATACCAGAATCAAACCTAACCGGGTTAAATAATTGGCTAAATTTATATGTAAAAAATTTAAAGCATTATAATAATAATAATATTAAAACTAGGGTAAATAATAGTAAAATGAAGAAAATTAGAAATAACTTTAGACTTAAAAAACATAAATTATAATCAATAAGAAAAATTATCACTTCAAAGTGGATAGCCTAAATTATGTATAAAAGTAAGACGGTAAGACTACGGTCTAATTCTTAATCATCAGCAGATAAACATTTATTTACTGTTGTCTGCAACCTGTTATATTTCCTTTAGTAATGTATGTAAATTTCATACAACAACTTTGATAAATCATCAACTTTATCACATTCTTTAAACACAAGCTTGACTTGTTTTAAATAATGATTTTGTTATTATTTTGATTTATCTGTCCTCAAGAAGAAGACTTACTAACAGTCTATGAAAGTGCTTTTTTAAATTGGCAAAAACTCCTTGGTTTAATGACTTTATTTACCTGGTAAGTTCATGTGCAAAAAACGTCATGGACTATCTCACTGTCTTTCAAGTGATATGATATTAATAGGAGTGTCATTGATCAATAATATTTGATTTTATAGAAAATCCTTGCCCTTAAACACCTTCTACAATGGGAGAATTCATGGAATTGAATCACAAGATATCGGTATGCTCCTTTGACTTTTGTAACAGACTGGAAGTACATAAGAGCAATTTTTAGTGCTTTTGGTTTTGTTAACTTTTCATAATCCTCAGTGTAAGCATTTAGTTTTACAGCACTATTGAACATTAAACTAAAAAACCAAAGGAAGTTTTCCTTTTCTACTCTAGTAGTTAGACAAAACCTATTTATCAATAAGATACTTACTAATTTAATTTTTTGCTTACTATCTGAAAGGGAAAAAAATGGTTGACGAGACTAATCTTATAACTACTAAATTTTCCCCCAATTTTAAATTATAAAACAGAGTTTTTACTAAATTCATGGTTAGTAACTAATATAGAAAAATATAATAGTAAATAAAAAATTAACAATGTTATTGTTGTATTATTGAATAATATTTCACACACAACTCACAAAAGTAAAGTAATTAACAACATAAGAATTTACAGGCACAATGTATTGCAAAGTTAAATAGTGGCTGCGTCTCCAGCTAGAATTACCCATTCATGGAATATATTGTTATATAGCAATTCCTTAGCTTAGGCAATCCTCTACAACACAAACATATATAGGATATACTAGCCCATTGATATACAAGGAGGTAATTCTGTATCCTTCTTTAGTTGTGGATGTGTCTTGCATCACTATACCTTTACAATTCACAAAACAATCATTCACCTGAAATCCATTTCTATTCATATACCACTTGAATTGTAAAGAACCCTTAAGCTCCACTTACTTTTCATTGCTTTTTGTAAAAGCATACAATTAAATTTTCGGTTTTTTGGGGGGCTGTAAGTTTAGGTAGTAGGTATATTCAATTTTTATGTTGTTTATAAGTCTAATAGGTTTTTGATTAAAATCAACTATCCTGATCAGCAGGGGCAGAACCGGAGATTATGTGAACACTATGCGTAAACAATCCTGATCAGCAGTATCATAAAACCGGACAAGAAAAATTGTGAACTCAATGATAAAACATCTGATAAGCAGTGGCAGAACCAGAGAGGACACAAACTCAGTGAAAAACAATAATGATTAGTAAAACAGAAAATATTTCAACTCTTTGTTTATTATATTTAACTGTTAGTTGGGCCAAATATTTGACTTTTATGTAGCAGTTGATCCATCTGTCATGGGCAGTGTGTGCCTTTAATAATCCCCTGTGTATGAAAAATTATTATTTATCTGAGTGTAACTATTATTAATATCTGGTTGTGTGACTCTTGATTTAAAATTCTAACATATTACAAATTCTTATTGTTGATTTAACAGGGCTTCATTTTTAATAGATTTAATTAATTATTATTAATTTTCATTAATTAAAAATTGACCTAATACACATTAATATAAAAATCTTGAATATTGTAGTCTATTACGTTCGGTGAAACTTATTAATCACTTTTACTTTAAGTTATGACTATCTGAACTTTAAATTTTGTAAATTTATAAAAACTTACTGAAACAGAACGTTTTTGATCTCTCAATGGAGATCTTCATCAGTGTCTTCTGCTTGGAGTTGTTAGATTAGGCGGTGACGATTTTAAAGGCAAGTTTTTGATAGTATCAAAGAGTATGTGTGAGTTGTATTGGGTTTGTTCTTCTAATATGTTTGTACTTTGTGTTTTTGTAAATTTCATATTGTTCTAGTGTGTTGAGATGTGGTCCTTTTTTTGTTGGTGTGTATGAATTCTAGGTTATGGTTAATGTCTGGGTATCTGTGTCCTGTTTCTTTTATGTGATTGTAAAATGTTGAGTTGGTGTTCTGTTTGTGTTCCTTGACTCTTTGTTTGAAGCTGCGACCTGTTTGCCGAATGTAGAATTTGTTGCAGTTTAATTTGTATACTTGGTCCTTGTAGTTTATCTTTGTTGTTGGTACATTGTTGCAGTTTCAAACAAAGAGCCGAGGAACACAAACAGAACACCAACTCAGCATTTTACAATTACATAATAAAACAGGAGACAAATACACACACATTTACCATAACCTAGAAATCTTACACATCAACAAAAAAGGACCACATCTCAACACCCTAGAACAATATGAAATTTACAAAAACACAAAGTACAAACATATTAAATGAACAAACCCAATACAAATCACACATACTCTTTGATACTATCTAAAACCTGCCTTTAAAATCGTCACCACTTAATCTAACAACCCCAAGCAGAAGACACTGATGATCACCACTGAGCCGCCAAAAAAGTTCTGTCTCAGTAAGTTTGTATAAATTTACAAATTTAAAGTTTAAATAGTCATAAACTAATGTAAAAGTGATTAATATAAAAATGTTTTTATAGTACAGCGCTCATGGCATAGTTGGGTTTTTACAATTTTAGAATAAATTAAAATTGTTAATTTTAATACATTTCATATAATGATTACTATAGCAAATGATTGGTGATTGATTATAAGAATATTGATTGTTATTCATGCTGAGAGTGAACACTGATCAAATCTTATCTCCTAAATGGATGATTATAAAATGAATTTCTAAAAATGTGTTAAGGAATTGCTTATCAAACTTTGCTTACACCACTTTTATAAAATCAAGCAAACAAGATATTGGAAGATATTTAAAATATTTCCATAAGTGGAAGAGATTGTTAATAATAGTAACAGACAGAAACCATGTTTAACTTAAAAACATTACCCTAATTAAAAAATTATAATTTAAGACTTTTCTTCTCTGCCATCTCGATTTGTTGTTCACAAAACTTTTCTAAAATCTACTTTATATAAGTCTATAAAATAATTTGGGAGGCAAATAAGGAAATAGCTGTATAAACAAATTTTAAAAACAAAATTGTTTTTTATTGAATTATAAATATTTTAATTAAAGCTTGAATGTTTTAAAAAAATATAATAGTTATAGTAATTACTAGAGAAAATCACAATTTTGCTAATATTTGTTTCAAAAGTCTTGTCTATTAGCATGTTAAAAGTTTTTTTAATAAAGTGTATTTTATACTTTTTCAATATCTGAATACGAAGAAATCTTCTTTCCTACATCCTTTATGAAAGTTGTAATCAAAAGCTGCCAGAATTCTCATATTTTCTCTTAAAAACTAACATTTTTGTTTTTATATATTTTATGTTTTCACTAGAAGTCTAAGATAAAAGTTCAAGCTTTATATTTTGAGAATAAAACAAAATTTGAGATTCTGACCAAAAACCTGTTTACTTATCTAAGTTGTTTGGATAATTGAAATGTTTGCATAAGAAATGGGTGGTTTTTCATAATTTTAATTAATTTCTTTATTTACCATTATTTATTTTAATTTTACTATTTGTGTTGTATATTTAAATCCAATTAACTAAGATATTATATTATCATTAACAAGTGCCTTATTATATAATTATTACATGACTAGTATAGTACCATTGTAGCACATATCGTGTTTATATTTCATAACAATTTGTTATTGAACTTGGCTCATTCTGAGTGGGTTGAATTTATTTCTACTGCTGTGTAGAAGTGAATAAAGTATCATGTTAGATGAAGATAATTTGTACTTTAAAGAAATTTTAACCTGAACATTCAATATTTTTCTAACTTTAATTTTTAATTAAATTAAAGAACAAACTTAGAATATAGGTCTATAGAAAATAATAAAACAAAAAATTAAACAATTTTGTATTTAACCACTGTGGCTTAAATTGTACAAAATATTTTTATAAATATGTAAGAGTATAGGCCTACTAATTAACAAACAGAACAAGTCTGTACTATGTTGTGCCACAATGATTCTAATATTATTACAAGCAAGTACACTGCATTAAAATGTTTGTATGTTGATTATTAGTATAGGTCTTAGCCACTATTTATAATCACTTGTTTCTTGTTTAAAATCCATATTTAAATAACATGTAAAAATGAAAAGGTTAAGGTTGATCCAGTAATTCTTTAAAGCTTACTTCTTATAGTTTGGTATAGTTAAGTTCTATTGTATGGCGTTTGTATAGATAGTAAGCAATTTTGTTGGTTGTTAATCTGTTTGTGAAACTGTTTGATGGTGTTTTTAATGAACTGTATTTGATCTTGTTGCACGGATTTAGCAGCTGTTGACTTGTGGACCAAATAAGTTCCAAGTCGCTTGTTACCAAAGATGTGTAGTTGCAAGGCTGTCTGTGTTTTTGTGACCTGTAATATTTAAAATTTTGTTATACCTAATATTAGAAAATATGTTATGTACATCTTTCTCAAATGTTGTTGTTTTATTTTCACTGTTATGTCTGGGGCAATTGACCCAGTCCCCTCCCCACATGATGATCCTGGTGCTTTGTTTTATTAAGAAAATTTGAGCCTATTTACCCTTGTTTAATCACTATTTACATGAAGTCACTTGCTTCTTGATTAGAATGTATTTTTAAAAACATGTGAAAAAAATCAGAATTGACAATCTGTCAAGTATTCCTTTTAAATTTTAAGTTAAGTTTCTGGTTTGAGTGTCATGAGAATTATCCCCCAAAAATATAAATATACAAAAAACTTAAATATTATTCATTTAATACATTAATTTTATTATATAAAAAACTAATATGTTGATTTATAATTATAGTATACATTTACATTGTTACACTTATGTTATTTGTACAGTTATTTAATTAAAAAATGTTGAGTGCCTTTTTAAAATTATAAACTTATAAATTAATAAATTATAAATGAATAAACTTATAAAACTAATATAATATTTTAAATTGTTTTAATAATTAAAACCTTTCCACTAAACACTTTTAAATGTTTTAAAGGCAAGTTTTAAACATTTTAAAGTGTTTAGTGATTACTAGTAGCTCACGCGAAGATGGAATCAACAAATGTTAAAACCTTTTATAATTTTTGATTCAAAGTTAAACCATCTTCTCTTAATACCAGTGTATTAGCAAATGCTACAGGAGTAAGTCAACTGACCTCTACCCTCACTAACTGCCTCCATCAGTTCTATCAACCCTGTCTCGTTGCACTTGCATCTCAGCCTGGAGGTGAAGTTGAAGATTTCATAAAATTGTTAAGGCAAGCCCACCTTAATGATTTGGAATTATCTTTTACACACACACACACACACACTCATATATATTTTTCATGACACGCTATAAATAAAATAATTATTTATATTCTTGATTAAATCTATTAATTTGGTTATGGTAAAGATTGTATTAACTATATTTCTAAAACAATTAAATTTCTTGAATTTTATAGTCCATTACGTTCGGTGAATCTTATTAATCTACACAATTAGATATTTAGCATACACAAATGGATACAACACCACAATAATAGACAAACTATGGTACAAAATACAAAAAAACACTAAAATTAACGCTACAGACAGGGAAAACAGATGCATCACATTACCATTCATAAACAAACAACTAACAAAATAGCCCGCAAATTTCAAAAAATAGGATACAAAATAGCATACAAAACTAATAACAAGTTACAATTTATAACTGTATGAAGCAACTGTGGCGTACTGTTTATTTTTAAATAAATAAAACCTCTAAACCACAAGTAACATTTATTTAAACCTTATGTACATTTCGATTGCCCAGCAATCATCTTCAGAGGTATTTAAAAAATACAACTAACTTTAAACAACATATAACAACTAATATATAGGCATAAACCGGCAACTACTTCGCCACGCCCCTTATTTAAAAAACTAGTACGACCAATCACGTTGCAGTAAAATCCCCCTCTACAACTTGGTCCGGTCTTCCCCCTCTCGTGGTGAAGAGTTACCGTTACAAATATTTTAATTTTACTAAAAAACTATAATATTACTTATTAACAAAGTTATAACTATCTCCTAATTAATGAATATAACTGAGATTTAGGGATAGGCCCTTTATCACAATTTAATAAATTATTTTCATCATATTTGTGAATGTACAAACTTTCAAAACTATTCAAAAGACCTTTTGAATTAACAGTTTTCAATAATTTTAGATCATTTAATTCTAAAGTGTGATTAGTGTTAAGAATATGTTCTGCAACACTAGATTTTTCAGGTCTTTGAAATTTTATATGGCTAATATGTTCATTAAATCTGGTTAATATTTTCCTTTTCGTTTGGCCAATATAAATTTTACTACATGAATTACAATTTATTTTATAAATCCCAGATTTATCTATCATCTTAATTTTATCTTTTGGGTTACCTAATACATTTTTTAAGCTATTTAAGCTTTTGTAAGCTACTTTTAAATTTACCTGTTTAAAAACTTTATCTAGACCTTTTGTTAAATCCATATCAAATGGTAGGCTAATGAATTGATTTTTAACATTTTCTTTTTGTGATATTAAGGTAGTAGAATCGTTTCTAAACTTTTTTAATTTTTGTTTCCTCAATATATTATCTATTATTTTAGGATCATAACCATTGAATTTAGCGATCTCTTTAATTCTGGCCAACTCACATTTAAATCTATTTTTATGCAAAGGAATAGTAATTAATCTATTAACCATAGTGTTAAAAGCTGCTAATTTATGGGATTTGCAATGGTTAGAATCTACCGGGATATATCTATCATTATTTGTGTGTTTCCTATATATATCAAATTCAATTTTATTATTATTTCTAAAACATAATACATCAAGAAACGGTAAACATTTATTATGCTCTATTTCAAAAGTAAGTTTAATGTTTTTATGTTCATTGTTAATTAATGATAAAAAATCTTCTACGTTAAACTCTTTGGTATTAAAAATTGCGAAAACATCATCTACATATCTAATCCATACTGTAGGAAAATACGGGAGTTTGTTTCTTAATTCCTTTTCAAAATTTTTCATAAAAAGTTCGGCTATGAAAGGTGATAAACTATTCCCCATAGCTGTACCATCTTTTTGTTGGTAAAATACATTGTTAAATGAAAAATAATTCTGGGTCATACAGAAGTAGAGGGGGATTTTACTGCAACGTGATTGGTCGTACTAGTTTTTTAAATAAGGGGCGTGGCGAAGTAGTTGCCGGTTTATGCCTATATATTAGTTGTTATATAATGTTTAAAGTTAGTTGTATTTTTTAAATACCTCTGAAGATGATTGCTGGGCAATCGAAATGTACATAAGGTTTAAATAAATGTTACTTGTGGTTTAGAGGTTTTATTTATTTAAAAATAAACAAGTTACAATACAAAATACAACACAACACCAACAACAAGGATAAACTACAAGCACCAGGCGTATACAAACTGAACTGCGACGAATGTAACAAATTCTACATTGGACAAACAGGTCGCAGCTTTAAACAAAGAGCCGAAGAACACAAACAGAACACCAATTCAACATTTTACTGTAATACATAAAAGATACAGGACACACACAGACATTTACCATAACCTAGAAATCCTACACATCAACAAAAAAGGACCACATCTCAACACACTAGAACAATATGAAATTTACAGACACACAAAAACACAAAGTACAAACATATTAAACGAACAAACACAATACAAATCACACATACTCTTTGATACTATCGAAAACCTACCTTTAAAACCGTCACCGCTTGACCCAACATCTCCAAGCAGAAGACACTGATGAAGATTGAAAACGTTCTGTCTCAGTAAGTTTTAACAAATTTAATAAATTCAAAGTTCGGATAGTCATAAACTATTGTTTAAACGGTTAATTAAATTTCGCTTGTACTTGATTACTTATAATTGGTTTTGGCTGATCTGAACCACTTAAATTCATTAATTTAAAACAATTTTTATTTTTTACCACTATGCAATTCTGAGGACTATATTTCAATGTTATTAATTTTTTTCTATATGTTCCCTATATTCTTCTATCTTCATTTTGTATCAAATGATCTACTAGATTTTTTCGTAATGATTAACTTAAAATTTTGAGTCTTTCTTATCCCTTCAGTATAATTTTCCCCACGGTTTGTGATATTTGTTTAATTAATGTCCAGTATTTATTATTTAATTAGTTAATACTTCTCATTTTACTATCTTGTTCCTGTAAGTTTTTAATTGTTCCTAAGTATATATATTTTAAAAAAAATATGTTATAAAATAAGAATTTGAATATTACGCTATTGTAATCTAATTCAATGGTATCTTGAACTAAATTTTTACTCAGAGTTGGCTACAATATTGTTCCTCCTTTGCAATGTTGGGGTGGAGCATTGATAGTGTATTATTTTTTTAGAAATCTATTCTAAAAGTTTATTAAACAGAGAAAGCCTTTAGACCTGGCTTTCTAAGATTCTTAAGTAGCAAAATTTGGTATGACCTAGACCTTTTCTTTCCATTCCTGGCTTTTAATCTTTTGTTTATCTTCATACATGTTTGGGGCAGGGTTGATGCATTGTATTTTTCTATACATATATTATTATATTGCTGTGTACAGATTTTTTGGTCTATGTCAACAAGTGGCATGTTTTTACCTTAGAACCCCTCTGCTCTTAGACGGTTTATTTGTTCATTATCATGCCATGCTCACTTATAGGGACAGATGGTCCCTATAAGTTTTGGAACCACAATTAACGTAACAAATTCACTGTCTGTTCTTGCACTGTTTGTAATCCTCATATGGAGTTTCCATAGCTGTTTTTTCTTTATGGTATCTGTCCCTTGACTCTAGCTTTCAGTGCTTTGTCGCATTAGGATTGTAAGGTAAATTCTTTAGGGTTGTCATAATGCTTTTGATTTTTTGATTGTTAAATCCTAAGTATTACAGAGTTTATGATGTCATGTCCAACTTTGACCTTACCTAGTATGTAGTTTTCAAACAATATTTTAAAGTGATTCTTACTGAAATGAAACTTGGTTGTTCTTGTTTAAGAAATAGCTATTTTCCTTCATAAACCATATACCATATCTAGTAGTGACATAGTTTTAACATTTAGGATTTCATTCTTCTAATATTCTGTCATATTTCTAAATGTTGATATTTAATTACACGATTATTAATACTTGTGAATTTCTTCTAATACTTTCTTAATTCTCATTTCATAATTATCTATGCTTTCACTAAGCAAAAAATATTTTCTTTTATATTAATTATAAGTTTAGTCAAATTTTCATTAATATCTAATTACTTTTTTGTAACTCCTTAGATTTTTGTCATTCTTAAAACTAATTTTCTCAGTGATCCCATTTACAAATGGTCCTAAGGTTTGCATTAATTCAAAATTTGTCCCAACAATCTTACACCAACTTCTTTAAACCCTACTCCCAAGATTGACTAATATTCCTCCCCCCCCCCATTTTTACTGCCCCTTCATCATTCAATAAAAACAAAAACGCGAATATCAACAAATATTGGTCATTTTGCTAACATTTCCTCTGTATGCAAAACAATTACTTATCAAAATTACCATTAACTACACTCAACATTCATGAAGGTAGTAAGGTTTTGTATTGGTTTAAAACATGAATAAACCCATTTCTTTTTCTCAAGTTATATAAACATTGTTCTCTTAAACTATTAAAAATAATGAATGTGGTGGTGAAACCAGTCAGCATTATTAATAAAATATATTTTTCACATGCTTTATAATTTTGCTCATGGGCTCTAGGGCTGGTCCCTCAAGGATGAGGGGCTACATGGTATAGTAAAATATAACTTTAAAGTATTTAGTTTGGGTAGATTTGTCTTTTGTTTGAAAATTATGCAAGGGGTAAACATTGTTAAGATGAAACATAGCTTCCTGGTCCGTGCAACGATGCTGAAACGTATATTAAAACTAGGGCCAATTTTTTGTCAACAAGGCTAATCTTTTAGAAGATTTTATTCTTTTTTAATCTAAATTTATCCTACCTGGCTATTTTGTAGCTATATTACAGTTTAGTATAACTTTATGCTCTGTTAAAAAAAAAAAAAACGTTTGGGAGTATTGCAAAGTGTGTATTTGAGTGCATTTTTGCACTCAAAATTTCAAGTATATAAGGGGTTGTCACAAAGTTCTATGTAGTCTAATTAATTATTACTGTTTTAATACTTCTGTTCAAATGACAGATGTCTGGTTAATTTTTACCTAGCATTTTCAGATATAAATATCTTACAATGTGATTGTTTAACCTCCATCAATAATTCTTTTTGTTATGAATTAGATGGGTATTATTCATACTTTTTTTGTATTGACTTAGCAAAACACCACTACTTACTGATTTATTCAGCAGGCGTGTTTCACACTAGGTCAGCGCATTATTCAATGCTGTGAGTCACTGACAAGACTGTTGCTCAGGTCTACTACTGTTGCTGAAATACTACACACAAAACAAAGGCTTACCCATAGGATCCCCATCTCAAGCATATTGTGAGAGATATATTCATACACAATGTAGAATAAAAACATATCATAAACAACAACAAACACGCCGGCAAAATAATATATTGGTACAGATACATAGATGATATCCTAATCCTATACAACGGCAACATATGACAAACCCAACACCACTGACAGAGTTATACACAACAAGTCCAATCACCCCTCGGAACTCAAACATGCTGCCTTTCACTCCATGGTACACAGACTAATCAACATTCCCATGAAAAATGAAGGCAAAATAAACGAACTAAACACAATAAAACACATAGCCTATAAAAACGGATACAAACACACCTTGATGGACAACATAATGCGCAAAAACAACACACACACATAACACAACAAAAAACAATATTGCAAAAATACATAACACGACAACATATTACAAAAAATAGCTTCCTTGTTCCGCAAACTAAAATACAAAGCAGTATTTACAACATCCAACACAATTAAAAAACACCCACACAGTTCAAAAATACAACAGGGCAAGCTTATACAAGATTACATGCAACAATTGTCCCAGCTTTTTTAGGACAAATGTGGAGAACATTTACAAGATACAAACACGTAAAACAGATATAAAAGAGACAACCCAAATCAAAGTTCGCCATACACATACAAAACACACTACTCTCACAGACAGACAGACACCAATCTAATAATCCTACAACTACATAAAAAAAGCAACAAACTCAATACACTAGAAAACTACGAGTTATACAAACACCATAAATACTATCTATGACACATTCTATATGACAAAACACACTCACAATTAAATACTATATTTGAGCACATATATACAACTACTCTATGAACAATAATACACCATAGAACAGAAATACACCACAGACACACAACACACCTAAGCAGCAGTCTAGTCAGTGAGTCACAGCATTGAATAACGCACTGACATAATGCGAAACGCGTTTGCTGAATAAATCAGTAAGTAGTGGTTATTTGCCAAGTTAATACAAAAAAACAGTGTAATTTATACAAAAACCTCAAGATGTACAACACAAAAACTGCAAGGGTATTAATTTTTGCTGTTTTTTCCATATAAAATATTTTTTTTCATATTTTTGCAAGAATTTTTATATTTATTACTTTTTTAATATTACATTTTGGCTGTTTTCTACCTTGAGTAAGTTGTTTAAGAAATTATCGGCAATTGACTCTAACGATGGTGTACGTCCTTTGTAATCTATTTTTTTACCAAGAACTTTAAAAGGTGCTGTTTTGGCATCGGTGGTAAAATTTTGTTCCTTATTGAGAGTTCTGGATCGTAAGAGGTATATTTGGTGTCTCATCTACCCAGGCATATACACTGGTATTTACTTGGTTTCCCCCTCAGTCCATGTACAAAATTCATTTACTTCATTTAAAAGTTTCTGATATTTATTGAGATTCTGTGTCATAATTCCAAGGTCATCTGCAAAGGGTAAGATAGACTCTGTGTATTTGTCGTTAATCTAGAAATGATAGCCCCAATTTTCTCTCATACCTTATTAATTTGTCTATTACTATATTGAAAACTACTAGTCACAAGGAGCCACCTAGGAACAACCCCACATTCTATTGCACAGGTTTTGTTTGCTGCTATGATAAATTTCAAGAAACACTAAGAAGAAGACATAATCAAGCTAGATCATGTGGTGTTTATTCATATAATAGTAACAACTTGCTGAACTTATAACGTGAGTCAAATTATGAAAAACTCACTGAGATTTAAAGTTTTTGGTTTTGATCTTCACTGTTTCAAAATACACAAATTTGTTACTTTTAAACCTCAGTATATCAAGTTAAGGGCAGTCTTTTCAGGGGGAATTTTCCTTATATCTTGGTACTCAAGTCAGTTACCCCCAATCATATGAGGCTTATTCTAGCTAGTTTTTGCTGTCAGATCCTGTTGTGATTGGCACTTGGTGTGAACTTAATAATGTAGTCTGTTGGGATTAGACGTAATGTATTATAATGTTTAATCAAGATGGGAGTGCAAGAAGCATGTTCAGATTTGTTAAGAAAAAGGAGGAAATAGTGATGCAACGGATCGAAAGAAGGGATTTGTTGGAAGCATCATGGCATCTCATTTGTGAGTTTGCAACAGAAGACCTAAATATATATCTGAATATGCTGAGATTTTCTAATTAAAATTTAACAACCTCCTTGAAATAGTAACAGCAATGGTACAGAAAAAGTACACATCATGAAGCAAGCACTACCTTGTAACACTAAACTAGATATTACTTAAAGATTCATGGTAATTGGTGAAAGTTTAATGTTACTCCAATATTTCTTTCGTGTGCCTCACAACAAAATACCAACTCTCCTACCTTAACTCCTTGGTGCAATTTACACTACCTTTCAGTCATTTATCCAGGTAATATAGATTTATTTATATTATATAGTTTTAATAAATAACTCAGAAGGCCAATCCATTCATAAGTCATATGGTGTTGGCATCTGACAGTGATATTAGCTGACAATCATGTGACCATTCAAGCGGTAGCAATATTAAACCATTTAAATCCTCTAGTGGTTATCGATACCAGCTTATGGGAGTGTTTCTAGTCGCTAGAAAAGAAGCCACATGCTGCTGGTTTTCTGCTTGTTTTTAGAGGTGAAAAAAAACAAATTCTGTGTGACAGGGGTTTCAGTGAAATAATAACTAAAGCCCATAGAAGTCTGGGTGCAGCAAAACAACACACCGGTTAGTTTTCTAATGGTCACAGGTAAAGTAGTTCAACTGTCATGAAAATAGTTCTAAGAACACTTTCACAATGAGGTTATTATTTGTAAACTGTGTCAACCTTACAGCCATTGAATTTAGTTTTTCAGGCCCACACTTCAAAAACGTTACATATTGCGCGAGAACCCATTAAAGTAGAAATCAAAAAATTAATTTTAATAAAAGTGGCGTTTTTAAAAAACAATGTATGTAGAAAATAATTCTTAAATAAATTTCAACACTCATGAGCCAAGAAAAGTTGTCTTTTCGACAAGAGAAGTAACACAATTTGCGTCTGAATATAGAGGCATAGATGAACTATTAAATTCAATCCTATTTCATTTTTTCTTGTAGTGAATAACGCAAATGAGGAGTGAGGTGTAACAACTACAAGGCGGAATTGAAATTATACCTGACCCGTATTACTTGATGTGTATGTATTAGTAAGATATTTATAGGTGTCGACATTTTTTCTCATTAAAATTTACGTTGAGATTTTAAGAAACGGACATCAGAAATGACAGCATTGTTAACAATTAGCATTAATAAATAGAACACGATGCCGGCGTAGTAGCCCCCATATTTTTATTCTTTTAGCATCGCAGATCGCAGCATAGAACAAGGATGACATTTTCAAAGACGTGCTCAACTGTATAGTGTTTACCTATTACATTATAAAGAGAATAACAAATCTATGCTAACTAGATACTTTGTAGCTATATTTGAATGTCGTAAAACATAGTAGTCTATGTATTGTGAAATGACTTAACTTTTGTCGTTTTCAAAACTTTAAAATTTGTGAGTGCCAACACAAAGTTTTATTGTTTCTCCTAATAACGTATTTAACTATATCCATTACATGTGGGGAAAAATAGTTACGAAGTTTTTAACTTAGTCCGCATTCTGTATTGAAATGTATGCTAATGCAAAAGCAATTAAATCAATTACAGTATTACATTAAATTTTGTTAATGTGGTACTTCTGGAATTGGTAACAGAAGGCAAAAGGATGTTTTAATATTTTATTTGTTAGGTTTACATTTTTATTTAATTTTTCCCCTAATCCTACACCGTATATACCTTGTGATTTATTAACACATAGAAACCTTTGTGAATGAATTACAATGGGTAAGTAAAAACTATTATCGTTAGTTGCTGATTAGTTGTTTACATATCTATAAATAAATAATACTTAAACATGTATCCGAATTGTATATAAACAAGTAAACTTTTTGGAATATTAATAGAGGAAGGAGTTATTTATACTATATATATACATATATATATATATATATATATATATATATATATATATATATATATATATATATATATATTCATACATACTCTTTGATACCATCAAAAACCTACCTTTAAAACCGTCACCACTTGACCCAACATCTCTAAGCAGAAGACACTGATGAAGATTGACACATAGCGATCGAAAACGTTCTGTCTCAGTAAGTTTAAACAAATTTACAAAATTTAAAGTAAATATTCAAGTTTTCATTAAGTAGTAAAATGAGTAAACCTGACCTAACCTAACCTTAGCATGTTTTTTGCAGAAAAACTGTAGAGTTAGGTTAGGTTATCAACTATTTTCGTCGGAAACACGCTAAAGTTATGTTAAGGTAGATTCAGTTAGATTATCAAATTTATTTTTCGAGGCCACTATTAAAATATACCTATAAAGTATCTAGTTTGGACGTTACTTGGCAAAAGGTATTACTCCAGAAGCAGACGTTTAATCAGTTCCCAAATGTAAATATTTAACTTTTCATTAAATAGTAAAATAACTAAATCTTTTGCAAAAAAAATTGTAGTTACGTTGGGCCACCCAACTTTCTAAAAAAGTCTCAGTCCCAACTAAAATGTGATAAAAAATTAACATTTCCGTATTTTCTGCGGAAATTAAAGTTTATATACACAAAAACGACTCTGTATTAAATTTTGTTAAAAAACTTATAGTTAATAGCTCCCAATATTTACCCAGAAGTAATTTTTTGTGAGGTTCAGTAAGGTTTACTGCAAATAATTTCTTTGATCAGAGTGGTAGTCGCTGATCTTAATATTTACTGTGATTTTAAGTGTGGAATATCATAAATGCCTTAGGTTATACCCTGGGTTAGTGTGGTAATAACCTTAGGTTAATCACCCACTTGGAAACATGACCTTCTTATTAAGCATCTGTATCAAGTAATGTTCCACAAATTGTCTCCCAAGGATGCACTACATATGTGTCTATATTTAAATATAGCTACAGAGTACCTATGAGGATAGGTTTGGCTACTTGAAACATTAGAATGAAGTTTCCTACTTAAGTAGCAGCATTGAATGAGACAATAATTTTCCAACAACATAAATAGCCTTTCATTAAGATAGACGAGCTTATGTGATAGACTTGAATACATAATTTTTTTGTGTGAAAACACTGGTTACACTAGCTATATGTAACATAACTATATAGTAATGTAGTATAATATAATGCTTTGTGTTTATTAAGAAGTGTGGTTATACAGTATTGGGTCTGAGCTTATATTGTATTACGCCATGATCAATCATTTAATAACAATTAGTAAAGTTATTTTTTCAACCTATTCGAAATAGATATTTTTAGCTATGTTATAAAATGTGAATTACAAGTTATTACTGGTATATGGGTTGATTTGGCAGCCTAATTAAAAATTTGCAGTAAAATCTTTACTCATTCTAATTATTGTGGCTTTATTAATTTACTTATAATTTCATTGTAAAATTCCAACAACTTGTATTTAGCTATAGATAAAAGATTTTGTGGTAAAAACTTAGTCTTAATGATGTTGGTTTTTAAAAAAAATGTTGTTTTTAAATTACTCATTTTAATGTGTAGAACACGAATATCAACTTTTTTCCAAGGAAAATACGGAAAGTTGTTTTCCCACATTTTAAATATTAGGTTGTAAAGGCTTGTAAGCCTATAGTGTTAACCAGGCACAGTAGCTACAGCCACTTGCGTCTAGATTTGTAACTTTATACAAAATTACCTTATATCTTTATTAAAATATACCTACAAAGTATCCAGTCAGGATAGATTTGTTTATAATTTTATTCAATATTGCTATCTACCTATATTAAAATATACCTTCGAAGTATCCAGTCAGGATAGATTTGGTTGTAATTTTGGTAAAAAGAAAAAAAAAAAGTTTTTAAACCAACGTCATTAAGACTATATTTTTACCAATTTTGTGACTAAATGATCAAATTTAGTTTAGGTAGCAATGTTTACAGTAGATAAAAGTATGCTCTTTGGACAGAAGCTATTGAAAGTAAAAATGAAATAGGTTTCATAAACTCAGTACTTAACATTTTTTTTACAAGGTTTAGTCTTTGAGACAATAGTAGTTTGGTGTAATTGTCACTTTCTTTCCTGTCACAATCTTATTCAGTATCTGTGTCCTGTTAACTTTTGTGTAAACTGTCTTGTCTCACACAGAATTTTCACCAGTAGTTGAATATTTATCAGTACTACGTGTCTTCAATATGGACAGAATCCTCATGTCTTTGAGACAATAGTAGTTTGGTGTAATTGTCACTTTCTTTCCTGTCGCAATCTTATTCAGTATCTGTGTCCTGTTAACTTTTGTGTAAACTGTCTTGTCCCACACAGAATTTTCACCAGTAGTTGAATATTTATCAGTACTACATGTCTTCAATATGGACAGAATCCTCATTTGTTTAAGCAAAAAACAGTACAAACTTAAAGAATTTGAAGAAAATAGTTATATACAACACTGAACAAGTTATAGTTACTATAATAATAATAAACTAAATTAAAGGAATAAAATAAATAATAGCTTTAAAAACAGCCTTTACAAAACTTAGAATCCTTGCACCAGTATGGAGGTGAAAAACACCCCAAGTATGGTTTTATGATGTTCATTGAGTAACAGAGGTGTTCAAACTGGTTGGACGTTGTGAAAAGTTTCCTGGAATGTTAAGGATATAAACAAAAGGTTTTTGTGCTAAAAAATTTAATCAGTGGTGGTTTTTACTCCAGCATTTATTTAAGAATTAACATGTACCTTATCAAACGTATAATACCCTTGTAATTCGGTATAGTAAAACATTGTTTTCACCTGCTCTGTGAAGTTAGTGTACGCAGGCTTTCCTCTGGCTTTGAGGTATAGTGCAGACTACGTAACCATGCACTTGGCTTTGAGGGATCGCAGTAGGTGAGATGGGAGGTAGAGGGTCAGTATTAATACTTTCCTACAAACATGATAAGGACTGTCAAAAATTTGACTTGCATGAGATGATCGATATTGGATAAATTAGCTTCGGTATGAAATAACAAGCAGTCTTGAAATATGCGTAGACTTATCACATCCAGAAGCTGTTGTATATAGAACATTCTGAATATGTAACACGTTTTCAGAAGTGATAGTACACAAGAAATCTCCTACCATCACTTAGGGCCTAGTCCACGGTTGCGTGATCCATACTATTCCTGTTAGGGCAAGTTAATTTAAGATGACAATTTATTTCCTGATAAAAATTATTTTATTGTAGTATTTTTTGCAATGATATCATATAATACTATTTGCACCATCTATTTGAATACTTTGTGTGACTTAATATTGAATAAAATGAAGAGGAAAACTTGAGTGTTTTAAAGTTTCATGGCGTATTTGATAAGTCAGTTTAATTTTTTCATTAAAAAAAGTTTATTTATTATGCTACGTTTTATTAAGTTTCTTGTATTCTTAAAAACTTTCAGCATCTCCTAATGAAATTTCAATTGTAATATTGGTTATGTATGCTAATTTAATTATTACCTAATTTATGTGTGGCCAATTTTGTGAATTTAGAAGTCAATTCTATCTGTACCAGTTTTCAACTTCTATACTAGGACAGATTGGTATATTATCGCAATACAGATTCTACATTTAAGAATATTAAAGGAATTCAATAATTTTTTCCAATAATTTTTAGAATCCTTAAAAGTAAAGCAATATGTAGTTTGAGTTTACTAAATAGGTTTAATATTGATATTTACAACTTTTAAGTGGAAAGATTTTGGTTTAATTGATTCCTATTTTCCAATATGGCTGAGACCCATTGAAATACAAAATGCCAATACAAATAACAGCAATATTCATTAGTAATCTGTTGTGAATATCTGAGAGGGCTTGGCTTTAACAGCATTTCCAAATTGATGACACCATAGTGAAGATGTCAGTGGTGATAATGAGAAGTGAGCGTGGTTTGGGGGAAGCAGATGAAGATGCTTGTCCATGGAGAGCTGTAATATTTAAAGGCTTGGTTTGATGGAGATATTGGCACTTTTGTAGATGGCTGTTGCTGTTTTAGTGGCATTTAAGTTTTTTATTATGATTGACACTAGACACTAGATTTTTTTACAGTACCTTACAGGATGTACTAGTTGAATAATGCTAATTATTGTTAAGTGAGAATTTGGTCTTTTATAAATTGAATAATGTGATTTCTCAATATATTTTGACATTGTTATTTTTGGTGACTGATGATTGTAAAAAACTGTGTAACAAAAGATTTCTTTGATTTAAACATATACACCGGCAGTAGCGAAATATTAACAAATTGTGAGATGGAAAGTAAATTTGGTTTTTAAAACTAATTTGGGTTTTAGAACATACCTAGCAGCATTGATGTTTCCAATATTAGTTTTACATTAGTGACTATTTCAATAGTCTTTCAATTTATACAAATACCTAGACATGGTCTTTGAGACACCATTATTCCTTTTAGATTATGTACTTGTAATGGCAATTTGCTTTAGCAACACTCCAAGTAAAAGAATAAAAGACAAGCATTTATTATTTGGCAGATTAATAACATACAGATTTAGTTATACATACCCATATGCATGAAATGCATTATGATGTTATAAAAGATTTGAATAAATCTAAAATTCAACTTGATGTGGATACAGAAAGTTTGTTTTAAGAAATATTTACTAAAAAAATTTATAAAGTTATTAAGGAAAACCAAGAAGTAAGGAGATGTTTCCACATGTCAGAACCTCCTCAAACTCATATAGGTTATTTTACAGATAATGGAAAAACATTAACCAGATTTAACGATTGAAAAGCCGTTAGTTTGTCAGAATTTGTGGAGCTCAGCTAAGCTATATACATTCAAAACTGAGGATGAGATTGAAAAAGAAAGCTAACGGCTAAATAAAATCAACACTCAAAACTGTAAATTTTGATAATTTTAAGAAATGTTTAAATATTTTTGCTAAAACCAGAGGGGATATTGCATTCACATAAAAAAAATATTGTTTAGACTGTGACTTAATAAATTAGAACTCTGCTCAGACGATGATAAGAGATATATTACCGATGATGGAATTAGTATGTTGTATATGGTCATTTTTTGTTAAAAAAATAGCAAACTACTTTATATTATACTATATTCGAGGTTGACATGTATTTGTATTGATATAATTTGTTTGGGTTTAATTTAATTTACTAAAATTAAATCACAATAAATATATCAAACTACAGTTTACAAACTTACTGACTTTTGTCTTGAAAAACCAAGAGAAGGAATTGCTTCTGCTTGCAACATGACATTTGTAAAGTATAACTAACTTTGGAAGATAAATAACAACAAACATTTATTATCACCTGTTTAATTGTGTTTAAAAGTGACTTCTACAGGTGATTACAGACACATTTATTATCAGCTGATTAAGCCAAATATATAATGGAGTTGGTTAAAAGTTTAAAATAAATTGAGTGTTTAAGGAATTTTCATAGCCAGTTGGGCAGTACCTTGTTGGAATTTCTAAACAAAAAGGCATGTGTTAACCAGGGACCATATGTCTATGAAATTTCAGCTCAATGGGTCCAGTAGTTTTTACGTGATTGAGTAACACACGCACAGACAGTTTTATAATAGTATAGAGAAATTAAATCCCAATAAATATATCAAAATATAAACTTACCGAATATTGTCTTGAAAAGCCAAGAGAAAGAAAAGCTTTTGCTTGTAACATAACATCGGTAAAGTATAACTAACCTTGAAAGATAAATAACATCGTACAACTACTATCAGCTGTTTAAAAATGACTTTTACAGGTGATTATCAGCTGATTAGGCCAAGTATATAATTGAGCGTTTAAGGAGTTTTCAAGGCCATGGGGTGGTGCCCTGATGGGATTTCTAAATAAAAATAGGCCTATATGTTAACCAGGGACCATAAGAATGTCCAGCTCAGTGGGTACAGTAGTTTTTACGTGATTGAGTAACACAGACACACATAGACAGACAACATTAGATTTTTATGTAATAGTATAGATTTTCTTCAATAATGCTTTGTAATTAATAAAAATAACACAGTATAAAATTAAAGACAGATACTGTACCATACAGTTTTTTCTAATTATTAAATGTGTTGTTAATAATTAAATTTTAATGTTTGTTTTTTTCATATTTCCAGTTTTCTAATGCCATTACATTGTTTCAATTGTACATAAACCAGATGTGTACAATTGAAGTTAGATATAACTTAATGAATGATTTATAAATGCTTTTATTCATTCCTACCTATTCTTTGCCAATTAGTTCCTTTTTAGAAGACAGTTATAAAACAATTTGTTTGAAATTATGTGATATATCAACTTGCAGCTATTCAAATATAGATTTTGTAGAACCTAACATTAGGCATCATGATTTTTAATGCTAACTAATCATCCACTAAATTCATGGCTTGAATCTATAAATTTTCATCAATGTAAATTATTATTAATGATGAGTTTTTACGTAGCAATATTTTTATTACAAACATCTGTCAAACATGGTTTATTGACATAACAGGGTTATCTTTATGTTTTTTATTTCTATTTTGTAAAATGTTAATTGAAAATGTGAAAATTGGTACTATTGTTATTTTTTTAAATCATTGTTATAAAATTATTGATCAAGATTTATTAGAGGGTTATACAGATAGAATACATGAAATAAAGAAAGTAAACTGAAGTGTATAATTATAAAGAAATTAACATTCAATAGTTGCTACATTATTACTGCTGTGTAGAACAAGTGTGCCTTAATATCTCGATCAGTGATTAAACTGAACTTTCTGATAACTTTATAATATATAGCTATAAAAAATTTTGTGTGAAATTAATATGTGATATAACAGAGTGATAAATATGCAAATATTATTACTGTAAATCTTGATAATAAACAGAGATTTCTCAATGCTAATGAATCATTCTTTGAATTTACCACTTAAATTTACAAAGGATGAATAAATGCTAACCTTAGTTTATAGGTATTTTTAAAAATTTAAAATATATCTGTGTAAAATGTTCAAAATAAAGTCATTATTATCTCAATAGCACTGGTTGGCAATGTTAAAATCCCGACACTCGTATCAGCCTCTTTAAATAATTATATTATGTAAAAGTTTATCTGGAAGTAAGAAAATTGGTGTAAAATTTATGTTTTAAAACCTGTATTAAAATGTTTTTGTATAAAACGTAAACAGATTCCACGGCAACTTTTGGAAAATATGGATAATTTATGTTGGTGATGAAAATTATAACAAATAATAATATAGTTATGTCATTAGTTATAATAATTAGGCTTATAACAAATATATAGTATACATTAAAATTACCTGGTTATTATTATATTTTTACTTTTTCAGTTGGAAAAAGAAGAATGATTCACACGTTATATCAATTGTGTATTGAGCAAGTGTGTTTGAATGCTACTAACAGAGAGGACTTGTGTGAACTTCCTTTACCAATGACAATCAAGAGCTATCTATCTAAAAATCATAACATTTTTGCATGAACCTAAAGTGTGATAACAGGCTATGATTATTCAAAAGTTGATTTTTGTAATAATAATAATAATAAGCAACACAAATATTTAATGTTAATGAATCACCCTTTAAATGAACTAATCAAATTTATTTATAGCGATAGATTCATTCAACAGTGTTTCTTTCGATTAGACTATTTTTGTATAGGTTCAGATAAAGGAGTGAATTCAATGGGTGCGCTGGATGATGAGACATTGAGCTTCTGTCTTCTCAGGTATGTTCTTATCTGATTCAATTTCTTTGTGCCGGGTTTCAAAGTTTTATTTTGTTCTGAACTCTCTACATGTAGTTGCATTTTTGCAAAAAAGGTTTCAAAATATATAGTCGATTTATTATTGCTGCTGTGATAGTAGGATGTAAAAAAAATCCTAGATATTTAAACTTTGCTAAATGTCTGTTGATAACTATTTAATGTGTTTAAGGTTAATGACATCACAGACCAATTATGTTAATACAAATACACTCTATGTTTTGATTTTCTATCCAAAAATCCTTTTCAAGAAATAAAAGTTTATTAATTTAATATTAAGCCATAATTTAGATTATTTAGTGAAGAAGTAAATCATATGTGCCTATAATTATTATATTAATAATGTAATGAAAAATAAAAAAAATTTGTTACATAAATAAAACAGGAATAAGAAACAATTTTGTTACATATGTGACCTCACGTATACTGGAAAACAAACAGAAATTATAAAATCAATATAAACTTTAAGTTATTTATAGAGTCAAGACAATATTAATTTAAAGATAAGTTGAAAATATTGTTTTATAAAAATGTGACGAATGAATTTAAACGCAAGGTGATCAACTCATTTGTAACATTGTATAAAGTCTATTCTTCTACCCACGGAGGCGTCACGAATGCAACAACAGACACCAGTGTTGCTGCGAGCTTCAGAAAAAGATATGTACTGTATACATAATAAGCCTAATTTTAAAATAGATTTAACTCCACACTTTGGTTACAAATACTACAAACTTCAAAAATTTACAAACAATTTAGTTTTATGTCATGTTCGGCCCAGGGAACTCAGAAGTCCATCGAACTCAGTCATGTGTAGTACGGTACAATACAAATTTTGTACCTCTCATGATGAGTCATGACCAAGTGTGCTCAAGTTTCGGTATACTTTGAGCTCACTAGTTCGGCCTAAAAAGATGTTGCCATCAAATTTTAAAAAAAATTGTTTTGTTAAAAACTGTTACTGATAAATAACAACTGGCACTTTAGCTGATCCACGGAGGCCACAGTGCATGTTTGTACAGGCTGATCATGGTACTGTGTACTGTGGCGATACTGTGTTTGAGGTTACGGTTCCTCACTTTTTTTCTCCAATAATGCTCATAAATAGGATGCTTAATAGGAGTACTTTAAGTACATGTTTTTTTTTTGTAAATAGATTTTATTTGAGTTCATTATTAATATTAGGTACAATTTACTTACTCAAAAGTTTAAATTGGGCCGGTTTATTTATTAAATAAAAAGATATTTTAATGTAGTCAAAATGAAAATTTCAAGTTACGTAATGGTACTACATACCCCCTCCTCCTTCCATAATGATAGGCATTACCTAATTTAGGGCTGGCCCCATTACATTAATTGTGATCAAAATTTGACGTGTCTAGTAGTACATTTCATTTGTAAATGTTAATATTTATTAAGAATAATGAAATATTTGATTTTAGTAATGTTAAAAGTATTGTTTATGAATGTAAAAACTGTAAATTATTACTTAATATTAACTAATATATTTATTTAATATCTGTTAATAACTATTAATCCGCTCTTAGAGCGAATCAGTAAAAATTTGAGCTCTTGAAAAGGATTTTCGGAAAGAAATTCGAAATGTTGAATGTTTTAAAAAAGCAATACATGATATTAATTTAATAAAATGTTAGCTCTTGAAAAGGAATTTTCGATAGAAAATCAAAATGCAGATTGACTTTATTCTGTAAACTTTTTATTTTCTGCTGTTTTATTTTGTTGGACGTTTTATTGGTATAAATTTGTTGGCTCTTCAGAGTTTTATTGTTTTTGTTGGTCTTATGGAATATTTTATAGTTAATATTTGTTGGTTATTTTAAAAGATGTTATTGCAGTGTTATGCTGTTGAACATTTAATAGGGACAAGTTGTTGTTATTGTTGTTATTTTTACTATCTATTTCTGCAAAAGTTGAACCATATGATCATTATTCTCTGTCTGTCAAACTTCTCTGTTCTGGTTAGCAGGCTTGATTATTTCTTGTTTTTTTTTCTCTTGATGTCAGTACAGCATAATGGAAGACTGTGTAACTTTTTTTTATATTACCGCCAAGTTCGGTAAAGTCCTTATATATTATCACAAAATAGTTCCGAGAGCAAACTGTTTCAATTGTCTCCATGAGAGACCAGCACTTATCAATGTTTTTGAACGCACTGTCCACGATCCATGGAGGATTATTTGTGTTAATTATTATTTCTAAATGCTATTTCAAAATTAATATTAATGATTTCTTGTTTTATCACATCCTCCGGCGGCAGTATGATTTCAGAATGGTAGCATAGCGTGTTTGCTAAAATTTATAAAAGCGTGGTTCTTAAAATTATATAAGCGGTTCTTGTTAAAATTGTAAAAGCAAAGTTTTTTCTAAATTGTAGAACAGTGGTTTTTGACAAAATGAAATCGCGGTTTTTAAAATTATAATGTGGTTTTTAAAACTGTAGAATGGTAGCTTTTGAAATTGTGTTTTTCTTTAATGGTATAAAATTGTTTTTTAAGAAATTTTTTTTTATTGTAAGAAAGTTTTAACGATTAGAGCTCATTTTTTAATACTTAGTTTTCAACGAAACAAATTTCCCAGTGTTTACGTACTTATAATTAAAGTAAAGTAAAGAAACGTATTTATAACAGTTGAGAGGCTTTAAAAGAAAAGGGTTAGTATATTTAAAATTCTAAGTATTGAATCTTGCAAATTATTATTCAAACAGGCATTGTCTAAATCGTGACGTTAGAAGTGAATGAGCAAATCTTATCTTGCCGAAAGCTAAATAAATAGATAAGCCTATTCATTGGCCAGCTGGTTATTAAATTACTACGTATTGTTTGGTCTAGTGGTAGTTAATGTCATATAATTGAATGTAATATTGTACATGTTTATTATCAGAGAACTTTCATTTTTAGAAGTTTTTATGAAATACATTAGAGGAATAGAGTTTTTTGTTGAAATTTTTGTTCTGGCGTTTATTTATATAATTACTGGAAATGTTCTTGAAACATTGCAGTGACTTCGACTTTCCAGCTACCGAGAATTTTATTTTTTCATCAGGATTTGTGCACACTAGTACTGAAAGTCTCCCTTTACTTACTATCACCGTGACATTAAGTCTTCCAACAGAGCATTTTTCCTTCTTATAAACAAGTGACTTATCTGGCGTAGGTTTGAAAAACAGTCCATACTAGTCAGCATTAAAAACATCATATGGGGAGAAATCCTTCAACTCATTTCTTCCCAAGAAGAAACATCCTTCCTCATTTACTGACTCTGGTTTTCCATTGATCTGGCGATATACAAGACCATATCTTGTTTTGAATCGGTCATTCCATCCATTGAACCCAGTAAAATAATTAACTTGAAGCGCATATGTACTAAAATATTTTTCAAATTAAAAGGTTGTCTGAACCAAATATGTGGTGGATTTGAGAAAAGATCTTTGGTGTGGATGGAAGCTTGAAGAATCTTAAAGCCATCCTTTAATATTTTGTTCAGCTTCTGTAGGACTGGATGGTAATCTGTAACTAAAGACAGTTTGTTGTCTACCATAGGTGGTCTGGGTTCTTCAGATGATTGAGCTAAGCGGATTTGATCCTCAACAAGTTGTTTAGGATATCCTCTTTATTGAAAATCTAGTAAGGTCTTTCTATTAAAGTCCTCCAATGCTATATCGTTGGAACAAATTCTCTTACCCCTGATTGCCCGACTGTATGGTATGGACATTTTTATATTCATAGGGTGGTTGCTATTGAAATTTAGGTATTATAGGTGGTTTGTCGACACCTGTATAGATATTCCCACCTCTGATTATTGCATCTACATCCAATAAGGTGATAGTTGCTGTAGATTTCTCCCAGGTGAATTGAAGTGTAAAGAATAGTGATAAATGATTGCAACCCTTCTGAATTGAGAAGATGGAGTTGTCATACCAGAGAGCCTCCTAACCTCAACATCAGATAAAACTCCTTTTACCTCCCCCCCTAACTTCTACTATTTTTAACAACTCTATTTACCTTCCTTGTAACAGACTATTAATATCTAGTTTCAAATAATCAGTGTTTATACAAATCACATATAGTACTATATCATAAACTATAAATCTGTGACATTTGGATATTTATACACATTTGTGGTTCACTTTAGTCTTTTCTTTTTTGATTGACAAAGATCATTGTGTGATCGAAAGATTTAAATAGTATGATAAGTTTTTATATGTACCTATTTATTTATTTCTAAGAGATTGCAATTTTGAACTATTGCCACTAGGTAAGTCTGTCAGTCTCCTATCAGTCCAAAAATTACTTTATATATATATATATATATATATATATATATATATATATATATCGTGGTTTCCTGAACCGAGGGTATTAGTAATAGCCGAGGGTAATACCTTAAGTATTAGTAGAATTGTGCATTTGCTTTCTTCCTGAAGTTTATTTACCTTTTGACCTTTTCATTTTCATAGCAAGGTGTCCTTTATTTGTAGTCTCCTAAACAGATGTTCCTTTCCCCAGTTTCATTTTCAATACATTTCTTTTGAACTGCAGTCTAGCTTTGGTCAAAACTGTAGACCGTTATTGGTATAGCTATACTGAATCACTATCTGCATAACTTGCAGTAAGTTAACCTTATATGTCGCCGAAACGTTTCCTTTTGTGAATTTTAAAATTCCTACAACTTTTGTCTGTTTATTTATTAGCCTGGTTGAATAACAAATAGTTTCAAATTGATCATTTATTTGCCAATTTGTTTGTTTTTGTTCTTTCTCGATTTTAGTAATTTCATATAATTTTTCATTATTTATTTCTACATTATTCGTCGAACCTCTTTATCTTACAATACCTGTACTTGTTTGTTCAGATTGTATTTTTAAATTATCGTATAAATCTTCGCTATTTTGTTATCGTGATCCTCTACAATGTTTAGATTTAGCAAAACGACAATATTCTTTTCAGACAAGTCCATTCTGTCATTGAGGTTATTATAAATCCTAGGTTTGTCAAATTTATTATGTAGTTTCTCAAAGTTTTTATTAGTTTCTTAACTTTGTTTCTCAAAATTTTTATTAAACACTTGCCTCTGTTTATTTATTAAGTCATTTATCTATTGAACCCTTTGAACTTAATGTAGAACTTGAACCTCAAGCTCCCTTTTTACAGAATTATTTTAATTATCCGCTCCATTTTATATTAATTTCTATTATCTCCCTCACTAACATCTTCGTGTCTATAACTTTCCTTAATGGTTGTAGTAATTCTGTCCTAATACTTGACTAATTGTGACTTTCTTAATTGTTACATAGAGCCTCGATAAGTCACACTCCATTAACTCTGATCTTCGTATAACCTGGAATTATTTTGAAGTAGATAAACAAAAAAATTGATCATAGTGTTTTGTGTGTCTTAGACTGAAAAGACTACAGGATCGGACAGCATGAAAGTGGCTCATAAAATTGACAGATTTGTTTGTTGAGAAATAAATTGCAATGGAGCTTAACTGTATATATAACATATGTGTATATATATATATATATATATATATATATATATATATATATATACACTGTTCTTAATACTCTTTGATTGATAATTATAAAGGAGTATTTATGTAAGTACAATGTCTCCTTTTTTTTAATTTTTCCTTAGTGTCCGGCTAACTTGGATTTTCCATAACCCAAATGGGCCACTGTCCCAGTTAGTCCGAATTATCGAGGTTCTACTGTATATAATTTATTATATTATCACTATCATATAATTTATAAATACCTCTTCTGCTAATTTCAATTCAATTAGCAGAAATTGGTTTATGTTAAATTGGTTTAAATTAGCAGCATAATTATAATGGTTTTATAAATTATCAACACACTAACTTATTTTATATATTATTATTTCTAAAACTTAATATTTTATATATTCGTATTTATGAAAATCTGAAATAGTAGTGGTATTCATTTTAGACAGCAAAAAAAATAAATAAATAATAAATGAATAAAACAATTCATTTGTAAGTTGTGTAGTGTTTATGTTGAAGACGTTATGTCAAAACCAATGGTTTCTAGTTGGTGCCAATTATTCATTGAAGGGAAAAGAACATTACATGATAAATAACAAAGTGTCCATCCTATTAGTAAATATTATTAGTATTAATATGTTATAATTTATTATTATACTTGTTGGAATTTTTGTTTTAGTTCTAAATAGATTGTAACAGTAGAAGATTGCATCCTTTATCTAGACCAGTTCCAGTTAAAATCTAAACAGTAATTTAGGGGTGGGGAAACTGGTTGGTAGCTCATATTGGCCATTATTGTAGATAAGTTATAGCTAAGGTTGTTTTGAAAAGATTAATTCGTTTAAAATTATTATTATAGTAAATGTTATAAGAATAATTTTATTTAATATTTTCGTTCACAGGAAGTGGATCAGACAATGTAGAAGAGTGGATGGAAATAGCAACAACCAAGCAATTTGAGCTGAATGCCATTTTAGGTTTGAGAAGATGGGATGAAATTAAAAAGAATGATTTATTTTTGTTGAAAAGAAAAATTGGATTTGCTGCATGTGGTAATTCACCAGATATGCCAAAATTCAAGAATTATTGGACCGGATATAGCGATAATGATCTTGAAATGATAAAAGCAATTTCACAGCAAATTATTAATATCAGTGAGCATGATCCAATTTTATTTGCTTGTACATTTCTGATTGTTTACTGGGAAAATTCTTTGGCGTCTGTTCCTGTCTTTAGAGTTGTTAACAATGACAAGAATGTCTTTGTTGATACAAATGGGAGAGTTTATAAAAGCTGGGAATCTTTTATAGGTAATAACCAATTGCCAAAATGTATTTACTGTGCCCCAAAAAATGGAGAATATATATCTACTTCTATACTGGAGTTGCAGTTTATTGAGTCACCTGCAAGTAAAATTATTAATAAAGCTGTAGATTATGTGGACACTGTAGCAACTGCAGCAGCAGTAGGTGCTACTCTGGCTTCATTTTTTGTTGCTGCTCCCATTTTGATTCCAGTAATAGGGGTATCTGCTGCTTATAATACAATGCGATCTGCTAATACTTTATATGATCGGAAAAAACATGATCAGAGTATTAATTTAGTTAGCAGAGAAGCAAGAACTGCATGGATGAATATAGCTGGATCAGCAGTTGGATTTGGAGCTGCAGCTGCACTCACTAAAGCAAGTAAAATTGTTGACAGTGGGCAAAAGTTATCAAAGCTTTCAGTGTTTGGAATAAGAGCACTTAACACCACTACATTGGTATTTAATGGATTTGGGTTTGTTGATAATTTAATTTTATGTAAGGACAAATTTATAAAAGGTACCCTTACTCCTCTAGATGTTTTTCATTTATCCTGTGAAGTATTGTTCTTTTACAATGCTGTTTCTTTAGTCCAAACAACATCTAATATGCTGAATCAAATGTCTCAAGTAAATGTTTCAGAAGGTTCTCTAATGAAAGTCAAACTAACAAAATCCCAAAAGAGAAATCTCAGAAGGAAAATAAGTTGGGAAAAAGCAAAGTTAGCTGAGTTAAATAAAACTCCTGATCATTCACAGAATACTATCATAGGAGGAAAAATTCTGTCAGTACTGTCAGTTACAATTTTGTCAAAAATTATAGGAGTTGTTCCTAGATCTGAGGAAATTCTTTACCAATATCAGTCCATTGGTCATGATATAAAGTGTTGGTTCAGTGAAGAAATAAGTAATGAAGAGTTATTCAGTTCTTGCCTAAATAAGTTGCCTAATTTATACAAGCAGATTATGGAAGACATAAAATATACAATGGTAGTCATAAAAAATTTGACACTTAAAATGAAAGAATACTTTCGTCTAGCTTCAACCGAGCAGCAAATACAATTTTGTATTTCAATTAAAAATTTAGAATTCAAGATAGAAGCAGTTATTAAAAATACTAATGAAGAGGTTGCACTGTTAAGTGATTATTTGTCTGAAATGTCTAGTGAAGAAGATACAGAATATAGAGAGCTAAATCTTCTAGATGATGAAAGTAATGATGAAGGAATATCAGTAGAAACCTGTGAAATACTTAAAAAAGTAGATGATTTAATTGTATCAAATTTTCAGTGCAACAGTTTAGACGATTACCAGTATATTGTAGAAGGTGTTGAAGCAGTTGTACTAGAAGAATTTGTAGATAAACTGGAACAGTATAAAACTTCAGTAAAAGCTGCACAAAAATCAAGTGCAGGATTTAATTTGGACAACTACAATAAAGAACTTGGTATTGAAGAAGATTGTGGACAATACTTTTTTAACCAGACTCTGAATGGTATTCATTGTAGAAAACTTATTCTTAAAATAAAAAATGCACTTCATGAAAATCGCATTAGAAAGCATCAAAACACTAACATATTAGAAGGGTTTGGCAATGCATATAGCTTTGAAAGTAGAGAAGAAGTGTCAGAAGAAATAATTTTGTGCATGATACAAAATAAATTGAGGCTGAAAAAAAATTTTAATGAAAATTATCTCAATATTTTTAAACAACATTCTACAGAAGACAATTCCACTATTTTATTTTTTCACCCCAAAGTTAATATGGAAATGAAAGGAATTGTTGTATATTATAAGTATAATGAAGATAATATAATTAATGGCATATTTAATTTGTATGAGTAGGTTTTGGAATCTTCACAAGTGATAGGTAAACAACAGCACCTTATATTTATATTTACTTTATTTTAATGCTTCACATTATTTAGTATCTTAATTATATTTGCTTTATTTTTAATGTAAGTAAATTACATATTATTTATGAAAAAAATTACAGTGTTTTTAAAATACATAAATGAGGGCAAAATATTAGCATTTAATCACACTCTTTTCAGTAAAAATTAGGTTTCCCATTACAGATTGACTTTATTATGCATGAATTATTTCTTAAATCTTATTTTTATACAAGTTTTTTTAAACAAACTTGAATTCAATTATAATTTAATAAATAATTATTTAAGCAGTTCTATAGTGGTAATCTTTCTTTGCTTATAAGGAAGATGACATTATAAAACATATAGTGGTAATTAAAGAAAAATTGTTATTAAACTTGATTCATTCTGAGTTTTATTAATTTTTTTCTAGTGTTGCTTAGAAGTTAGCAGAAGAATATCATGAAGAAAATAATTTGTCATTTAAAAAAAAAGTTTTTAACCAAAATTTTATCATCCTAAATTTATAAATTTGTAATTCTATTAAAAAACCTGTACAATTGTGCTTGGGCCATATAAAAAAAGGTCATGAAATGAAAAATTAGTAAACGTTTTTCCATGCTCTAATGGTTCATAAAAGTTGTTCATGTAGTTTTACATTGAGTGTAATGAAAGTGAAGTTTTGTAGTTATCAAAGATTTGTAATGAAGTCTGGAGTACCAAAATAATTACCAATCCTGGCACTGGTAGTATCCTAAACACAAATAAAGAATGTTAGAGTTAAACATAATAAATTTTATGACAGAGAAATTATCATAGAAAAAAACTATTTATACAGACAAACCTGTAAATTTCTTACAAAACTTTTAAAAATCTTTCTCAGAGCTACTCCTTTGTTCATATTTAAGTTTTGCATCCAAACAAAACACGTCTTGAGGATAACATTAAAATAATAAACTAGCTCAAAACATACTATTATTATGTTAGTGTTAGAGTAGACTTTAAGAGGTATTTGTAACTGGTAATTTTTTGTTATGATAGCAAATGGATATGTGGAAATTGGGTTTTTAAACATTTTATTTACTAAATAAATAAATTGAGTGATATTATATTATTAAGCTTTAAACGTGATGTTACACTTTATTTTGATTAACTTATTTAAAACACAAGGTAAAAGATATCTAACTAGTGTGATACATGAAATTAATTTCTATTCTTGGTTTGATTTCTCAGTACAGTAATACCCCTTACTTACTCAATAGGTGGGACCGAGCAATAGCTGAGTAAGTTAGGGTATAATTTTTATATGTAAGTTTATTATAAGTCAGGGTATGTTTAATTGGGACCAAAGACTTAATAAATCGATAATTTAGAAAAAAATGTGTATTTATCAAAACCTTAAATACATAATACAACAAAAAAATTGTATTATACCACTGTGTTCAAAAATACCTGGACTTTCCTTTTTTTAAAAAAAATATTTATTTATCCATCTACATCGATATTGTTCTCTTCAAAGTAGTCCCCACTAGTAATTATGCACTTATGCCAGCGCTTTTTCCAATTCTCAAAACACTTCTGGAACTCGACCTTTGGGATAGCTTTGAGCTCTTTCAGCGATGCGCTTTTAATGTCATCTATGCTTGTGAAACAACGACCCTTTAAGGTTTTTTTTATTTTTGTAAAAAGGGAAAAGTCACAAGGGGCCATGTTTGGCAAATGTGGAGGTTGGGCATCATTACAATGTTATTTTTCGCTAAAAATCACGAACAAGCCACCATCTGTGAGCTGGTGCATTATCGTGATGCAAAAGCCATGAATTGTTTTGCCACAAATTCGGATATTTTCTTCGCACTGCTTCACACAAACAGCGTTGAGCATGTAGATAGTACACTTTATTGATCGTTTAACCTTGTGGCAAGAATTCATGATGCACGATGAAATTAGAATAAAAAAACTCAGTAAGCATAACCTTGACGTTCGACCTTACTTGCTGAGACTTTTTCGGCCTTGGATAGCCAGAATAAAAGAGAGCCTTTGTTTCGACATCATATCCGTAAACTCATGTTTCGTTGCCTGTTATAATACGTTTCAGTTATTTTGCATCGTCGCTGACTTCATTTAGTGATTCTGGAGCAAATTCCATTCGCCGCTGTTTTGTGCAAAATTCAACAATTTTGGGACAAATTTGGCTGCTACACAATTCATACCCAAAATGTTCGCAAAAATGTCAAGGCATGAGCCAATCGATATTCCAAAATCATCAGCAACTTCTCTGATTGTGATTCGGCGATCATTCATAACCATTGCTTCCACGTTTTCATCGGTTGTTGATGTGCTGGGGCGTTCGTCATCGTCAACGTCTTTGTGATTATCTTGGAAACGCTTATACCACTAGTAAATACTTGTTTTTTTTCATAGCAAACTCACCATAGGCCTTTGTTAACATTTCCCACATTTTGTTACACCTTATTAAATTTTTTATGCAAAACTTAATATAAATTCTTTGATCCATTTCTTTTTAACAATCGAAATCGCTGAGCTCATGAAAACACGTCTAACCTTAGCGGCTGCCACAGATAAAGTAAACAATGATTACAGCTGAAAATTGTGTCGTACTTCAGGGGCATGTTTACCAACATAAAAAAAATGTTGACAATCGTACTCCAAACGCACAAAATTTAAACATTCTGGGTATTTTTCAAACACACCTCATATACATACATATTGCAAAGAAGTAAGTAAAAAGAAGTTATTTTGAAATAGAAGGCTTCATAAAGTCTAATAAATTTGTTTGACGAATTAAAGATTTTTTCTTTTCACGCAGAATTTCCTCGTAACTCGCTAATTTTTTTTTGTTTTGTGACAAAAATGCGCTAATTGTTGGAGTCTATATTTTCCAAAATTTGTAAGATTAACTAAATTAAACTAAGGCATTCTGTTAAGTTTCTAACCATCATTTCATCTTCTTTGTCAACTGGGTCTAAAGAATCTGCGTTTTTTAAGGTCTACCTCTTGCGCACACAATTTTATGAGTTCATCAATTAATTGTCAGCTCCTGCTTGTGTAAATCCAGCAGTTCTTGAATGCCATCATTAACCATTTCTAAATTGAGTAGTCTGGCAAAACCGACACCTTCCTCAATCACATCAGCAATTTCATCCGACTCTAGTACTCTCACCATTGAGTTTCAGTGGCGAAAAAAATAGACACACCTTTTTCTGAACACCATTCAAAGGTTTTTGTGAAATTTCATTCCAGCATCATCCAGTGATTCTCAAAGTCTCTAAAACTTTGAATTGTTTCCAAAAGGTTTTAACAGAGAGCTCGTTGTTCTGTCTCACAGCTTCATACAGATGCTCAAATGATGTTCTTGTGTAATAAGCTCTAAATATTTTGATGACTCCCTGATCCATCGGTTGAAGTAAACTAGTTGTGTTTGGGGTCAAAATTAGTTAAAGTAGTAGGAGGAGGACCAGGTGCATTGTCTATTAATAGAAATTATTTTAAAAGGAATATTTTTAGGGTGACAATAACATTCAACCTAAGGTATGAAATGATGACCAAATCAGTCCTCAAAAAGAGAACTTGTCACCCAAGCCTTCCGATTCCATTTCCAAATCACGGGCAAGCTAGCTTTAGAAATATTTTATAATGACCTTGGATTTTCTGACCGATAAACTATAAGACGTTGTTACTTACAGTCACCAGCTATATTTGCGCCAATCGTCACTGTCAATCGATCTTTGGCAGCCTTAAAACCTTGAAATATTTTCTTTTTATGCGGTATAAAAGTTCTTTTAGGCATTTTCTTGCAGAACAGGCCAGTTTCTGTATAACTTGGACAGCATTATAAAGCCACGTAACTTGGGAATCTCGTAAGTCGAGGTATTACTGTATACACAAAACATCTATCTAGTATATATTCAATCAAATAATTTTTATATATGATGAAGTAATAAATGAATCTATTGTTATAATATAAATATTGCTCTTTGTTACTGTATTTTTGTACAATTTCAAAACTTTATATGTGTTTTTTTAAAATTATATACTACAAAAAAAATTAATAATAAAAATAATTCTATATGTTTTATAGCCTTATTAACTAGAACCCTATGTAAATTTTTAATACCTGGTTAACCATCTTCAGAGGTTTTCCCATTACCTCATTGTAGTACCAGTTATTTTAGTATCTGCTGTACTTCAGGGTCCATTTAAATTCAGCAAAAATGCAATCAAAGAAATATAGTTCAAGATAGATAAATAAATCTAGTGCCATTTTGTTAGATACCTTTTCTTCAATAATTATGTTGTTATTTCAACTCAAAACTATTAAATAAAAATGCTTTTATTATTAAAAAAAAAAAAAAAAAACTATACCAATACAAATTCTTAAAGATTTACAATGTTGCAGTTAAGGGGATTGACTGACAGAAGTGAATACTTCAATGTAATTAATAAGAATGTAATTAATAGAGGTTTTAATAATATGTAGCTAATTACAGAAGAATGTAATTAATAGACAACCTTTATTACTTATATTAGTTGATTCCACCTTCATGTGAGCTACTAGTTTCCACTAAAACACTTGTAAATATTTTACAACTTGCCTATAGTAGCACCTATATTTGTTGAGGACGGCCGTTTCAGGAGATGTGTTCCATTGTCAACTCAGACTGTAACTCATGGGTCTGAGTTGACAATGGGGCACATCTCCTGAAACGGCTGTCCTCAACAAATATACGTAAGTGCTACTATAGGCAAGTTATAAAATATTTGCAAGTGCTTTATTAAATGTTGAAAAATTTTATATGTTTAATAGTTGTATTTAACAAATGTAATTGAAATGATATCTAAAAAGTATCTATTAAAGTTTAAATTGAAAATAGGAATACAAATATATCTTACAGTAGAGCTTCAGATAGTTGGATTTTTAAAAAAATGGGTCAGTTTTAACTAATTACTGTAGGTATGTTGCAAATGGGAGAAAAACTATTTTTTATAGTTTTATAAGCTTCTGAGCTAACATCTTAGCTTATTCACAAAAAATCGGACTGAAATTATGTTTCCCATAGAACGTTGTTTCAAAAGCTACTTGAAAACAGCACCTTCTTTGTCTTTTTGCTGGCTTCATTGATTTCCTTGAAGAACATTAATCTTCATTTTCAAGGATTAACACAAAGTTTAAAAGTATAGGTTTGACACTCTTAATGTCTGAAATTGTTGATTGTGCTACAGGGTACATCTCAGCCAACTGTTTACCCATAACGCCTTTGATTTATCTTTAATTAGTTTTGCTAAAAATGATAAGACAATTTGTTTTCTTTTACAAGTCATGATGAATGATGAAATGCATTCGCAAACTAAACAAAGTACCGATGGAACCAAATGCATGCCGACTGACTAATCAAAACAAATAGTGTTAGGCCAGGACAAGCCCCTGGCAATGGGCGAGGGTCAACTATACAAAACTGCAATGAGACTGTAACAACATTCAAAATAATGCTTGTGCTGCACTTACACTAGCTCTGTGGAAGGAAGGATAATAGTACAATTAGACAGAGTCATTATTTTGGCAATTGCAGTGCATTTCTATAATTAATATTTTGTCAATTTTGAAAAAAATCTTGTAATTTTTTTCTGAAAATCTGAAAGCGATTCAGATAATTATTGGATCGAATAATTTGTGTTCTACTGTTTTATGAACTAAATGTAGATTTATTAAATTATAAATTAATATATTTATTAACTGATAAAAATATATTGCGTAAATGTACAATAAAATAATATAACTTATTTGTTAAAACAGCTGTTCCAGCTGAAAAATTGAAATGGATAATTAATTATTGATATTGAAATGAGTCTATTTTTATGTCCGGCATTCAGTCTCTTAATTTGAAATCTAAGAATTATTCATAGGTGGTGTCACACTTGCCGTTTTTCGTCCGATCGTTTTTTTTTAGTGACACTGCTCTAACATGATACCGCGTTTACACACTGGGTGTTAAAAATATCTGTTGCCGTCTCACAGACTTCATGTTTCAGTGCCTTGTTTATTTTTGTGTGTAATGTAAGGTGTTATGGTTAGTTTTAGAAATTTTGATTTTTTGCATATGTTGGTAGTATATTTATGGTAGTGCTGACAGAAGTGACAACTTCTTTGCGTTTGTTGAAAAAAGATGAAAATTATTCAGATAGGGGGGATTAGTTTATGTCATATTTGTTGATTCCATCCATCTTTAAGTGAGCTAATAGTTTTTACTAAAACACTTCACTTGAAAATATTATACAAACTTGTCTATAGTAGCACTTACTTAATTTGTTGAGGATGGCCGTTTCGGGAAATGTGTCCCATTGTCAACTCAGACTGTATCTCCAGACCAGTTACGGTCTGAGTTGAAATGAGACACATCTGAAACGGTCGTCCTCAAAAAATTAAGCAAGTGTTACTATAGGCAAGTTTGTAAAAGGATTAGTTTATAACTTTTCGAACTTTAAATTTTGGAAAAACTTACTTATGTCTCAGTAAGTTTTCACAAAGTTACAAAATTTAAAGTTCGGATAGTCATAAACTAATGTTGGAGTGATTAATTAAAATTCACCAAACGTAATGGACTACAAAATTCAAGAGAATAAATATTTCTTGTATCTGAATAACCTCAGTTGGTTTTTATATGTATTTTATACATACATACAATTTTTATGAAATTAATAAATAAGTATCGACTAATCCTTCCATAAGGAGGTTTTTTTCTTTTATATATGCTATATAGACATCTTTGTATACTTATCTTGGTATTTTATACATACATAACACTTAGCCTATAAATGTATAAAAATCAATATTGATACCATTCCTTGAAATTTTTAGCAAGTGTAATTTAAATGTTAAGCTCAAAATAAAATATTTCATGCTAAGAAAAGTTTACATTAAAGTTAGAGCTCTCATTATTTTTCTGTAATGTCATTATTTTTCTTATTAATTACAGTAAAATATTAGGTTTATTAAATAAATTTCTCAAATAAAGATGTAAATTTTAATACAATTTCCATTCAAATTTACACACAAAAAGCTGTTGACGGCAGAGTGTGTAAGTGCACATTTAGTCACATATGCTATTACTTCGGGAGCGACGGTAAAAAATTCCTATGGCTTTAGTGGCAGTGAGCGACTGAATTTCTACCGACAACATTAAATAATCCGATCGTCCATTTTACCGCTGAAAGTGCAAGTAGCAATACCGACCTATGCGCCACTACTGATACAACAGCATCAGGCTACAGATATAACCTATAATCAATACAATAGCCCTGCATTAGTTAGGACGACCGAAGTTGATGTTTTCATTCAACTGATGTGCTCGCATTAGTCACTTGTAATGTATGGCATCAGTTGTTTTAAACTACAGTAATACTTATAACTGTATGAAGCTACTGTGGCGTAATGTTTATTTTTAAATAAATAAAACCTCTAAACCACAAACAACTTTTATTTTAAACCTTATGTACATTTCAATTGCCCAGCAATAATCTTTAGTGGTATTTAAAAAATACAACCCAGTTGTATTTTTTAAATACCTCTGAAGATGAAGCAATTGTACATAAGGTTTAAAATAAAAGTTGTTTGTGGTTTAGAGGTTTTATTTATTTAAAAATATACAGTAATACTTAGCAGCAACTAATGGGTGCGTCATCAACTTCGGCCATTCCTGTTGATCTAGCTAACAAACCAGCATTATTTGTTTGAAACTTGCAGTTTGTGTGTTGTAGATCTTGAGGTTTTTTTTATAAATTGCAATTTTGGTATAAAAACCAAGAGTTCTTGCCAGTGACTCACAGCATTAAACAATGTTCTAACCTAGTTCGAAAGGCGTCTCCTGTATCAGTAAGTAGTGGTTTTTTTCCAAGTGATACCAAAAGTATAATATACTATTTGTGTAAAATTTACCTACCTAGTATAAAAGAGTTTATGTAAAAACAACCTTTATTCGTACAAAATGTCACAAATATTGCATGTTTTGTACATTTTTACTTATAATAAATAGCATTTGTATCCTCTCTGAATGACAAGTACTGATTTCATGTTTATAATCTCTAAGATACTTTTGTATAAAATGTAATTCTTATTAATCACTTTTAAATTAGTTTATGACTATCCGAACTTTAATTTATTTTGTAAAAACTTGCTGAGACAAAACGTTTTCGATTGCTCGGTAGCTATCAGTTAAAATGAGACACTGATAAAGATCTCCACGGAGCGATCGTAAACGTTCTGTCTCAGTAAGTTTTTGCAAATTAAATCAAGGTTTGGATAGTCATAAACTAATGTAAAAGTGATTAATTTTGTTTCACCGAACGTAATGAACCATAATATTCAAGGGCAATTGTCATATTATATCCTATGACATGAATAAATATTTGTTAAATTATTAAATAAATTATTATTTGATAAATTACAATCACAAGATATAAAAGCCATTGTATTAATTTAAACATAATACTCTCGCCAACCATCATGCATACAAAATCTACGTCTATAGAGTAATACCTAATGTGGTTTACAAGGGAAGAGAATATTCATGTTCTATAGAGTCAACTAGGGATGCCCGAAAACGGCATCAGTTGTTGGGAAACAGTTGCCTCTACGCAACCTAATGCGCGCGCAACTGATGTGGAGAAAATCCTAATGTCTAACCTAAAGCCTGCCAACAGTAGTTTTATGCTAACCTAATGTGTAGCAGACTAATGCGCGCCCATCGGTTGTTTCCTGCTAACCTGGTGTGTAGTGAGAAACAAACTAATGTGATTCAACAGTTGCTTTCACCCAACCTGATGTGTAGGGAGTCCCTAATGTCTAATAACTCTGCAAAAGGGACGTTGCTATTGATTACAGACCTAATCCATAATTCCTTATATGTTATCATTTATGTCAGTCTATAATTGATTTTTATGAGTATAATGTCTGGATTATTTTAGCTGGTAAAATGCTTCAGAAACTGATTTCAATCCATTAAATTGTTTCATTGCAACATAAAAATATATTAAATAATTTTAAAAAATACAACCAACTTCAAAGAAAAGAACCTGTAATATATAGGCTAATGTTTACTTACTAAAAAAAAATAAATAATTTTCCAATAACGAAAACATAATTTATCATAAGCTTATTACCTACTAAAATGTTGTTCTTAAACTCATATTTACAATCTGATCGGGAAAAATATTATGACAAAACTTCTTATGTAGGGCTAATATAAATATATTCCAGGGTAATTGTTTTTACTTTAAATAAATAAGTCTTACATAAGATGAGTGTTATTTTATATGTATATATATATATATATATATATATTTATTGTAATGTTTTTATATAAAAACACTTAAGTATTAAATAACAATAATTCAGAATATAATAGAAGTAAATTAAAAATGGATGAAAAAAATGTAAACAATGGAGCCATAACCTAAAACAAAATTTATCATAAAATATTAAAACCAAGATGGCGGCTAATTTAATTATAAAACAGCTGATGTTTTCCAAATGTAGAATTGTACAAAATCTAAAAATTATTGCATAGAGGATAAAAATTAACTGTCCAGGTAAGGACATGAAGATCAAATAATCAGTGGGTTAAATAACAGATGTTTCAACAAAGGAAAAAGTTTTATTCTTATCTCTAGAAATTTTTAATATTAAAATAAAGTCTTTGTTAGAGAAGCTTGCATTGGAACTGGAAGCAAAAACTTAGTTGGCCAAAATTTTATTTAAAGGAAGAATTCAAGCATAAAAAACATAGTGGTGAAAGATTTATTTATAGAAATTTTTATTATTATTATTATTTATGTAACATGTATTTTAAAATTTAACTTTAGCTAGATTTATTCCAAACGAATCTAACCATTGTAACCAACACAAATTTGCAGCTTTCAATTCTTTAGTTAATAGATTGATTAATATTCCTTTGAGTAAAAGACGTTTTGATATTGAATTAGAGCATATTAAAAGTACAGCTGAATTTAATGGTTATGAACGTAAAATTATTGATAATATCCTTAGGAAGCAAAAGATTAGGATTTTTCGTAAGAAATTAACATTACGTTTGGAAACTAAAGAAGAAAGCCGTTTTAATATTTTACCTTTTGACAAAGTTTTAACCAAAGGGCTGGAGGGAATTTTTAAGAATCTTAAATTGAGAGTTGCGTATAAAAATCATAATAACCTTAACAATTTACTAGGTAATGCAAAAGATAAAGTAGAAACACTTGATAAATCAGGGATTTACCAAGTTAATTGTAAGGATTGTGATAAAATGTATATTAGGCAGACAAGACGAAAAGTAATAACTAGATTTAAGGAACATATTAGGGATATTAAATACCAAAGATCTGATAAGTCTAGTATTGCTGCCCATATTTTAGAGACCAATCACAATCTAGATGTTAATAATGTCAAGTTAATTAAGAATGCTAGAACTAATGAGTTGTTAAATAGTTTCGATAGTTTAAAAATTAGTAAAAATAAACCTGAGAATTTATTAAATTCTGATAGAGGTCCTAATCCTCATTCAATTTTATATTCATTTGTTAAATAGGATTATGATTTTTATATTACTTTTGTGTTGGTTATAATTTCAAAAAACGATTTTAATTATGTATTTATTGTATTTTTAATTTATATTTTAGTAAGTTGACGTAAGATATCTTGCTTTCACTCGATGGGCGTGGCTACGCCTTGTTTAACAGGTGGGGCCGCGGCGATCGGAGTGGGAGTGACTAGTTCTGTAGATTATAAATAAGATATTTTTCTAGCGTTAATCAGTCTTTGTATGTTATCCCTCTGAGGATGGTTACTTTGTAACTGAAATGTACATAAGGGTAAATTAAGGAAAGTTTGTGGTTAAGAGGTTTTTGTGTATTTATTAGCATACAGTTTGATTGGTAAGTGGCTTAGAATAATTGCGACTCATGAAACTTGTGTTATCTCTTTTAATTGACGTTTAGTGTATAACTTAACTTCAGTGTTCTCTATTAATAAAGCAGACCTCATACTGCTATAGAAATTATTGAGGTGGTCTTTCGGACTTTTTAGTGTAACCTCGTACAATTTTGACCTACCCTATTGCTCTTTTAATAATTTATAAACTCCCTTCTTTAGTTTTGCTATCAAAACTATACATGGTCCACACCGGCCGGATTTGTACCGCTTAAGCCTAGACTACAGTTCAGTGCAAACTTCCTTAGTAACTTTTCTAAACAAAATCTATACACCTGCAAGAGGTTAGGTCAAACTTTGTGTCATCTTAAAATTGTTTTGATCTTGTTTCAAAATGGAAATTAATACAGATTATTATTTATCTAAACTGAGTAACATAATTCAGGACCTAGAACAGATAGTTAACATAATTACTGGCAATGAAATCCCAGAAGGGCTAATTTTAGGAATTAGGCGCATCAATAGGAACTTTATTGAAACATAAGAGTACATGGAGAAAACTTTCGAACATCAGGTCGCAGAAATTGCAGAAAAGGCTTTTCAATTGAAAACCAAATTTCAGTTGTTGTATTTACCAATGCTAGCAAAATGACCAGGCATTATAAAATCTGAATCTAAAGAAGTGTCACCGGTTAACCTCACTAATAATTGCATTAGGTTACCAAGTCTACAAGTACCAACTTTCTCAGGCGATAACAATGAATGGGCAGACTTTATCACTATGTTTGACTCCATGTACCACTCGAATGTTAATCTTACCGCAGTGCAAAAATTCCATTAGTTAAAATCAACACTGAAAGGCGATGCCTTAGCAATCATTACTGGTTTAATAATTTCCGAAAATAATAATGAAATAGCTTACACCGCTTTAAGAAACCGCTATGCAAACTTCCTTAGGCTAGCTGATCATTATTTTAAACAGATTAAAGAATTTAAAACCATAAAACCCGCTTCGCAAGCAGAACTTAACCCCTTCCTAACTGCACACTCTAACGCAGTATGTGCCGTGAAGGCCATTAACTTACCGGATTTGGGAGACTTTTTGTTGTTTCAACTGGCAATAAATAATTTAGATCCGAGCACTCTACTTAATTTTGAAACTAGTCTAGGCACCAACACTATGTCCACTCACCGCAGCTTGGATGATTTTGTAACCGAACAAGCTAGGGCAATGGAATTGCTCAACCAGCCTTCGACGTTAACCGCAGTCAACACCAAGATAAGCCAACAACCCCAACTATCGATCTCCTCTGTCAACGAACCTGGCTTAAGTAATACACCTCCTGAGAGTCCAACACCGCCACTCGAATACCCCACTAGACTCATGACGCTGATATCGACTACCGCAGCCGCTACAAGTAACCCCGCAGACTACGCAGATGAAGCCGCACAGCTGAAAGAAGGTCATCACCGCACTACAACGCACCACACCACCAGGACTCAACCGCAGGCTTTGCGATCACCAGTGATAAGCCAACGCATCCAGTTCAACCGAAGAACACCCGCACCGCAACCATCACCGCTTGTTAGACAAAATTTGCCCAGACCTCGCTTGTCTACCCGACCTACCAACCCGCCTCGTCACAATCCGTCCGCATCACAGTGTTTCTATTGTTCAGCCATTCATATTATCTTTTGTTGTCCAGACTTTCTCAAACTAAAAGCCCAGGAACGTCGCGAGTCTATACGACATATGCAGCGCTGTTTCAATTGTTTCGGCACCCACTACCAAAACAAATGCAAATCACTCAATACTTGTAAACATTGCAACGGTAATCATCCCTCCTTGTTACATGACTCTAACTCAGCTTTGCCCCAGCGACCGTACACGCATCGACACCCAAACTCAGCCAATGACGGCAAAAATTCAACTGCAAATGGAAAACCGCTCGCCAGCACCGATAACACTCATTTCGCTTCTGCCTTATTAGGCACTGCTCAGGTCATTGTTAATGATCATTTTGGAAATCCGCATATCCTTCGGGCAATCATTGACCCAGGCAGTCGAGTGTCTGTCATAACAAAAACCGGAACCGCACGTTTGAGCTTACCTACTAGGAAATCAAACGTCTCTCTTGTCGGGGTCGCTTCTCAAACCACACACATATCAGAATATGTGTCCCTACAAATCTCTTCTAGATATGCCTTAAATTTCAATTTCGATGTCGAAGCTGCAGTACTACCTCACATCACTAACCCTCTTCCATCAACCGCACCATCACCCAGTATACACGCAAGCTACTGCGGAGGGTCACAGTTATCTCCAACTTGCTGACCCTCACTTTGACACTCTGTCCAAATTGACTTAATTCTAGGATCTGACGTATTTAACCGCAGTCTTCTTAATGAACCACAGACCATAATCCAAGGTCGACCTACTGCCCGAAACACCTTCTTCGGATGGATTATCTCAGGATCGCTTCCAGACCATCTATGTCGTCAACCTCATGCCTTCACTACATGATTAGCCGCTCGTTACGCCGCTGTACGTCGATCCATGGAGAGGAAAGAAGTCATCCGCACCATTAAAGACACTCAACGCTACAAGGACTTACGCAAGGTTACCACCACCAGTGTCTCCGTTAGAAGAGTCAACCATATCACCGAGTTTCTTCGCCCTCTAGTCGACGCCTCCGGAATGCTCATGGTGGGCGGCAGAGTTCATCAGCCTCCACGAAATCACCCCTTTTAGCAACCGCCACCTCTTCAGCAGATGTCCAACCGCTTCTGTCATTCTTGGTCCACCTCCTACTTGCGCAACACCTCACCCACTCTTGGACATCCATCCATCTTTTAGCTATCCGCTGACCTCCTGGATGTTTCTTTCTGGTTCTTCGCCCCTCTACTACTCATCGTCATCATTCTTCTTCTTCATTTCTAAAACATTCGTTTTGGTGGGCGGTATGTTAAGTACAAGATTTTTAACCTCACTTTCAATAAACCACGTTTGTTGACATCTGTCATTATTTTCTATATAACCAAGAAATCAGCTGGTGTTCTAACCGCAGTTCAGTCTCACCGCCTACCAGATATTCGACGCCGGCTAGAATTTCGTTTCCCTTTAGTGCAAAGAAATAGTTTCGTCTATGCGTCTCTCAGATAGAATAGTTATTCCGCTCTAGTCACCCGTTGCATTTGAGCCTCTTCATCTATGTTTTAGACTAGGCCTACGTAGTTTCTGATCTAGTTACTCTCTGCTAGCCATTTCCTGCAACATGCCTCATTAGAATACAGCAAGCAATTTCTAGCCAAGTGCGTTAGCCGTGTGCATCCTTGTAAAACCGCGTTTATATGTTACACCACTTGCAGAATACTTTCTGGCAATATGGTAAATGCGTGCTGACAATAAATTCTCGCCGTCAAACTTTAATAAAATCAATTTAAACCGCGTTTGTTAGTTAAGCTTAATTTCTTAGGTTAACCGCGCGGTCAATAACATTGCATCAGAACAGTAATTCTTTTAACCGCTTGAATGAATAAACATTTAATGATTAAAGACGTTTTATATGTTAAAGAAATATATTTCAATTATTCAAAAAAATTATAAAATTATTACAATATATATATATATATATATATATATATATATATATATATATATATATATATATATATATATATATTAATGTTAAGGGATTTCCTACGAGGGCTAATGTAAATATATTTCAGGGTAATTGTGTTTACTTTAAGTAAATAAGCAAGCCTTAAATAAAATGAGTTTTATTTTATTTATTTTATATGTATTTATTCTTTTTTTTAAAAAATAAAAATCTAAGTATTATTATTAGCCTGTATTTACACCTAATAATCAATACATTAGATAGCTGTAGGCTGCATTAGTTGGGACGGCCAAAGCTGATGTTTTCATTCAACTAATGTGCACGCATTAGGTCAAGCAATAGTCACTTGCAACCTAATGTTTGGCATCAGTTGTTTTAAACTGATGTGTAGGGGCAACGTTGAGTAAAAACATTAACTTCGGTCATCCCTAGAGTCGACCATGGAACATCACACGAAGAAATTTCAACTGCTGTTCAAGGAATAACAAAAAATGAAATAGAATACTGAATAAAAATACCTTTAAAACATTGTGAGCAGGAATGCATTGAATATTACTTTTTATTAGAATTTATTTCATTACTAATTAAAAATACTAATTTTTTATTATAAAGTTGGAGACAGTGTTTCTGCAACGAATAAAAATAAATCTTAGTATATATGTATATATATATATATATATATATATATATATATATATATATATATATATATATATATATATATATTGTGATATTTCACGTTGTCCATTTTTTCCTTTGCACTGACTTTATGAAGCTATTATTACTTGTGAATAATTTTTAGTATATATATATATATATATATATATATATATATATATATATATATATATATTGTAACATTTATAGAATGGGCTATATAATATTATTTAAGAATTGGAAGAATATATTAGAAATAACTCACACAAAATTTAAAAAAGAAATTCATTAAAAGATTGATTAGATTAAATAGAAACTAATTTAAGGTAAAAGCCTAGAAAGGTTATAAAACGGTTGTAACATATAAATAAGATATTTGAACTGTAAATACATAAAGAAATTTGTTGTATCAAATAAAATTTAAAACAAGATAATCTAATAATAGTTATATGTTAAACAAAATTGTAAATATTAGTAAAATAGGGCATAAGTAATTACTTGAAGGAAAAAGTGAAAAACGATTGTAAACAATGTAAGGTTATGTTTGGAAAGGTCCAGTCAAAACACACACATTTCGAAATATTACAAAAGTAAAACACAAAGACACTTCACACACTAATAATAGTAATTAAATAAACACTGGAAGGTTGGTTAAGGATCGGAAAATTGAAACAGTATGTTAACAAAATTAAAACTGGTGAAAATAGTTCGTTGACATTAACAGATGTGAAAGTAAAGAAATAGGTCAAGTGTGCAGTCGACTATAGTGAGAAGAAATTGAACTAAATTATAATCCATATGTTTTTTTTTAACAAGAAGGAGGCCGCCATATTTGTAACATTTTAAAAGAAAATCTAAGGACGCGTAGTTAGAGCATTCTGGCGTGGGACGCCGAGTAAGGTAGCGAATCTGCCAGGACCAGTCAAAATTCTATTGATTAGAAACTTCGTCAAAATTATACAGTTTTGTGAGGAAACTTGGCCAGATTAAACAGGAATAAGAAAATTAAAAGATATAGTACAGTGAAAATATAATTTGAAAGAACTAAAACGAATTTAAGTGTGTAAAAAGTGAAAATTAAAGAGAACGGAATTCTACGTGTGAGCAAGCAGCCATTCGACGTTATTTGATAAGTTAAGTACCTAGCGCTATATAAAAAAAAATAAACTTTAGTGGACTCTTAGGATAATAGGGAAGTTTAAAATTGTACATTAGAATATCTTGTGATTAATAGTAATAAGATCATAATCCAGTTCAAATAGTTTCGCCTTTTTGCTTATTCAAAATTAAAGTATTTCCATCCGGAAAATATTTATTAAAACTAATTTCAAAATTTAATATTGTTTGTTCAAAATTTATTTAATTAACCTAAGAATTAAAAAATATAGCCCATGCTATAACCCCGAGATTGTAAGAGATCGTAAAATAAGCCAAGGGTATTAAAATTGTTTAACTATAAAATCAAAAGAAAAGAGTTAAAAAGAGTTTGTTAAAACTTGTTAAGTTATAAATTTTTGTTTTGTGTTTATTGTTTAAATGTTGAGATGAAATTGTGATAATAAAGAATTATGAATTGTTCCTGAGTAGTGTTTTTGTTTTAAATAGAAATTAAATATAATTCAATAAAATAATCAATAATAATAATAAAACCCCGTTGCGTCTGTTTTATAAATAATTACATTCGGCACACCAACGTGGGGTACGATTATTAGAAAAATAATAATAAAGAATAAATTAGTCAGGAGTTTGTGTTTTGTAACTAGAGAAATTAATTATTTTCATTTAATAATAAAACCCCGTTGTATAGCGTCTTTAGGAAATTATGTTATATTTGGCGCAACAACGTGGAGCTCGATAAAATAAGAGAGAAAATTTATTTAGAGAGATTTTGAAACAAAATTAATTTAGAACTTTTTATATGAAAAACATTTGAACTGGAAATAGATTTAGAAAAAAAATTTTGTAAAATTAAACACTGAGTTGAATAGAATCAAGGCTAGGTTTATAGTATATATGAAAATTGTTTATGCTTGTATAATAAGTTACTTACATATAAAAAAAAAAAAAGAAGAAAATATTATAGGCGAGCTGGTAGTTGTAGGGGACCAGGAAAAAGGGACAAGTTTGGAAGTGCAAGAAATAGAATTGGAAGGCACAGATATGTCAATAGGAGACATTGAGGTAGAAGAAGCTAGGGGACTACCACCTATGCAAACCCAACAAAAAAAACGGGGAAATAATGAGAATGAAGATTTAAGGAAGATGATGAGAACTCTCATGGAAATGAGTAAAAAAGGGAGAGAGGATCTAAATAGATAATTAAATATAAATAATGAAAAAATAAATAGACAATTAGATAAGATAGATGAAATAAAAGGGGTAATGAAAGATATCAGTGAGGATATGAGGGAAATAAACAAAAAATTAAAGGAAAATAGAGACGAAATGAGAGGGATGAAGGAGGATTTGAAATCCATAAAAGAGGAAATAAGAGAGGAAAATAGGAAAATGATAGAGGATATGAGGACAGAGGATAATACTGAAATAGAGGATGTGAGAAGAGACATAGAGGAAAAAGATAGAGAATTAGAGGAGGAGATTAAGGAAAATTTTGAGGAAACAAATGAAATAATAGCTGATGAAATAGAAATTAATAAAAAAAAGATAGAGAAAGTAGAAAATATAACAAAGAAAAACACAGAAGAGTTAGGAGAGTTGAAATTAAAGGTGATAGGAGAAAGAGAGATAACAGATGAGCGTTTTAGGAAAGTCGAAGATGTAAGGGAGAAAATATTAGGAGAGCAGGGAAGGTTAGAAGATAGAAATAAACTAGGAAAATTAGAAATATGGCAAATAAAAGATTTAACAATTCAAACCGCAACTAATAAGGAGATTGAAAAGATTAATAAAATGAAAATGGTAATAGGAGAAATAGGAGGAGTTAAATATCTGTCTCAATGCTTAGTGGTACAAGGCTTATTGAGAAAATTTATCAGAGGTACGGATATGTTAATGAATGTGGAGGCACAACTCGAGTTTGGAAAATGGGAAATGGAATTTAAATATGAGAATAACAGAGAAAATAGAACTTATGAAGCAGATGAGAGATACAATGGAGATGTAAACGGTGTTAAGGCAAGGACAGGCGTGGGGACAAGAAAAGAGCATGGTGCCCACAGTCAGTCGGAAAACTAAGACAATAGGAAACCCAGGAATAGAAACTAAATAGAGGAAACAAGTTTACAGGCATTAATAGACACAGGCAGTAATATGACATGTATCCAGGAGAACTGGAAAAGGAAAATAATAATAAAATAGGAAGGGAGATATTAAATATAGGTAAAGGAAGCAATATGAGTAAACTCTAGGTGACTATGTGTATAAGAAAACGTTAGCAGGAGATAAGTTTTAAGGGATGGTAACTATATCTACGATAATCTATTAGGAACTTCGTCGAATAATGAATAAAGATAAATATGAATCTATGTTAATAAGTATTGAAGCATCGTTGTAATAAAAATATGGTAATTGTGTATTTAAACTTCGTCGTATTGTATGGGAGAATCTGCGTTGATAAATAATGGAACTTCGTCGTATATATTATATATTATAAAAGAAATATGAATCTATGATAATAAATATTAAAGCATCGTTGTAATAAAAATATGGTAATTGTGTATTTAAACTTCGTCGTATTGTAAGGGAGAATCTGCGTTGATATATATAAGTATTAAAACAAAATTTATATTCGTTGATATAGGGACAGTGTAATCGAAGGAGCTATAGATATGATCAAATAGAGGATATGGAATTGCAACCTTTAAAAATATTAGATGTTAAACTTCATACAAAATAAACTGAAATGATATAAGAAAATAATTGAACTGGATGTGAGATTGGAAGGGGAGATAAAATACTAACTTAGAACTGAGAGTTAGATGAAGCTAAAAGCAAAATAAATATGAGATAAATAATAAACAAGGAATAAACAGAAATAAGGGAAAGAGAAATGTTATAACCAATTTGACCAAATCTAGACATACTATGACTCGGATAGGATGGGATTTAAAGACACGGTATCAGAGAATATATGTTAAATAAATATTGAATCAGACTTATGATTGGAAGGATTCCAATTGTAATAAATGTAAAAAAAAAAAAAAAATATATATATATATATAATTATGGAAGGAATTGTAAATACCAGAACATGATTTATTGTTACTATATGTTAGAATTGTTAAAGAATTGTTGATTGAATGTTAGTTATAAGTATATTGTATTGTTAGAAGATAAGTTAAGAAATATGTAGCTTGAAGTTTTCAGCTCAGTATTTGATTATTAAAGAATTAAGATAAAATTGTGTCGTAGGAATTAAGTATAAATGGACAATTATAAAAGAAGTAAAGACAATGGACGATAAGTTAGCCAAAGTGTTGAGGTACTTACTCAATAAAAAATGTGTTCAATTAGTTATTAAATAAAATGTACAATTAGGAAATAAATGTTAATTTAAATTTAATTAAAAAAAAAAAAGATATGTATATTTAATCAAGCTTGTAAAATGTAAAGAATGTGTAATGTAGATAGTAGGAATATTTTTTTATTTAAATTAAATTAGGGGACATTGTAACATTTATAGAATGGGCTATATAATATTATTTAAGAATTTGAAGAATATATTAGAAATAACTCACACAAAATTTAAAAAAGAAATTCATTAAAAGATTGATTAGATTAAATAGAAACTAATTTTAGGTAAAAGCCTAGAAAGGTTATAAAACGGTTGTAACATATAAATAAGATATTTGAACTGTAAATACATAAAGAAATTTGTTGTATCAAATAAAATTTAAAACAAGATAATCTAATAATAGTTATATGTTAAACAAAATTGTAAATATTAGTAAAATAGGGCATAAGTAATTACTTGAAGGAAAAAGTGAAAAACGATTGTAAACAATGTAAGGTTATGTTTGGAAAAGTCCAGTCAAAACACACACATTTCGAAATATTACAAAAGTAAAACACAAAGACACTTCACACACTAATAATAGTAATTAAATAAACACTGGAAGGTTGGTTAAGGATCGGAAAATTGAAACAGTATGTTAACAAAATTAAAACTGGTGAAAATAGTTCGTTGACATTAACAGATGTGAAAGTAAAGAAATAGGTCAAGTGTGCAGTCGACTATAGTGAGAAGAAATTGAACTAAATTATAATCCATATGTTTTTTTTTTTAACAAGAAGGAGGCCGCCATATTTGTAACATTTTAAAAGAAAATCTAAGGACGCGTAGTTAGAGCATTCTGGCGTGGGACGCCGAGTAAGGTAGCGAATCTGCCAGGACCAGTCAAAATTCTATTGATTAGAAACTTCGTCAAAATTATACAGTTTTGTGAGGAAACTTGGCCAGATTAAACAGGAATAAGAAAATTAAAAGATATAGTACAGTGAAAATATAATTTGAAAGAACTAAAACGAATTTAAGTGTGTAAAAGTGAAAATTAAAGAGAACGGAATTCTACGTGTGAGCAAGCAGCCATTCGACGTTATTTGATAAGTTAAGTACCTAGCGCTATATAAAAAAAAATAAACTTTAGTAGACTCTTAGGATAATAGGGAAGTTTAAAATTGTACATTAGAATATCTTGTGATTAATAGTAATAAGATCATAATCCAGTTCAAATAGTTTCGCCTTTTTGCTTATTCAAAATTAAAGTATTTCCATCCGGAAAATATTTATTAAAACTAATTTCAAAATTTAATATTGTTTGTTCAAAATTTATTTAATTAACCTAAGAATTAAAAAATATAGCCCATGCTATAACCCCGAGATTGTAAGAGATCGTAAAATAAGCCAAGGGTATTAAAATTGTTTAACTATAAAATCAAAAGAAAAGAGTTAAAAAGAGTTTGTTAAAACTTGTTAAGTTATAAATTTTTGTTTTGTGTTTATTGTTTAAATGTTGAGATGAAATTGTGATAATAAAGAATTATGAATTGTTCCTGAGTAGTGTTTTTGTTTTAAATAGAAATTAAATATAATTCAATAAAATAATCAATAATAATAATAAAACCCCGTTGCGTCTGTTTTATAAATAATTACATTCGGCACACCAACGTGGGGTACGATTATTAGAAAAATAATAATAAAGAATAAATTAGTCAGGAGTTTGTGTTTTGTAACTAGAGAAATTAATTATTTTCATTTAATAATAAAACCCCGTTGTATCGCGACACGGAAGAAATTGTTATAATATATATATATATATATATATATATATATATATATATATATATATAGTCTCTGTTGAAAGAAATCCTCTTTAGTACTTTCTCTATTTGTTAAAATTTTGCTTTGTACTTTGTTTTATTATAATAAAGATGGAACTACTTAATGAAACTGTTAACTATCGTAATTCAAATCGTTTAAACTTTGCATTTCTCCGAGGAAAATGGTTTCTTTTCAAGAAATTATTAAAATATTACATAGCCCTTTAATCACATTAACATTACTATAGTCATAAACTAATATTATACTGATAAAGTTTCACCTAATGTGATGGACTACAGAATTCAAGAGGTTGCGTTGCTATTTAATAAGTGTAGCTAATAATTTTGTGTAATAATATTACGTGTTTTAACATTGACACCTGAATAAAGAAAGATTTTAACAAATGTACTCCTGTACTAACTAAGACCATGAGATACAAATTTTTGTTTATGAATTTATTTATTCAAAAAAGTTTAGACATATAGTTGGCAACACTGATTCTAGCGGGAATTGAGAGCTATGAGAATAACCGAATTGTTTCACGATTGTGAGATTGTGAGGTTATGAACGTTTTACGAGTTTTAATAATGCCCATAATATGACATTGAAGTTAATTTTTTAATAGTTACTAAGATTAAATAATGAAACCTTCTCAAGTTAGTTCTGAAATTTCGACAAATACTGAAGATTCTGGAGATGATTTGGTATGGATCCAATAAATAATAACTTTTAAGCTATTGCCATTTGACAATTATTTTTAATTGTAAACAATATCAGCTTTGTAAACAAGTTTTTTAATATTAAGAGGGCGGTTTTTTACTAATATAAGTGTGGGTAATATATTTAGTATTCAATTTGTTTTTAGTAAAAACATGGTTATCCTACTTTTGTTGAAAAAATGTCAGATTAAATTTTCTCATTCATGTTTACAAATCCGTGACACCCTGATTCCAACCTACTACCTAGGACTCTATAGGAATACAGTATTAGCATTTCCAAGTGAAATCGTAGAATGGTTTTTTTAAATTTATAATTTGTTTG